>JAAALK010000284.1:15537668-15903074 GCA_019279435.1 Zizania palustris
CCAGCGTCCTCGGCCATGTACTACTAGTATCAAATTCCGGTAAACTCATCGCCGGCCGGTCGTTCGTTTCAAAATATAATTGTTTCTACGATTTGAAAGTTAAACTAAAATATAAACGCATATAGTATAAAATTATTTAACACATTAATAATCTTCTGTTTATTTTTCCATCTTAACTTCTAAAACTATATTTCTACCGAACAACTTAAAAATATTTATTTTAGAACGGAGCTGGATTCAGCTGCCGTAGCGAGGAGACCCAAAAGCGGCCTTCAATTATGTGGGACCCAATGCATGCAAAATAATTCTTTCCGTGCGTCTAATATATTTCTTTCCTCAATTTGCCTAAAATATTTTGAAAACCCTTAATTTATGACATATGACACGTATACAATTTAAAAAACAAAGAACTTTGAAAATTTGAAAATTTATTTCACAAATATTCAAAAAAATCATTTGAAATTTTTTCAGGAGAATGCACGGTAAACTTTTGAAAGATTTTTTTAATTTTATGAAAAAACAGAGAACTTTTAAAATTCAAAATTATATTTTATAACTCTTCAGAAAATCATTTTAAAATAAATTTTGAAGAGTTCTGTTTTTTTTCAATTTTTCAAAGTTTTATGTTCTTTTCAGAAATTTTTTAAAATATAAAAATAAACTTTGAAAATTATAAAATTTATTTCAGACTCTTCATAAAATCATTTGAAAATAAATTTTTAAGAGTTTTGATTTTTTTTCAAATTTTCAAAGTTTTATGTTCCTTTCAGATTTTTTTTTAAAAAAACAAAAACAAACTTTGAAAATTCAAAATTTTATTTCAGAACTCTTCAAAAAATAATTTCAAAATAAATTTGAAGAGTTCTATTTTTTTCAAATTTTGTGTTTTTTTTTCAAATAATTTAAAAAATAAAAACTTTTAAAGCTATAATAAATTCTCTGGAGAAATAGATACGGAAGGTAGATAGGGTGACCGGTTAGAGCCAGGTTAACCTTTTTATTTTAAATTATTTATTTTAAATGCCTTTAATTAACGGACAAGATTCTTTAAACCTATTACCTCGTAGGGAGGTAACGGGGGCACCGTAACGGCCCCCAACTACGAAGGTTTGGGTATTGAAAGTAATAAAAATATGATAGATGGCTAATAGCTTAGATATGATGATGAGTTGTCTCTAAGGTCTCGCTTTCTTTATATATTTAGGAGGTAAATCTGATAATGGTAAGACTCTATTTCAAGTTAGACTAGAACTTCCTATCAAACTCGAGTACTGAATCTTTAATTACAATTATTCCGGTATAAATAAACTTTAAATATCATATATGATGCTTAACTAATCAATAAAAAATCAACTTTTTACCAGAATCAAACCATTGTTTATGGTTCTGTCGTATCCTTGGTTTGGCCCGATAAACCCAAGGTATTCGAGGCCACATCTCCGACACTACTGATTTTATCCAACAAAGTAATAATAGCTAAACTCATCGTGTATAAAAATCCGCGCATTTATAAAATCAGTTATACTCTCCTCGTCGTAATTTGCACTATGATTGATAAACTTGGATATAGAATACTGATGTTCATATGCGAGCGGGCCTCACGGATAGATAGATGGATGGACGGAGCGTCCCATCCGGGTAGGCGTCTGTGGCAAGCGCGCGCGGCCGGCCGACCCTGGAGCACAGTTTCCGTGCCAGGGCGTCGCGTCCGTCGCGTCGATCGTTCGCGTGCGGGAGCACACGTGACCGAGCTCGAGACCTGTTCCATTGTGTCGCTCAGCACGGCGCGTCCATCGATCGCCCGCGTCCATCCGTCACCTTGGAATGACCCGATCTGCTCCTCTCTCCACAGCCCTGTCTCGACTCGCGTCGCGGCCAGGCGAGTAGGGGTGGATTTGGACGTCAGGAAATTCAAATTATCTGTATTTGTATTCGAATAACTATTTATATAGATAGTTGTATTTATATTTGAATTAAATACGAATGACATTCAAAAACATCCGAATTCATTTTGCAAATGTGGATATGGAAACAGATATCCAAATTCTACTGAATATGGATATGAAAATAGATACATCCGTATTCGTTTTAGGATTTCACACGTATTAAACTTAGATTCAATATAATATATTATCACTATATTAATGGTTTATTTATTATTTATATAATTATGGAATACATAAGTTAGAGAATATTAATAAGCTATGGTTTAAACTTTTTTATAATCCAAATACAACATATCTCATTACATATAATTTTTTTCTAGATCCATTTTCTATTTTAACTTATTAATTGTGTTTCTAGGATTTAAATTGGAATATGTGAAATTTGAACTACAAGTACCTAAAATAATGCACTAAAATTTGTAGAAAAATCATATTCACTATTTTGTTTCCATTTTTAGTTATTATCCACTAAATTTAAATAAATGTTAAAAAATTATGTTAGACACTTCATCGGTAATGTGGAGCTTAAGGGTTTTTTAATTATAAAAAATCAAATAAAGTCTGAAAACTATGAGACTTGTCACGGTGTTATAATATTATACGTAGATACTATGATAAAATTTTAAAAATCAAGAAAGTTATAATATAGGATATTAAGAAACTTGAGATTCTCTTGAGAGGAAATTAGAGTTTCGAGAAGTAATAGGTTATGGTTTAAACTAAATTGGTGTTTAAATATTGCTTGAACTAGAAACTTTTTTGTAATCAAAATACAACATATCTCATTCCATATAATTTCCTTGTATTTTTCTAGATACATTTGTTATTTTTAACTCATTAATTGTGTTTCTAGGATTTAAGTTGAAATATGTGAAATTTGAACTGCAAGTACCTAAAATAATGCACTAAAATTTATAGAAAAATAATATTCACTATATTGTTTCCATTTTTAGTTATTATCCATAAAATTTAAAGAAATGTTAAAAAAATTATGTTACGACACTTCATCTGTAATGTGGAGCTTAAGGGTTTTTAATTATAAAAAAATCAATTAAAGTCTGAAAAATACGAGACTTATCATGGAGTTATAATATTATACGTAGATATTGTGATAAATTTTTTAAAATATTTCAATAAAGTTATCATATAGGATGTTAAGAAACTTGAGATCCTCTTGAGAGGAATTAGAGTTTTGAGAAGTAATAAGCTATAGTTTAATGTAAATTGATGTTTAAATATTTGTTTGAACTTAAAAAAAATTGTAATCAAAATACAACATATCTCATTCCATATAATTGTATAGTATTTGTTGACACGAAAACGTGCCCCCGCACTTGGGTTAGTTCGACGACCCAAAAGTGTGTGGATACTTAGGGACAAGCCTAAGCGTAATACAACACTGACATCGCGTTCCCACTACCCTTAACAGTGGCAAAGGGGTGGAGTCGCCAGGTAATTAGATCACATAAACATAATTCAATTAGCCGAAAAGAAATATATTAAGCAAAATAAACCAATAGGCTGACCAGAGCATGACTGATTCGGAGGATATAGTGCGAAGGTCTCGCCGAAGGGTACCTTCGGCGTTTGGTGCGAAGGTCTTGCCGAAGATAGTCTTCGGCGTTCGAATCGATCTAGCCGAAGGCAGGCTCCTAACAGATCTCGACGCGAGATCACCTCCGAACGGCAGTGTTCGACGCGAAGTCTCTGACATGATACAAAATATTCCGGCGCAACGCACTGGCGTGACTTCGTCCAGAGCGAAGTATGGGCGTGGCGAAGCCTAACGTGATGAAGCCTGCTGTGGAGCGTGCTGGTACGCGGGGCTCAGCCAAACCGACAACAGCGTGACGGTCCGACACGGGTAATCGAAGTAGTATTTCCGCCGAAGACCGTTCCAGCAGCCTCCGAAATCAGTCTCCTGGCTTCGGACACCTCCGGCGATGTGGCTCCGAGCGGGAAAACCTACAAGAGAACAGAGATCAAGTGCCAATTCGGCCTAGAGACCGAATCTGCTAAGTGTTGCAGTAGGGAAACGAAGGTAGCAATCTGTTATGTAGATTAACGGATACTTCACAGGCGAAGCAACAAGACGATAGCAATCTGTTACGTAGATTAATGGGTACTTCACGAGCGAAGTAGCAAGGCTTACCACTGTTTCGGCGTGGCCGGCGGAGGGCTTCCAGGCAAACCCACGAAGGTTACAGAAAGGTAAATAGAAAGTAAAGGTAGGGTTCAAAGCTAGGGCTTTGTGTTTAATTTGTGTTGGGGGTCTAATAAACTCGTCTTAGCCCTATATTTATAGGGGCTAGTCTTCTTATCTCTAAGATTAATCTGGTAGGATTCGACCTAATCAAATTTAGGGATAAAATTAGCTAGAATCAGACTCAAACTCTATTTCTAGAAATCATCCCGAAGTGGGCCTTCGACAGGGCCTGCCGAAGCCTGCTCCTCGAGCCGAAGATTCGGCGAGGCAGGCCTCCGAAGGCCTTCAAGTCGAAGGTAGCAGGCCGCTGGAAGGCTTCCGAAGCCCAAAGATCAATTGGTCTTCGACCCTATAGAGCTTCGGTCCGATCTAGGACATGTGTATTTTTGGCCTAAATTACCAAACTTGACATTTTGACAATCTTGACCATTTAATGTCATTTTTTGCTATCAACAATATTTTATAGATCCATTTGCTATTTTTAACTCATTAATTGTGTTTCTAGGATTTAAATTGGAATATGTGAAATTTGAACTGCAAGTACCTAAAATAATGCACTAAAATTTATAGAAAAATCATATTCACTATTTTGTTTCCATTTGTATTTCTTATACACTAAATTTAAAGAAATGTTAAAAAATTATGTTACGACACTTCATTGAGAATTTGGAGCTTAAGGGTTTTTAATTATAAAAAATCAATTAAAGTCTGAAAAATACGAGACTTGTCATGATGTTATAATATTATACGTAGATACTATAATAAATTTTGAAAATGTTTCAAGAAAGTTATAATATAGGATATTAAGAAACTTGAGATTCTCTTGAGAGGAAATTAGAGTTTTGAGAAGTAATAGGTTATGGTTTAAACTAAATTGATGTTTAAATGTTGGTTTGAACTTTAAACCTTTTTGTAATCAAAATACAACATATCTCATTCCATATAATTTTTTATTTTTCTAGATCCATTTTTTATTTTTAACTCATTAATTGTGTTTCTAGGATTTAAGTTGGAATGTGTGAAATTTGAACTGCATGTACCTAAAATAATGCACTAAAATTTATATAAAAATCATATTCACTATTTTGTTTCCATTTTTAGTTCTTATCCACTAAATTTAAAGAAATGTTAAAAAACTTATGTTACGACACATCATCTGTAATGTGGAGCTTAAGGGTTTTTTAATTATAAAAAATCAATTAAAGTCTGAAAAATACGAGACTTGTCATGGTGTTATAATATTATACGTAGATACTGTTATAAATTTTTTAAAATATTTCAATAAAGTTATCATATAAGATGTTAAGAAACTTAAGATCCTCTTGAGAGGAATTAGAGTTTTGAGTAGTAATAGGCTATGGTTTAAAGTAAATTGATATTTAAATATTTGTTTGAACTTAAAACATTTTTGTAATCAAAATACAACATATCTCATTCCATACATTTGTTTTGTATTTTTCTAGATACATTTTCTATTTTTAACTCATTAATTGTGTTTCTAGGATTTAAATTGGAATATGTGAAATTTGAACTGCAAGTACCTAAAATAATGCACTAAAATTGATAGAAAAATCATATTCACCCTTTTGTGTCCATTTATATTTCTTATACATAAATTTAAAGAAATGTTAAAAAATTTATATTACGACACTTCATCGGTAATGTGGAGCTTAAGGGTTTTTAATTATAAAAAACAAATAAAGTCTGAAAAATACGAGTCTTGTCATGGTGTTATAATATTATACGTAGATACTATAATAATTTTTTTAAAATGTTTCAAGAATGTTATAATATAGGATGTTAAGAAACTTGAGATTCTCTTGAGAGTAATTAGAGTTTTGAGAAGTAATTAATTGTTTGTTTGAACTTGAGAAACTTTTTTTGTAATCAAAATACAACATATATCATTCCATATATATTTTTTGTATTTTTCTAGATACATTTGCTATGTGTCCATATTCACCATTTTGTGTCCATTTGTATTTCTTATACACTAAATTTAAAGAAATATTAAAAACTTTAGGTTACGACACCTCATCGGTAATGTAGCTTAACGGTTTTTTAATTATAAAAATTCAAATAAAGTCTGAAAAATACGAGACTTGTCATGGTGTTATAATATTATACGTAGATACTATGATAACATTTTCAAGATGTTTCAAGAAAGTTTATCATATAGGATGTTAAGAAACCTGAGATCTTGTAGAGAGGAATTAGAGTTTTGACAAGTAATAGGCTATGGTTTAAATTAAATTGATGGTTAAATGTTTGTTTGAACTTTAATTTTTTTTGTCATTATTATTGTGTACCATTGCTTCTTATTAATTATTATTGCAATTTTGTATATTGGACACTTTGGACTTTTGGAAAATTTGTGAAACAATGAACATTTCGAGTTAAACCGAGTAAACATCCGAATACATATTCGTATTTGAAATATCCGTTTTGTATTCGTATTCTAAAACATTCGAATCCATATTAGTATTCGAAATAAAATGTGGTAAACAGTGATATCCAGATTCGTTTGCATCTATATCCGATCCGAATATATCCCTACTCGCGAGGGGTAGCACGGGCATGGCAGGCTAATCGTGTCGGTAGGGGTTGTACCGCCCGCGCATGTGACGTGTGTCCCGGTGTCCGAACTAAGCAAACTACGTGTCTTTGTTATGTTATTAGGCCATTTGGACCGGTTGAATTACTGAACTACTGTTGTCATAAACTTTTAGCCTCACCTCACTCATGCAAGAGGGCTACGAGCTCCTTATAAGAGAGAGTAGTGATCTTTTGGAATAGAGAGAGCTCTCCGCTTGTAAGGATATATTGAATGTGCATAAACGCATAAACGTGGGGCGAGACCGGTATACTCCGGTGCTCCTTGAAGGCCTGGGAGACTAACAGTGTTGTCTTACAAGGTGTAGGTGCAGTGCCGGCCCTGAGGGGCCTGGCAATGCGGCCACCCGAGGCCCCAAACCTGAAGGGCCTCTATACGTGTGTGTATATATGTATATATATATATATATTAAAAAAATAAAATAGTATTTAGAATTTTGAAAAACATTTAGTGGTGTAATGGTTAAGCAAATGCCACTTAAATATAAGGTCTTGAGTTCAATCCTTAGTAGTTTTGAATATAATTCAAGGGTTTTTTCTTTTCTTTTTTTTGTTCATTTGTTTGAGGAATAAAATTATTCTAGTAAAAATTGTAATAATTATTTTTCTTATTATAAAAATAAATTATAACACAAATTTAATAATTATTTACCTAGCTGGAAAAATATCTTTACCGAATTGTATATAGATATTTTGATGCGATATATCTGTTGGCAAAATCTTAGGTTTATCAATGTACAAGTAGGTACACGTGTACAGTCCAGCCCTCCTTTCATAGATGTACATATTATTCTATATAAACATTATTTTTGATATATTTTAATTATGTATCAGTTAGATTTCTTATATATATATATACACACACACATTATGTTAGTAATATTTGTATGTATGGTTAGCGATATCCATGTAATTTGCATGGTTTCGATTGTTAGTATCATGCATGCATACATCATTCCTTTCCATTATTATCAAGCATGGTTTCTTTGAACCGACATGTTAGATCTGGCATATATATACAATCACTACAACAAAACAGGCAACTTCCGTCGGCCAAAGCCGACGGAAGTTAGCCCTTTCCCGACGGAAGAAGCCAACTTCCGTCGGCAAAACGCTATCTTCCGTCGGCCTTTGGCCGACGGAAGCGCGGCGACGGAAGTTAGCTAACTTCCGTCGGCCGCCGACGGAAGTTAGCTAACTTCCGTCGGCCACGTCAAGCCGACGGAAGTTAGCGCCGAACACTGCCACGTCAGCAGGGGGCTCTAACTTCCGTCGGCCAGGTTGGCCGACGAAAATTAGGGGCATCTAACTTCCGTCGGCTAGGGCCAAAGCCGACGGAAGTTAGCCTTTCTGCCCACGTGGCCGAAACCAGCTAACTTCCGTCGGCTATGGTCAAAGCCGACGGAAGTTACCTGGTATTTTTTTTTATTTTTTCCTGGTTCCCCTACTCACACTCACATCCAACCACAATTTCAATCACATTCACAATACACATCCAAATTCACATTTCACATCCAAAATCACATTCAAACTTCACATATATCATCCAAAATCACATCTCACATCCAAAACTTCAGCAAACATCCAAAATCACATAACACAACTTAATTCACAATCAAAGTCACAATACACATCCGCATTCACATATACCATCCAAATTCACATACAAAGTCACATAACATATCGAGATTCAATCCAGGTTCATTATACACATCCATACTCACTGATCGCCCACATTTGGGTCGTGGGCGCCGCCGCTGCCTCCCACTTCGTCCACATTTTCCCCGGAGGCTCCATCTTGACCAGGCGTACGGAAACACTGAAGAAATAGACAAAATTAGAAACGAACTCAACTACCCTTCTAAACGCTAACTTAAGTATTTAGGAGGTACCTCAGGTGATGTAGGAGATAGTGGTGGTGGCGGGGGAGGTAGTGGTTGGAACATGGACATGTCAAATCCACTGTTTTGCTGGGCTAGTTGCTACACATGTTGTAATGTAATCAGTTAGTTCTAAACCTATTTCTGAATACTTTTGAACTGCAACACTCTAAAGTAAGCTTACTTGGATCATCGCCTGCTGTTGTGCTAAGCAGGCGGTATAGTACTCTTGTTGTTTCCTGTAGTGCTCGTCGCGCCGCCTCATTTCCTCCCTCATTCGAACCATCTCCGGGGTTTCTTCTGAGCGACGACGGCTGGAGCCAACTCCGACGGAGCTCTGCGACGACTGAGCTGACTTCTGAGCTCTCACCGCTCTCGAGTCAATAACTCCATTGAACATGAAGTACCTGCAACATTAACAGGGGTTAGTTACCATCACAATACCATACACAAAACATTAATAAAAACACTGTCTCACCGTCCATGGCTTTTGCCACCTCCGCTGGAGTACACGGCCATTTGGTCCACAGGTTCTCTCCGCCAATCATAGTCCTCTCCATGGAGTCGAACCATGTGTTCACCATACTGCGCCTGCAAAAAACATGTCCGATTAGCTAGACGCAGAAAAATGAAATTACGTCAACTCTTAATAACATCTCACCAAATGGTCTGTGGCTGTCTGGCTACACAAGACATCTGGCTGTGTCGGATCGCTTCCTTTGTGACCAGAGGTATACACCTCTATGTCACTTGGCACGTTGCCAGATTTAGCTTCCTGTACATTAGAAATGAGTTAGTCGCATTACAATGTATCTATAGCTAGAGAGTGACAGATCGGTCTTACCAAGCGTTTAGCGTGGCGAATATGTCCGTCGGCACCATATCTGTGCTTCGGATCCGTCCCGCGGCATTGTCTTTTCTGCTCGGAAGTCTTCTTAAATGCGGCTGAAGACCAAATCTTGCAGAATTCGAAATAGGCGTCCTCGCGGTTTGCAAACCACGGAATCCTCACCTGAACAGAGATGCTATTTGTATTATATGACAACAAATCTCAACAATCGAAGAGTAAAAAGTTAGAATTGTTTACCGAACGGTATTCTTCTTCAGTCAAATAAATTGACGATGAGCCTGTCGCCTTGCTCATTCGTTGCCCTAGCTTCTCCTTGTAGTAAGCATTGTTCGCTTGAATGCGGGCATACGAAATGGCGTCCTTCACCACCTTATGTGCATTGTTGTTGAAGACTTGAAGCGCGTGGTTATGGTGATTGCCGACTTCTGGCAAGCAAAAGCGTAACTGCAAAAGTAATGATTAGTACAGTGTTGTAACTCGAAAAGCCTAAAAGTAGATTGAAAAAACACTTGCATACCCAGAAGTCATGAGACACCGCCCCCTGAGCAGTTCCGTGGCGCCCGTCAGGAGCGAACTGGTACTGGTCCCATGTCTGGCATAAAACCCGCTCACCGGTCGGCATTGTTAGCACCCCTGGGTAGTGCAGACGGCACAGGTTACCCAATATCTGGTTAACCTGCCTGACCCTCGAAGTGTCGTCGAACCGAGAGTCAATCCAAGATCTAGAAATACATAATAAATAAAGTTAATTAGTTTAGTGAAAGAAATTTTTTGAAAACAAAAGCAAAACAACAGAAGAGTATTACACTTACCCGTCACCAATAGGCGTAATCTCGATCTTGGCTCCACCGGAAGAGACTACTGGTGGAGCGACCAAGTGGCTCGTCCTGAAAGATACCGAGGACCCGCCGGCAGCCTCAGCACCTTCCTCCTGACCCGCACCCTCCGGGAGATCCCCCTGCCCCGCACCCTCTGGGTCATCCCCCTGCCCCACACCCTCTGGGTCATCCCTCTGTGCCGCACACTCTGGGACATCCCCCTCTTGCCCGCCACCCACCGGATCATCCTCATGACCCGCACTCTCCAAGTGTTCTTCCTCCTACAAAACAGTATTGAAACAATTAGTAATAGTTTATAACTGGCATAAAAAACAATCTGAAAGTTACCTCCTCATCTAGTTGAAATGCAATAGGCCGACCAATTAATGTCGGATCTATGCATCTCAGGAGCTGCTCTTGACGACGTCTGTTTGAAGAAGAGGAACTACCCTGGAATAGGGTGTCCTCCTGACTCGTCGGTGTACTCGCCGGAGTACTCGCCGATGAACTCCCCAAGCGGAAGAGCTTCCTCGTGACACTCCTCATCTTTTTCGACATCCTGTTCAAAATAAGCACAAACAAGCATTTATTAGTAAAGAAGGTTTGTACATATGAAAAAACATGTAATATGAAGTATATTGCATATCCATGTATGAAAACAATTACTTGTCAATTATCATCAAAATCAGGATCAATTTGTCCTTTTCTCCCCAAAGCACGCCATGTTACTTTTTTCTTCTTATGTTGGTGTTTCCTTTTCTCGGGAACTGCCACATCATTAGAATCGCCGAGAAAAGAATCTGTCGACGATTCTGACTCTACATTAAACGAAGTCGGCAATTCATCATCTTGATAAACCTCATCGACCTCTTCAACCTCCAATTGATAAGCGTCATCACTAGGGGTGTGTAGACGTTCCCGAGGATTCACTTTGTAGACTACCCACCAAGCACTTAGTTTTTCACATGGGTAGGGCATATAATACACCTGCTCGACTTGGTGAGCAAGGACAAAATTGTCGCAACTAGATAATCGTTCCGCGTGTTTGACTTCAACCATCCCAAATTGGTTTTCACGAGTACCATGTTTAGGGTCGAACCAATCACAATCGAAGAAGACTACTTTAATCTCCTTATTCCCGGCAAATTTGTACTCGATTATATTTTTGATGATTCCATAATACATAGTTTCGTGTCCTTGTCCATCAACGACCCTTGTAACAACACCAGTATTAGTTGTTGCCGCTAGAGGTCGATATGCTTCAAATATAGTTGAACGGAAGCGGAAACCATTAACATCATAGCGACCGTAACTTTTGGCACTAATACTCCCGTAAGAGAGCTGTCGCAAGTCTATATGTACATTGTCAGCGAGCACGCACTACAAATCATAAGAGATTATAAGATAATTAACCTAGTAGAGTAAAATAATACGTGTCAGAAAAGGTAAGGATTTACATGTTCTCTGAACCAAGTGAGAAAACTAGGCCCGCCATTTACTCCTTCTCGACGCAATTTATCTAATTGCTTCTCCGTTGGTTGACGACCAGACGTCAAGTATTTCGAATCAAACATACTGTCAATGTAACGAATAGGTAAACAAACGGGTATAAAATTTGGAGGTAAAATATAAAACTAAAACGAATCACTTACGCGAAATATTATTCCATCTCTTCCATATTTGAGTACATGTAGAGCAAGGCATTTGTTCGTTCTTCCTGAGTTACATAATATGTCGTGGAAACACCAACAGTTATGCCCTTCCACCCAAATATTTGGAGATCACTACAAGGATGGTCTTCATCCATATGGTACCGTGTAGCAGGTGTGTTGACATTGTGATGCTCAGCGAAGTATACACTAGTGAAGTATGCTATCTCTTTCAATTTAAATTCTTCTGCGATGCAACCTTCAACTCTGGCCTTATTACCAACCATCGCTCTAAGATTCTTTAGGGACCTTTCAATATGATACATCCACCTATATTGCACAGGGCCACCTACCTTAGCTTCATATGGCAGATGAACCAGTAAATGTTGCATTGGATTGAAGAACCCTGGAGGGAATATTTTTTCCAGTTTACATAAAGCACCGGGATCTCTTTCTCTAGCATCTCCATCATATCTTTCTTAATTTCTTTCGCACAAAGTTGTCTATAAAAATGGCTCAGCTCAGCTAACGCCTTCCACACATCATCATTCAGGTACCCACGAAACATTACAGGAAGGAGTCTTTCCATTATTATGTGGTAATCGTGACTTTTCAATCCATTTAATTTCCCTGTCTTCAAGTTCACAGCTCTTCTAAATCCCGCGGCGTAACCATCTGGGAATTTCAAATTTTTCAACCACCTCATTACTTGTTTTTTTTCTTTAGGTTTTAAACAAAATGGGGCACGTGGCTTGCCACCACTATTCGTCAACTCAAGGGTTGGTCGATTACAAATCTCAGCTAAATCTCTTCTCGCCTTTACATTATCTTTTGTCCTGTCAGTAAAATCCATACATGTACTTATAATGCTTTCACCAACATTACGTTCCTGATGCATAACGTCAATGTTGTGCATCAGAATTAGTGATTTGACGTACGGCAGTTCCCATAAACCACATATGTGGGTCCAATTATGTTCGGTTCCGAATCCTACAAATCCATCCTCATTTTCATTAAGGACCAACTCATTCAGCATATCAGCGATTTCTATACCATTTAAACGCCTTGGTGGTCCCTTTACAACAATGCTGTCCTTCTTGAAATTGTTCCTCTATAACCTAAATGGGTGATTCATGGGCAAAAAGCATCTATGGCAATCAAAGTAACAAATCTTTCCCCCGAAGTTCAGACGGAAACAATCTGTGTCCTTCGCACATATCGGGCATGTCAACCTTCCATGACAACTCCAACCAGAAAAAATACCGTATGCCGGAAAATCGTGGACCGACCACAGATACGCAACTCGAAGATTGAATTTTTGTTTCTGGTCATAGTCATATGCTTCAACTCCTTTCCACAATTGTTTCAACTCTTCAATTAAGGGCTTCAGCATCACGTTTAGTCGTGTTCCAGGATGATCTGGACCGGGTATAATGAGACACAGGAACATAAATTCATATTTCATACAAAATGAAGGTGGAAGGTTGTATGGAATAGAAAACACGGGCCAACAAGAGTACGACGATGCCGTTACATTGAAAGGCGTGAATCCATCAGTTGCCAACCCGATGCGAACATTCCTTGCATCACTAGCAAAGTCTGCATCAAAATCATCTAGAGCCTTCCATGCCGCACCATCAGATGGGTGCACCATTACTTGATTATTCTCACGTACACCTTCTTTATGCCATCGCATATGTCTAGCGGTTTTCTTTGATAGAAACAATCGTTTCACCCGAGGTGTAAGAGGCATGTAACGAAGTTGCTTATGAGCAACCTCTGTCGTCACCTTCTCTCCATCTTCATTTACGACCTCTACGAATCTCGGTTTACCACATTTTAAGCATTTCACCTCATTACTATGTTCTTTCCAGAACAGCATACAATTATCTCGGCACACATCAATCTTCTCATACTCCATACCGAGAGCAGAAAGCATTTTCTTTGACTGATACATGTCTTTCGGCACCTTATGGTTCTTAGGAAGGATATCGCTGATCAGATTCAAGAGCTCCTTATAACAATTGTTTGAAAATGCAAACTTTGACTTAATAGCCATAATACGAGTCACGAAAGCGAGAACGCTTACGGTGGTGTGCTCATGCAATGGCTCTTCTAAAGCTCGAAGGATGTCGAAAAACTTTTGAACCTCCGGTGTTGGAGGATCCTCGGGGTTTGATTCAAACTCCGGTCGTATAGCATCAACCATCTCATCCATCCTATCGTCAGCAACGCTATCATCTTCTTCTTCCACTACTAATACCGTTTTTTCACGGCCTGTCTCGCCGTGAAAAGACCAAACTTCATAACCTGGCACGAAACCATATTTGCAAATATGCAATGACAACGTCCTCTTGTCTTGCCAACGAGAATTTCTGCACTTCATGCATGGGCACCTCGCGCCAGTGTTTGTTGTCAAAGCGAATGCACGATCAACAAATTTCTCAGCGTTGATTACCCACTCCCTCGTGTGAGCTCCACTTTTCATCCAACCACTATACATCCACCGTCGGTCGTCCTCAGTCATTCTATATGCAAAACATTCATTCAATCAAAGGGCTCGCAACAAACACACACCCTGGCCACCCCCCGCCTCCGCCTCCGGACAACGGAGGGGAAGTAGAGGCGGCCGGGCGGCCGGCGACGCAAGGGGAAGCAGAGCCCACCGGCGACGCGATTCACCACGGCGTCCGGCGGTGACCGCCTGGACGCCTAGTCGGCGCAGGCGATGCCGTGACAACCATGGTCTATAGGAAAAGATAGGTCCTAAACCCACCCAAGAGTGACCGACAAAACGTGGTATTTATGACGAGCCATGAGTCCGAACGAAATTTCAGCAGCATAACCCCGCTGTTCTCCAATTGCACGCCTGATAGTGGTGCAATGGAGAACAACAAGGTTATGTTACTGAAATCTCATTCGGACTCATGACTCATCATAAAACCACGCTCTGTCGCCCACTCTGAGGCTGTCCAAAAATGGACAATTCCGGACCTGCACATCTCACACGCATGACACGTGTGAGACATGTTGGTCCGAAACGGGTGACGCATAGGTTTCGTTACACTATCTACGTTGTTTTCAAATAAAAAATTGCATACGAAAAGGAATATATATAATAAAGTATATATATGTAATACTAATCACCCAATGAAATCATTAAAACTATATGCATATGTAGAATAATATAATTAGAATCATATATACATAATATCACAACATATATTGCATATGAAATAAAACATCGCATATATATGAAACATATTTAAAAGCGTGAAACATACGTAAAATCACATATCTTCTAACCTTAACAACTATATGTATGTGACACATATCTTCTAACCTTAACAATTTATGTGACACACAATTCACAAATAAAAAGTGAAAAAATAACACATGCATTAACAATTTATCTTCTAATAACACATTAACAATTTATGTGACACATAATTCACAAATATAATAAAAAGTGAAAAAAAAGCCGAAAACATTACTTCGTTTGGACGACGAGATGGGCGGCGACGACGGGCGGCGACGACGGGCGGCGGCGGCGACGACGGGCGGCGGCGGCGACGACTTGGGGGCAGCGGCCGGAAGGGGGCGGTGACGGTCGGGAGGGTGCGCGGCGGCGGGCGGGCGGCGGCGGCCGCGGGAGGCGGCGGGCGGGCGGCGGCGGGCGGGGCGCGGGAGGAGGCGGCGCCCGCGGGAGGCGGCGGGCGGGCGGCCGGCGGCGGGCGGGCGACGGCGGCCGCGGGAGGCGGCGGGCGGGCGGGCGGCAACGGGCGGGCGCGGGAGGAGGCGGCGCCCGCGGGAGGAGGCGGCGGCCGCGGGAGGCGGCGGGCGGGCGGGCGGCGGCGGCGGCGGGCGGCGGCGGCGGGCGGCGGCGGCGGCGCAGGCTGGGCGCGGGAGGAGGCGCGCGGCGGCGGGGCTACTGTGCGCGCGTACAGGGAGTTAGGTCTCCCTGTACGCGCGCGCGGTTGGGGGAAAAGGCCAAATTAACTTCCGTCGGCCAGCATTAAAGCCGACGGAAGTTAGCTAACTTCCGTCGGCTTTAATGCTGGCCGACGGAAGTTAGGGGGATCCGAGCGGCCGCGGAAAATTCCCCGCTAACTTCCGTCGGCCATTGTCAGAAGCCGACGGAAGTTAAGTTAACTTCCGTCGGCTCGTGGAGGCCGACGGAAGTTAATTAACTTCCGTCGGCTTGCCCAAAAGCCGACAGAAGTTAAGTTGGCCGACGGAAGTTTATGAGTTTCATGTAGTGAATACAACTACAATTAAATCAATTTATTGCATAATCATCCAAAAATTCTTACGTTCTCATATTAAAATATCATATTATTGTTATATATATAAAAACCTATACATTTTGGTTTGTCATGAACCTCCAAAATCGGCACTGTGTAGGTGTGTGCATGTCGCGCTCAGGTGTGTGCATGGCGCACGAGGCCGGGGGGTCCGTGTGGCGTGCGGGGTTTCACAAAACACATTTCGTGATGACATCCAGTAGCTTCCGGTCGAGCGACTTAAGGGTGATCGAGGAGCCCAATGATCTAATATTGCAACAGAATGTCGCGGTTGTTGGGTGTGAAATAACCAGCAACAACAGATTAACCCTATCTTGCAACTAAACTTGGTTACCTAGACACGAGCAACTTAACGAGCCAAGACAGCGTCGGGATCTTATTAAACAAGTTAAGCTAGCCAAACTGCCTTGTTAAGCACTGGATCAAGCGTCGGGATCTTATTAAACAAGTTAAGCTAGCTAGCAGCAAGCCACCAATAGAATGTATACGTTCAATTACTACTAAGACTTTTCTGCAAAGACAGCTCCAAAATGGGGAGTGTACCAAGTGTTAGAATTAATTAGACATATATATTAACGAGATAAATAAAAAAACCATTTTATTTTTAGAGTGATTTAGTGTGAAGCAGTTTTTGAATGATTATTAACGCACGTTATACTGTTGCCATGCACACAGCAACGACCCAGCACTAACCCCTGCACTGATGATGATGACAAGCTCCGTATAATCCTCGTATGCGCGTTAAAATACAACAAGAGCATCTCGCTTCTACTCTCACTTTTCTCCCTTCTGCTAATCTTGCGTGTCACCTGCGGAAGAAACCAACAACCCGCCACTAATATAATCCACATTAAGCTACAGATTACACACGCAGCGCATGCATGCAGGCCTGGCGATTGCCGTCCGTCCGATCCGCGACGGACTGTTTACACGTCACGTCGGCGCGCTGTTGCTGAGGCGCCAACAGTGGCCTGCATGCCGGCCTGACGGCTAAAGTTGAAAGCGGAACATGTCGGAGGTGACATCGTGAGTCACTCTCGATCAATACGTACATCACTGCCTGCAGAGCTGCATCGCACGGACGACACCGCTAGGCGCTAGCTATAATGCTCTACTCTCTAGCCCATTGTCCGCTCGTCCCAAATCAAATCCTGGATGGATTAATGTTTGGTTGCTTTACCACCTAAATGATTCGGCGTAATTTTGAAGGATGTGTGTATTTGTTTGGTTCTGTCGTAGGAAATTATTTTAGATATATTCCGAAAATATTATTTTGGATGCTAAATCATTCCGTACTGGTAAAATTCAAAACAGTATAAATAGCTATTTTAGTGAGGAGAAATTATCTGATGCATGCAGGTGTGCGGTGTGTGCCCCCTTGCGCTCGCCTGCATCGCGACGGCGTAGATATGATCGCATCCGCTTTCGCCGTCCACAGGCACTGTGCGTCGCATGTGCCCGTGCGCGTCGACGTGAAAATGATGGAGGAGTTGGATAGGCTTCTAGGAGTGTAGGCGGTAGGGGAGCAGCCGAGCAGCGCTGCACGATGGGCATCTCTGCATGGTCGAGAGAATATCGCCCGGTACGGCCAGCGCCGCGACGCCGCGACGGAAAATCATGCGTGTAAAGTCTGTGAGGGGATCGTTGCGTGCTGAAAGGATTCCTATCCTGGTCTCATCTGTGCTTGATTTTTCTGTGCCAAGTGAACCAAAAACTTTATTTCTAGCGGATTTTATGACGATTTCTACGAGCTGAGAGGAGCTAGTTTTTACTAGAAAATAAGATAAATCCTGATCCCGATCCAGGCGGGTTTGCAAAAAAACGAGAGAAAAAATCCCGATCCATCCGTGCGTTTAGCCGGGCCATGGAAATTATTCGTGGCCACGCCCACGCACGCAGCATCCGTGAAGTAAACAAGGATTTTGTTTAATAATACATTTTTAAAAAAATATTCAATACTCGTACGTGATTTCAAAAAATTATAAAAATAATCATATGTCGACTCATCGTAGGCCAAACCAAGGACCAACTTGCCAACGGCTAGTTCGACGGGCACCTAACACGCACATTAGGCTACATGGCACATTATCAATCGAATTAGGCTACATAGCCTAGATCGATCGACCATGTTTTGATCTGTACTGCTTAGTCTAAATTGGCGCTTGGTCGGACGATCTAGGCCACGTGGCCTAGATGACTAACGACTGACATGTGTCAGACACAAATGCAGGGAATGATCGAAGTAGCTATTATGTCTTAGATCGGCCGAACTAAGTCACGTGGCCTAGTTCTACGATGATGAGCCGAGCGGTGACATTTTTACAATTTTTGAAATCGTGTACCATAATTGATTTTTTTAAATGCATTATTTTTTTTAAGAAAAATCAGTAAATGCACCGGCATACCAGCACGTTGGGATGGCCAAATGGGCCGTTGAACGTGCACTATTTATGATCTAAGTACGGCCCATCACAATTGCCTTTGCCTATGGCCTGTGTCCATGTGGCCTATTTCTGTTGTGTTTGGGTCAGAAACTCAGTATGTCGAGTCATCACGGAACGACACCGCATGATATAAAACCAATCGTTTTTCTGAAATCCATGAATTTAAAACGAAACTCGTACTCAAATTCTTCAGGTTATCGAAACCTTAACCCATGGTTTATCACAAATTCACAATACAATACATTTCACACGAGCTTCAGGGGCGTACAGGCGGCCGAATCAAGGAAGGCTGGCGATGGCCGGTGAAAAACCTAGATGTGGCTGGTGAAGTGGTGCGGGCATGTGGCGTTTTGGCCCTAGGCGCGCGGCGCACGGCACTACGGATGGCATGGACGCCGGCGATGCGTCGATCCTCGGCGACCGTCTTCTTGGAGTTGATGTACATCGGATAGATGATGTTCCACTTCTTGATGTTGTTGCTTCTCATGTCACTACCACCGTCCATCTCTACACGATCGATTGCACTCGAACACGGCGCAGATCCTGCTGTAAGAATGGCAGACGGAGCGGCACTGTAGCTGCTCCTAGCTGGCGACGATGCGTCGTCGTTGGTGCGGCTCCGTTCTGCCCAACCGTCAACCCCTTTCGCAGTCCGACCGGCCAACCACTTGTCCACTTGTCTGCTCTCTCTCTCTCTCTCTCTGTCTCTGTCTCACGAGACACCAGTGAGCACACACAAGCCACAGCCGCCTCTTTCTCACAGGAGTTGGGAACTTGGGATTAGGGTTAGACTGTTGGAGCTTGGAGGGTGGAGTGGATACGTGGAGTTGGCTGGGCTGGGCTGGGCTGGGCTGAAACTTGACTAAGTAGAAGTGAGTAATGGATTGGATTGTTTGTGTAAATAATCAGGTAAATAGGTGGATATATTTGAGTTTAAATAAATGATTACCCAAACCTCGAGCCCAAAGATTTACAATCGGACATACCACACTAGCATGTAGTCGATGGGTACCCGTTCTATTAATTAGGAATCAGATATGATAGAGATTTAGTACCACGGAGAATTAAACAACTGAAAAAACAATTTCCATTAGGTTTGGTGAGGATTAGTACGACCCTTTAGTCCCCGCCCCCGCCTCCTGATCCGTTTCAGTTTAGAAAAATAGGGCCTAGCTCATTAGCCCAATAGTTAAAGTATAAATATTGGAATCTAAACTCTATGCTTGAGTTGTGAAATTATAAATTGACTAGCAAAATGCTCATGCTTTGCTATGAACAAAATAAAAATATTATAATGTTGTCTAAAATAAATCAAATATATTTTTATATTATATATATGTTATTCACTTTTAATTATATGTGTCAATCCACTTTTATTAGTTTGTTGTGTAATATTAAATAGTATCAAGGAGTAAACTGCAAAAAAAACTACAATGAGTAGGTGGAGGGCAAATTCACCACCACTAGGTTCTTTTAAAGCAGTATATAGAAACTACATATTTTCTCAAAATTTTATATATGAATTATGATGCGTGATTATTATAAACGATTATTGATTATGAATATATGTTCATATATTAATATTATGTTTTAGATGATTGGATTAAAGCGGGGGCAACTCTGCGGTGAAAAATCCACACTAGGTGCTGGGATGGGAAAAAATTATCTCCATCAATATTGGTGAGTACGGGAATGAGGAAAATATATGAGACGAGTATGAGATGGTTAAACTCACCGAAAATTCTCTACTAGCATGACATGAGAGCTCACTGAGCCGAGACTGTGTCATTTGGGCCGGCATGGCATGTCCCGTTAGACCAGCCATGTCTAACGGGCTGCACTGTGATCGAGCCGTGCCCAGTTGTGCTTTGGGTCCGACCGCACACCGGTGCGCGGAACCGCGCGCCGCGCGTCGCGCACGGCTGCCGCCGACTCCCAGCCTACTGCTCGCCCGGCCCAGCATCAGATTACGAGCTCTCAAATCCAAACTAGCTCTCCTTGAGCAATATGGAATATGGATGCTCACAATTTAGCTAAATCTGCATGTAATATGAAAAGTCGTAAACATTGTAGTTCCTAATCAATTAATAGCCTAATTTCCGCAAAAAAAATCCAAACTATCATTCTCTCTCTGAAAAACTTTAGCAGCTCGGAGATCTATAGAGTGATTGTCTCGGTATAATAATACACGTTCCCAAATGCAGCGTACCTAGGACAAAACACACCCGGAGCCAATGTGACAATCAACACACTGTACTGTAAGACATATACAAATGTTTTGCCCATATCTACGGGATATTAGATTAGTCACTCATTCCATTACGGCATGAGCTCCCGCCACACCCATATAAAATGCGATCAGATTCTCCCAGTCTCGGCTGCACACATCCACGCCAGTGGACGGCACGCATAATATATCCTACCTTATCTCCTCTCGTCGATAGGTGTACGCCTACAACGTATAATAAACCAGATTAATTAACAATGGCTGCTGCTTGCTGGCATGGTGCGTGTGTGTGTGTGTGTGTGTGTGTGTGTGTGTGTGTGTGAGAGAGAGAGAGAGAGAGAGAGAGAGAGAGAGAGAGAGAGAGAGAGATCTTGATCCCTGAACAATTAAATAGCTGTTCATGGAAGGGCTGGCCATATGCTGACATAATAAGATATATAACGGCAGCATCTTCTGGTAGCTATATCCCCGGCAAGAAGCATCTGCTGCCTCTGAAATCTGTACCTACACAATCTGATGATCTGCAAGATTTTCGGTGCCTGGGTACTGGGCTGCTAGCTGCTTCTGCGATGATGCCCTGTAGAGTGTAGATCCCTGAAGCTTCCTGCTGGTGACGCAGGATGGACAAAGATAAACACTGTCCTAGAAATATTCAGAGGGATTTTCAATTCTGTACTGAAGCTGTTTTTTTGAGCTAAATTATGTACTGAAGTTATCCGCTGATTGCATGATGTTTTCTGTAGCTGCTATCTCTCGATTCTCGTTGTCTATCTGTCCAAATGAGCCTAAAGAATCTGTCACTTCATTAATTATGCGTGCATCCCATCTGATTTGGCAGGTCGCTTACCTGCCATTGGAGGAAGCAAGTGACACATTGGCATAGTCCTTTAGAGTATTATAACACCGGTTGTTAACATCTAGAATTTACTTATGCCTCTGGGCCGACAATAAGATCATGACCTTACAACAAACAGTGCACCACTAAGCAACTGGATGAGTGGATGTGAGTCTAACGCCACACATGCATCACCAGCAAGTTTACCTGGCACTTGCTTGTAATGTTATGGAATATGGACTGAAACTGGAAGTAAAATATAGTATGCATCATAACTAGGAATCAGATCTTCTGGTTTTCTTGAAGATAGACAAGGCAGTCTACAAGTGGGCACACAGAAATTTGTCGACATCTTAACCTGTGCCATGATGTGATCTGCCATATGTAATCTGATAATTCTCCCCTTCTTCTTTCTCCAAACCATCTCATGTTGAAATAGCAAAAGTATTTGAAGTCTTGAATTCTGGGACCGTTTCTGAATAAATGTAAAAAGTTGTTCATTGTCAGGAAAACGTAGTAGTTATCTAGTTGGGAACTTGAGTCAACAACAAACGAACAAACAAAGGCGATGTTGTCATGCAAGATGACTGACCTGAATCCCTCGTTTCCACCATATTCTTGTTATTCTAGAAGAAGACAATCGTGGAAAACAACCTCACTCTCGTCCATTAGCCCCCCTAACTGATGAACTTCAGTTTATAAATGTCCATAGGATCACTGTAAAATAAACACAAGTGACAACTAATTTAAACCTACTACTAAGTTCTATCACTCTTCACTTAAGTAGGAATGTCTCTATGTCTAGCCCTAGCCTCATCCCTGAGTGAAAAAAGTAGTATATAAATATTAAAATACTTCTACCAGCTAGCTAAATTATTATGGAAGTAGTTTTTATAGTAGTCTTAAGTAAAATGTAGTCATAAGCTTATGGGCTGCCCATAAAAAATAAAACAACATTTATCACTTCTCTTTTTTCTTTCTCTCTTACTTTTCATGTTTCATATTGCTACAAACATTGTAAGATAGGAAATAACTATATATCAACATTGAGTCCCATCTATATAGACTGGTTAAAACAAAGCCAAATATGTTCATGTTCCTGTCCTCATTGGGCCCATAGGGATGACTGACTGAAAAAAAAATGAGGTCCAAACTCAGAAGCCATCTTGGGCAAGTGGCTTATCTTAAGGTGAGTGGACAACATTGAAATTATGTCACTGCAGTATATTAGTTTCAATAAAATGTCACCGGTTACATACATTAGATACTCTACAATTTGCTTTCCTTTTATCATTAGTAACTCAACTTTCCCCCTCGTCGAAAAAACCGCTGGCCCCGACCCATCGCGGCAGGGACCACTTGGAAGTGGGAGAAACAAACCGCAGCGGTGCCTGTCCATAAAAGAGCTTTCATCTACTTGTGATGATGGTGATTAGTAATTAACAAACGCCAACCAAACTGGCAGGCGGAGTGGCTTAAGGTCTAGTCAATGCTTAGCTCCCAGCTCCAACTTTTTATCCTCTCCTGCATCTAGATGGACTAGAGCTGAACCATCCAGCTTTTAGATTAAACTACAAGGGATTAGTAAGGGAATGTTACTTTTCAGTTTTCACATCACAAAGCAAGCATGTTTGCCCTAGTTTATTCCCTCCAAAAACCCAAGTGAAAGCTGGCGCTGGCCGCAGTTTGACCAGAGACCTCACTCACCTCACCCGCGCGTGAAACTTTGGACCAACTCCAGGGAATTTGCCATCTTTTTACAAGTTAGATTTTCCAGACGAATCTATAGATGCTACACCCCACCAATAACTGTCCCAGGGAGGACAGAATATGAACAGAGAAAGCTACTATCTACAATTAATCTAGGCTCACCATCAAAAGCCAAGAATCCAAGGTTAGCAATTACAAACTTGGATAAAATAGATGGAGCAACTGTTTTATTTACAGAAACTGTTTTTCAGAAGTTCAGAATTAACAAGCCCACTTTTGGTTTTTGTTTTTTCAGTGCAAAATTTCCCTGTCAATTCCGTGGAACACAGGGTCATTAGCAGAGATTAGTACGTGTCCCATCGGATAATTCTATAGCTGAAAACATGTGGAGGAGGAGGTAGAGGATTCAGTTCTGCCACATGCCACATCAATATTCAATACCTTGTACAAGCAGGTAAACGAACTGAACATACATCTGTGATGTCAAACCAGCATGTCCTTCTCAGTGAATAAAATGGAGAGAATCTGAAGGTCGCCATCACCGGACATAATCGCTGTCATTATGCAATCTGCATGCTGGTTGATGGCTCAAATCTCCAATTTCCACTTGCTTATTATATTACTACTGCCAAAGCAACGCCATGGCATGATTGTTAATCAATCTAATTGCTTTTTTCGGAACATGAACACCGCCGTACCTACAGGATTTAAAAAAGGGGTATGCCTGATCTCTCCAAAATTATAGTCAGTTGTGGTGATGATGGTAATTAAGGAGGAACAGAGTATCGATGACTTGTCCAAATATGTATGGTTCAGGCTACAAATGAGCAAGAAATTGCACGCTGGCTTGTTTAATCAAGGGGATAAAGATTCGATCGGCGTCGACCAAAATTGTTTAAGGCATGACGTTGCTTTGGGGTTGGATTCTTCTACAGTGCTACTGATTTAGCACAATATCTTGGATTGGAACCTATTCATCCGATAAACTCTGGCCGTATTTTTCTGGCTATGCTTTCCTTCAATTTCTGAAAGCAAATCTTCTGAAAGGAACTACCTGTCAATATATATTTCACACAAATATTTTTTCTGAAGTTATTTTTCTTATATTCTAGGCAAAGAAAATATACAGGGATTTGTCTTCTTAGAAAAATAAGCTAAGCAAGCAAGTCAAACTAACAACATGTTGGATAGTGGGATAAGCTCAAACGGCGTCAATCCAGTGTATCCCCATCACACAGATTGTACCCCTAATTGACCTGATAACATGTTCCACTGAGATTTGTCACATGGTTTAGAAAACTGCTCTTTCTTAAAATAAATTTTGATCGTATACCTTCATAATGAACATGAAAATTGAGAATTTATTCTCATAACCTACATATCATTGATCTAAGATGACTCAATATATTATGTTACTGAAATATGGATGTTAAATCCTTAATTTCACATATAAAAACAGGATATATCATTCAATCTCTCTTCTCAAAGGTATTTCATGAAGTTGCTTTGTGATCTGATCCACTCTCCAAGGTGCGTAGCTCATATGTGGTCTGTGGATAGCTGGATATGTTTGGCTGTGAAGTGTTCATGAATGCATCCGTAAACATCCTCTCGAGCTAGGGCCATCAGGAGTTCAAGTGGATCATTCATGGGAGCTCAAAGCACTACACGTCTTATACCACTTAGGGAAGCAAGAACATTCCAATGGCGGTCATGTCCGTCCATTCCCATATTCCATGCACACTGGTGGACAGTCACCTTGGGGGCAAAAAAGCCTATGAAAGCCAACTCGAATACTCGATGCTCCTGGGAGGACAAGATAGCACAGCTTCACAACCTATCATTGGTGCCAATATTATCCCAAATGCATGCATCACTATAACAAAACTACTATATATATTGATCTGGTTTTGTTTTTGCTACAAATGAACTAACTATTCAGATATAGAGGGAGATTTACGGGGCCCACATGTCAGTCATGGGAACTTAGCAACAATGGAGTGGATAGCTCATAGCTCATAGCTCGTAGACGTGTTATTTGACTCATTCTGCAACAAGGAAACACCATTTTGTGGTTACTGGTGCTGCATCGTTGCGAGTAACTGGGTGGCCTTAGAGCATCTTCGAGAGCTTACATTTTATTCCTAAACAGAATAGCCTAAACTCTCTTTCTAAAAATTAATCAATCTACAACATTTTTCTATAATTCTGATATTTTTTAAATCCTGCAAATATGACCTATAATCTAGAATAATTTTATGTGAAATTATAATACATTCAAATATATGTGTCGGGGACAATGCACCCGCTAGAGAAAAAATAGATGCGAATGAAAATAGTGACTCATTTAAGGAGACTATTGGAGCCTCATTTTTCACCAAAACATCTAAATTCAAAATTAGGTAACCATGTAAGTAATCTCCTAGATATGCTTTAGGGCTCTTTTGATTGTAGTATCTATTTTTTAAATTTTTATCTAGATTATTTTAAACATAAGAGATTGTTTTCTTCTACCTTTATTCATATGAAACTAACGCATGAGCTGAAACCTTATTTTATTTTTCTTTTAATAAGTTCAAGGCATCTTTTCTTTTTATCTCCCTTATCTATATTTATTTCCTATGAATCATCTAAACACATCATTTTTCAAATTCTATGTTTTAGATTCCTACAAAATTCACTTGTACAGAGCATTTCAATTCAACGTTTCTTTTTATTGCTGTATTTCTTAAATCCTGCTTTCTAAGGAGCTCTTAGCACTTGATGTTCACTGGAGCTTTCAGTGATGGATTGATGGGGTAAATGGGGACGGCAAGCTAGGGCAAGGATCAGTGGAGCATGAACTGGTCTGCACAAAGCAAAGCATGCGCGGCTGATCTGCGTTTCCCTTTTCCATGGCGTTTTTGATTTCTGCGCCCCCAAGGATCAAGGGATTTAACCTCCAAATCTACATCCTGTTTTCGTTTTCCCCAGCAGATCATGATTAGGAGCTGATTCGGTTGCTGTTGCTGGTACTGATCTTCTTTTTCCCAAGAGCATGCTTGCCCTGCCTCTCTCTCTCTCTCTCTCTCTCTCTTCTCTCTCTCTCTCTCTCTCTCTCTCTCTCTCTCTCTCTCTCTCTCTCTTTTTCTCCACGAAGGCCAATGCTTTGTGAAAAGGAGAGGTGTAGGGTTAAGAAAAGAGGAGCTGAGCTAAAGTGGCTCAGATATTCTATGGGCTACCGTGCAGTAGTACCAACAACAATGAGGATCTAGTGATGTTTGGTGCAGTTCATTCATATCTGAAGGATGGATGATATCTCTGTTCTTGACATGTCAACTGTTCTTCTCGGTACTCCAAATCTTGAATGCCACAGTTGGACTTGTTGCATCGTATCATTGTCTTTTGATGCTAGAATTCGTTGTTTGGCTCGGTTAATTTATCTATGGAAGGTGATCCAGTATGTAAAATTCAACTCAAAGTATGTTATACCAACTGTACTTTCTGGTTAGATAGGGGCACGATGGACACTCGCCAGCAAGGTCAAACTGTACCCTAAACAGGATAGAGATAAGCATGGACAATAATTAGTAGTAATTTTAATTTAAAGCAGCCCAACTTGATTTTAGTTAAGATATTTTACTGTGCATTCCACTGAAGATAAATAGTAGTAATTTTTAAATAGCCCCACGTGATTTTACTTGAGATATTTTACGGTGCATTCTACTACCAGGAGAGTTAATTCTAGAACTAATCTCTTTTATCTCAATTAATGGTAGTAGAAATTAAAAAAGGATATAATCGTTAGAAAAGGAGTAGTGAGAAGGAATAAATCGTAAATTTGTACAAGATGCGTTTTGGAGAGGAGTAGATAGACAAATGTAAATTTGTTAATAACTATTATTCCAAAACATGATTAATTAAAAGTACTAACTATCTTTCCAAATCAAAAGTTAGGATCGAGTTTGAAACCACTCTGTTTCATTTCTATCATTATCCGGTGGTGGAGCTAGAGAAAAAAAACCACTTTTTGTTCGTCGAACGAACTTGGTCTCCTTGAATTATTAGTACATTTTTTTGTGGTCTGAGCATCTTGACATGTTTTTCTTTTTGTGGCTGCTCTAATTGGCCAGTCATGGGGAAGGAACAAAATCGTCAAAAAAAACAAGTGATTCTAGTACAAATTTAGAACCAGTTTGGATGGTAAATGCAATTAGAACAAAAATATCTTTAATAAAATCATGATGCATCTCTTTCACATTTTTTGTTGAAGGGGGAATTAAAACCGTTCTTTGAAACAATCATGTATGTTTCTAATGACGTTCACTCTACATAATTTATGCCAAACGGCCTCCTTTGGATTTAAGAATTTTTTGTAAGAATAATATATGATCTAAATCCAAAGGAAAAATATAGAGCCCTCTGGATGGTATGAGTGCGTGCTTCAAGTGAATTTTGTAGGATTTGAAAAAAAAATCCTCCTAAATTTGAAGAAATTATAGCAAGAGGTCTAACCTCCTATTTACAAAAAATAGACTTCTAATGAACATTATCTCTATTTCTCTCCATTTTTACTTAAAAATCAATATAGTGATATCAAATTTCTTATATTTTTATGAGACGTCCAAACACCTTAAAAGACAAAGTAGTACTCGGAACTACGGTCCCTTGAACTACAAAATCGTTTAGACAACCCAAAATTTTAAAAACCGCTTTACTATGTGAAACTATCGCTGGCGTGGCACAACAAAATGATGGTTTTCGCTGACACGAACAACGTGTCACATGCTAAGCCGATTGAAATATCGCACACAAGGTATTCAATGAAATGCCATCGGCTCTATTTCATCGCAATACGTGTGGTGTGTGGCATGGGTTGTGCGCCAACAGTGGTGCCCCCATGGTAGTGTGCGGTGATTGGTAGCGTGCGGCGAACATGTGGCGGGCAGCGACAAGTCGTGCAGTGGTCAACAACGTGCAGGGGTGGGTGCTCAGCTCCGATAACAGTGTGCAGGGGTGGCCACATGGATCTAGCCACGACGTGTGGTGGTGTCCATGCATGGCGCTCGGGGGTGATTGTGTATCTATGGGTGTGCGGCAGGGCGCACGGGGACGGGCTTATGGCTAGCATGTGGGATGCCGCGGGAGGCTAGTGGAGGGGTGGTGCGACGTCGAAGGAGGCATGACGTTGCGACAAGCTAGTGGAGGCATTTCATCGAGCATCTTCCATACGTTGTTAGCGAGGGCAGGTTTTTTTCGTTCTGCCACGTCAGTGCACCACATATGCGTCCAGTCAGTGAAAATCACCGTTCTACAGTCCATGCCAGCAAAACCGTGAAAGTTGAAGAGTGAATCGGTTTTCAAATTTTTGAAGCTAATTAAATGTTTTTATAGTTTAGGGGTTATTTAAACTTTCACGGTAGCTAAGGGTAGTAATTTATACTTCTCCTATTTGCTATATGTTTCAACAAACCGTGACATTTTAATTTCATGTTTTTCATATCCTTATATTTTTATGTTAAACAAAGGAAATTACCAATATTGAGGGATGAAGGATGAAATCTAAAACTCAACCCAGAGATTTGAGTCTAATCTTTACTATACTTATTTGTTTCTTCCTCAACAAGTCACACTTCTGGTTGGTCAAACTTCGTTCTTGGTCCCCTTAAACTATCGATATAGAATTTCGTGGTATGAGCATTGTGGGGGAAATACTTCCATCTACGTGATAAGAAGGAAACAAGCCAGAGGGTCCATCAAAACTTCGGTTAAAGAGAACTCCTCGAAAGATTTCCTTCCGAAGGAGCGCCGTCAGAACAGATTAGACATCTACTTTATTTAAGTGTTCACATGACCTTTTACCCTTTTAGCTCTACGAAGATCAAGGAACAATGTACTCTGTAACGATTGTAATTAAAGGGTAAAATGATATTCTCTTTGTACTTTTTGCTTATAAATACGGAAGTATATGCATCGAATCAAGAGACAATTAATATACACTTCGAACTGTCCTTGGCTATTATCCACCTCGGAGGCTAGGAACAATCCGTAAACAATCTTTTCACTCAATAACCCTTCATGGTTATTTAAACCTTATAGCGTAATCTTTTACGCCAACAAACATCTTGTTCGACATAATTTTCTTTTTCAAAAATGTTTTAATGCAAAAAATTGAAGAGCGTTGAAAAATGTTTTATCATTTTATAAAAAATATTTCAAACAGATGCAACATTCATCTACGTTGTTTTAACAACAAAAAACAACTACCTGCAACAATCTTATTGTTATGTTTAAATAAATTTAACTTAATATTTAATACATGAGAGTAAAATATTTTAATTTAGATTTATCTATATTTAACTTTATTTATTTTATTAAAGTATTTTTATCAAGTGATAAAATATTGTTCACTAAGTGTTGATTTTTTTTCGATTCTCAGGGCATCCGAATCACAGCCTTTCCCTTTTCTTTTTGTGATTGATCTTAGGCCCTTTTTTAGGGAGCTTTTGGCTGGATAGATACTTCTAGTATCTAGGAGCTCCCTCAAATGGTACCTTAGATAGTCTAGATTTCGAAATCTGCAGAAGCAGCTAGTCTCTTCAAGCCTAAAAGCTGATAAGCTAGCCAACCTCAGCTTCTCCAGATTCTACATATTTTTATTTACCCACTATATCACTGAATAAAATCCACCCACCCAATAGCTAGCTACTCCAACCAGCCAGCTAGATACTTGGACTAGCTGATTTTGAGAATCTGCAGCTCCCCCAAACAGAACCTTAGTGTAATCACGGGGAAGAAACAACATCGCCCACAATACAAGCCATTCTAGTATATATGAAACTAGATAACGTTATAGAATTATAGAAAGCATCACTTTCTCATTTACTATTCTTAAAAAAAAAGTTCCTCGAAAGAAAATCGGTGCAGGTAATAACTTCTGCATACGTACGTTTGTTTGTAGACTACATATATACGTCCACTTCATCTATAGCAAACTCTTCTTAACCGTGACTTTCTTCGCAGCGCAGCGGCAACTGAACCTTTTGCCCAAAATTACCGTGAAACTCCCCCGAATCAACGGCACTGGTAGTCAAAAGGTAGTACGAGGTTACCCAACGAAATTTTAATGAATCACTTATTTTTTAAAAAAATCATAAATTTCTACGTTGCGAAATCAACCCTATCTGACTGTCCATGATGAAGGTTGAATCAAACTCTACACCTCATTTATCATGAACTCTAGGGCCGTTCTAGAAAATAAATTTTAAAACACTATGTCAAACTCTAGATATAATATAGATGAGATTAGATTTGAGAGGACATCTTGTAGCCATGGTGTACAAGGCATAGGCCACAACGATCGCAAAACGAAGAGTGCGTTTGGTTCTGCCGAGCCATGAAAAAACTACTATAAACTATCTGCTGTGAAAAAATTGTTCTGAGTTGTCTATTTTGGAAAAGTTGAAAATCGTTTGTTTGAAGTTGTTGTGAAAAAACTAATGTGAGCTGACTAGTTTTTTATAACTGACATAATTTTCATCATTATACTATTCCATACATAAATATAAACAGGAAACAAGTCGATATTGATGTAACTAAATAACTAAAAAAATTAGATAAATAAAAAGTCTATAATTTAAGTAACTGGTAACTATATAGCTATCTCATGAAATTATAAAATGCAATACAAATCATAATGATGTTAGATCAATCAAGACACTTTGAATTCATGTTATCCAATTTGTACTAAAAACAAAAAATAGAAACAGAAAAGCAGTATCCGAGTTGCTTTCAAATTTGTACTAGAAAAAAAACCGTTTTTTGTGGGAGAAGCAGATTTGATAAACCCGTTTGATTTAACTTCTGTTTCTTCATAGCAGAAATAGATTTCAAAAACATAACAAACACACCGAATAGTCTAATATTTTTGAAGATAAGAAATCTCATTGTAGATACATATTTAGAAGATAATTTTTAGTCTCAGTGTCACACCCGTTATACTGAATACTTAACCTAATTTAATGGCACCCCAAATTTAGGAGGCCGCACATCTTGCTCGACCAGCTGGAACCGGCATAATACACTCCGTCGACCTTGTCTCATAAATTTAATCCATAATTTTATATAAACTAAACTAAATTCTATAAAAAAATTTAAAACATAATAATTTTATATGAATTAAATTAATTTCTCTAAAATTTCTTTAAAAACACCGTGTTTAAAACAGAAAATTTATCAGGTATCATTACAATTTTTAAGAATTTCCTACCTACCACCATATATGACTATGGTGTCTACAGTAATACACCGATAATATATTGATAAATTGTAAAAACTAATTTTTGGAAAAAATTAAGCACATTTAAAACAGACTAGCTCCAGCTTACTACGTATGTTCTAGCCGAAGGTGCGCGCGGGACGCCACGGCTGGCGCAGGGCGACGCCAGTACAATGCCAGTATAAACAAAATCCGCAGATCCTAACCGGGCATCCAGCCAGGCAGGCAGCAACGTGACGATATCCACCTCGAATATACACGAGCCAAGGGCAGGCACGCGATCAGTTCCACCAGATGTGATCCGGGCGACATGCCCACATGAGGACAAACCAAACTCCAGCTAAGATACCCTCCTCACATCTCCCCTCAGCTCGCTCATCACCCCCAAACCCGAACAAAATCCCACCACCACCACCACCTCCTCCTCCTCCTCATCAAGATCTCTTCTTCTTCCTCCTCCGAGTCCTCTCGCATGGAGCTGTGAAGAGAGAATCGCATCGCACGCAATTCGCGTGGAAACAAACAAGGCAACCAAAGATGGCACAAAAATAGCTTTTCGGAGCCGAAGGCAGGATACTCCTACTAGTTAAACTACACGGCCGCACCACTCCCGAACCCATCTGATACTCTCATCACTCTCCTCAGCCTAGAGACTAACAGACTAGAGACAGAGAGAGAGAAAGAGAGGAAGAGGATATCATCATCACGGCGGCAGCAGCGGCAGCGAGAGGGAGAGAGAGAGAGAGGACGGAGGAGAAAAGTCTTTGAAGAGGAGAGATCCACCTCGAACTAGTAGCCCCTCCCTGTCCTTGTTCCTTCGTCCAGCCTTCCTCGGTGGTGTTGGTGGTGGTGGTGTTTGTGGAGGGAGTACCGGTTGGTTGGTGGTTGGGGCTGCGGCGGCGGCGACGAGGAAGAATTGGTGAGAGAGGATGAGGGAGGACGAGGAGCCGAGCTGGTTCGCGCGGTGGGAGGAGCAGCTGCCGGCGCCGGACGAGCTGATGCCGCTGTCGCAGTCTCTCATCACGCCCGATCTCGCCGTCGCCTTCGACATCCAGACGCATGGGGGTGGAGGAGGAGGTGGCGCGGCGGGGGGAGGAGTGGGAGTGGATGGTATGGGAGGAGGGGGAGGCGTCGGGGCGGCGGAGATGAACGGAGGGGCGTCGTCGGCGGCAGGGTCGAGTGGCGGCGGGGGCGGCGGCGGCGGGGACGAGCCGGCGCGGACGCTCAAAAGGCCGCGGCTGGTGTGGACGCCGCAGCTGCACAAGCGGTTTGTCGATGCGGTGGCGCACCTCGGCATCAAGAACGCCGTGCCCAAGACCATAATGCAGCTGATGAGCGTCGACGGCCTCACGCGCGAGAACGTCGCCTCCCACCTCCAGAAGTACCGCCTCTATCTCAAACGCATGCAGGGACACGGCTCCGGCGGAGGCGGTGGAGGAGGCGCCGGCGGGAGCCACTCGTCCGGCTCGGGCACCGACGCCGCCACGGAGCACCTCTTCGCCACTGGGCCAGTCCCCTTCCTCCCGCCCGGTCGCGGCCCCGCCGGCGCTGACCCGTATCCGCCATTCGCCCCCATGGCCGCTCACCCGGCCGCTCACCACCACCACCACCCGTCGCAGATCGGCCACTTCCACCACCCCGCCGCGCGTCCGCTCGGCCACTACTCCTCCGGACCTGGCGCCGGCTTCGACCACGGGTTCCTCAGCCGCGCCGTCGCCGGAGGCGGACCCCCGGTCGGCCCACCAGGTATACACCGCATGGTCGGCGCCGGCGCCGGCATGGCGATGATGGCACCGTCCTCCTTTGCCGACGAGCTGGACCTCGGATCCCGAGGAGGAGGTGGCGGCGGCGGCGGGCGCCGCGAGCTGACTCTGTTCCCGACGTCCGGTGACCACTGATGCAACAGACCGAGTCACCGACGGCGTAGACGGACACCGGACGGCCACCTCCGTCCTCGGGTACATACAATTCGTTCGCTTCCTCTTCTCCGCGAGTTCCCACAGATTGGCGTAGGAATCGAGCAAGTCTCATCGCACGGAGTCCCAAGAATTCTTGGGAATTAGCACTCCGCCCACCCCATTTCTCAATCCAATCCATATTGTTCCCAAGTCCCAACCTCTCCCCCCATTTGTTGCTGATGTTCTTGTGTTGCTGCTATTCCTCATTGCTCTTCCTGTTAGCTGAATCGCTGTTCCTCCTCCCCTCCTCCTGTTCTTGTTGTTAATGACATAATTATTAAACTTAGCCTTAAAGAGAATCATTTAGAGGGTAAAAAGAATTGTGACAATTTGGTAATTCCGTCCATTTTCATCCAAGAACAAACTCATAAAAAATCAAATCATTGTGATTGCGCCGAGGAGGATATGATCCGGGATCTAATTGCTCTGCTCATCTTGGTGACTGTCACTCACTCGGTTCTTGAGTGATACAACTCCGGCCAGAGAAGTGATGCAATCAATTGCCACTGGAGATCGCAGATATAGGCAAAGGGTTGAATAATGGCAAGGACCCACCCCCAGGAGATGAATAATTCTGAAGATTAAGTTTGTATCGTTGTGATGTATGAGATAATTCGGCTTTATTTTCTGTGGAGCTAAATCGTCCGAGAGACCAAAGAGATTCATAGCTTATATTTCTACTTAGCGTTCTATCAATCTTGCTCCACCTCTCTGAGGAGCTAAAGAGTATGTGTAGTTCAGAGCTTGAGTCAGAGGCTCAGAGCAACTCGAATTGGAGTTTGTTGTAGTAATCAACCTGTAAATCTGCGGTATGCGCCTAAGATTTCCTTTGCAGCCGTGAGAAAGAAAGAACAAATGCCTTATGTACAGTGATGCTTTGTGTTCTTGTACATTGTACCCTGTTCAAGTCAAAACTTCAGCTTATCTGCGTCTCACTGTAATAGTATGCCCTAGTGGACGATGAACACGTCGCTGTTCACCAAGAGAACTGTTTTTTGTCTATCTTAATCACCATAATTTACTATACACACACACACTAGTGTAGGTAAATCCATTTTTTGCTAGTAGCAGTAGCAACGGCATGTCAGTCAGGCTGTGAACTACTAGTGACTACATTAGTAGCAGTACAACAACTCCTACTAATGCCCACCTGATCTGATCCAATCCAATCGAGGCAGAGGTTGACGAGATTCTTCTCATCTTCGGCTGGCGATGCTGTTGCTGTGGTTGCGTTGGCTCGGTGACTCGAGAGGACGTGTTTTGAGATTTGAGAGGAGAGGAGAGGAGAGGAGAGGAGGGAGGGGCATTGATTCTCCGAGGAGGGGAGAGGAGGCATGTTGCTGTCGTTGAGCGTGACGAGGCATTAAGTGATGTGACCACGAGGGCGACCAGGAAGTCTGAGGGTTTTGATGAGAAAAGAAAAATCAATCTAGCTATCAGGGCCGCGAAAGCGAGGCGTGTGGATTTTGCTCAGGTCAGACGGGTAGGCAGGTAGTGGTAGCCGGAGCGGACCAGCTTGTGTCCCTCCCATCCAGCCTCCTCCGGTCTCCGCACTTTGGCGCCGTAGGCGGCGGGAACTCGAGCATCGAGCGTAGAGCATGGCTGCGACGCCTCGTTTCCCCTTCTTCTAGGTGATTAAGAGCATCTCCAACCAATTCTTCAATTTTACCTCCCTATAACTCAAAATAGAGACTTCCCTATCAAGATTGTCTCTTTATTTCGTAAAACACTACATCCAACTTCCTATATTTGGCTCTTTATATTTTATCTACCTATATTTTATTAATATTTCATAACTGCCAAATTAAAAAAACACACATATATATAACAACACATGCTAACAAACATACATTATAATAAAAGAATTTAGAAAAATATAAAATTGTACCGAAAATAATAATATTGCATACAAAATTATAATAAAAATATAAAAGTGCATATAAGTGTTGAAAAATATGATAACTTAATTTCTTATACATGTTATAAAATATTTTGATAGATTATTAATTTTGTCCAATATTTTACAACATATAAAATATTTTCTAAATAATAATAAAATGAGATAGGGAGTGACTTTGGCTCCTTGACTTTGAGGAGGAGAGTGTCTTGAATAGGGAGGAAGATGAGATAAGGAGTGAAATAGGAAGTTGGTTGGAGAGTGTTTTTAAGAGTATTTTGTTAAATAATAGGATGAGAAGTGGGATGAGGAATTGGTTGGAGATGCCCTAACCGATTACTCCGTATTAGTTTATAGATTAATTAAAGTTTCAAAAATAAGTTTTTTTGAAAATGTTGAAAGAAAATAATTCCACCAATACCGTAGTTATACAAACCACTTTGAAGAACACCTCGAGCCTCGAAGCATAAAGAAGTTCATAACTTTTCAGCATATGACCCAAAGGCCATTGTAAGGACGTTATGAAGCCATGAGCAGTCAAAGGATTCTAAAGGGTCTCTTGGCTCTGTGAGGACTTTGCTCTGGAGGCACGCCGCCATCCAGAACAAGACATTCACTTTGTAGCTATGTTCACACACAGTTTATTATTATGCTCCTATGAAGTCTCGTGAATAAAATTCACAATGACGGCTGTAACTAGAGAACATAATAATATTTTTTCTATTGTATCTTTGTCTATAAATACCACCCTTTTTATTGTAATAGGGACCTAGAATTTAGTCTAAAAATACACTTCGAACCGGACGTAAGGCCATTATTCTTTCTAGAGGCATGAACCATGCTAACTTAACTTTTCTCTATAAGCTAGCCTTTTGAGGCTATTTGAACATGTAGACATAATCTTTTACGCCAACATAAATTATTTCAGATACCAATAAATGATTAATTAGTGTATATTTTCTTATTTGCTTATATTAAATGCAATATGTGAGAGTATGTTTATTTGCTGCCTAATTTTGTCAAACTCTGTTGTTGGGGGAAATTACTTCATTTCCAAGACTTAAAGGCTAACCCTCCGTGGGCTCTAGGAAGATCCCGAAGGTGGCGGACTGATGTTCGAAGCATACGTCAGCACGGTCGGAGGGTGTCACGATGCGAAATCACGGAGGACCCTCCGAAGGGAAGAAGGAGGCCTCGAACCAGGAAGACGTGATTGATTGGATGCCCTGCTTATCCATCTACCCTACGACACTTTACCGTGTATAACCTTGTTTATAATATTGGATAAACTCTATCATGTCAGTCATAATATAGGGGTAAATAGGTCTATTCCTTAAGCCTTTTTTCCCTATAAATACCCCCCTTTGTACCTTGTAAGAAGGATCCAGAACTAGTTGTTCAAACATATACATTCGGACCTCTTGAGTTGTTATCCTTTACGGAGGCTCAAGTTTGTCCTAAAACACAAACCTCTTGTTTGTTTGTTCTTGATTACCGAGAACCTGTTGGTGTAACTTTTACGCCAACATCTGTCACATCAAACTTTGCTAAACTTAGGGTAGTGTTTAGATCACCACTTCAATTGAAAAAACTACAATTTTGTTCTACTTATCATTAACTCATTTCTTTTCTAAACCTAGGCTAAGGTGTGGCGAGCAAATCATTAGCCACATCACCTTTGGCAAGGTTTGGCAAAGGTTTGCGGCAATTTGTGGGAGTTAACCAAACATGACTTGAGTAAAGACACCGTGGAAGACAAAAAAGGAATATTAAATACAATGTATGAGTAAAGACAAGCGTGGGAGGAATTCGTTCACCATTAGAGGTATAAATGTCTGAAATGTACAATAAAATGCAAAATAACCTATTTTTGATAACTCTAGATAAATGTCTAAAATGACTTGCTTTGTGAAACTGGAGGGAGTATATCGGTGAATCTACAACAGTACACCCAAAGGGTACCGATGATTGTTGACGCTAAGATTTGGTAAAGCCTAGACCAATTAGGAGTACCGCATGGTCAACAAAAGTCAAAGGAGTCTAGTCAAAGGTTGGTCAAAGAAGCCCGCTAGTATGGTTATATGTGACCGGATATGATTGAGCCGATAGAGATGAAGAAGGCGGAGATAAATCCAAAATCGGTTATTGTTGAGGGGAAAATGCTTCACTTTCAGGACTTAGAGATTAACAGTTCAAAAGGACTTATTAAGCTTCAGAGCTGATGGGTTCATACTCGAAGGTGGAGGAGTCGTTAAGCCGAAGGATGCTTCGATCTATGATCCGAAGGAGCCCTCCGCAAGATATGAGGCTCCGGAGCAGAGCGACAAGATTGATAAGATGTTTGACTTATCTACTTGCCTTGGGTAGATTTTACCATTTTAACCTTGTTCGGAATACCGAATAGTTTTCACTATGTCGGTTGTAATCAAGGGGTAAATAGGTCTTTTCCTTAGACATTTTTGCCTATAAATACCCCCTCCTTACCCTGTAATAAGGATCGAATACTCAGCTATTCTAATACGCACATTCGGACTACTTAAGCTATTATCCATTTCGGAGGCTTGAGATAGTCCTTAAGCACGAACTCACTGTTTGTCTGTTCTTGATCTCAGAGAACCTATTAGCGTAATCTTTTACGCCAACAGTTGGCGCCGTCCGTGGGGAACCAAGTTCTAGAAGCTTGTTCTCCACTGCTGACTGCACTTCGAAGAGCACTTACGAAGGGAGCCTCAGAGTCCCAAGATTCCGCGCACCCTTCGGTAAAGGGCTTCCTAGTGCGGTTCGAAGGCCTTTCCTCGCCTTCCCAGACCAATCAAAGTCCTCGGTCTTCGGACCTCTCCGTTACTAGCTATGCCTCCGAAGCGAAGCCAAGCCTCGGGTCCTCTACGAAGGTCCCCTCGGACCAACGGAGCCGGACCCTCAGCTGTTCCAACGATTCCCGAGGGTGCCGCTAGGCGTCGAGTGCCCAGAGGCCCTCGAGCTCCTCCTACGGTGCTCCAAACTGATTATGTCAGTTCCCAAGACCCAGAGCTACCCTCCGACGAAGATGAAGACCTTCCTAGAACCGAGGCTACTCAGTTAGCAAGGCTTCAGGAGGAAGTGGCTAGATGGAGGCAAGAGGCCGCTGATTGCCTCCGCTCCCAAGCCTCCACCGAGATTCCAGAAGGGCCCGAAGACGGTGGTGCTTGCAATCATCCCGAAGCTGTTCAAGTCCTAGAGGAGGCTGAGAATGCATCTTTTGATGATGAGTCTCCGCTACATTCGGACTTTCAAAGAGTGCCCTTCGATCCCAGGTTCAAAGCCTCGAAGTTGCACAAGTACTCCGGCGGGTCAGACCCCGGAGAGTTTGCTCGTTCATACACCCTGGCGACAGAAGCAAGCAGAGGGGTGCGCAACACCATGGCAAAGTGTTTCCCCCTCGCTCTCGAAGGTGTGGCGCTCCGATGGTTCTGGTCCTTGAAGCCAGGATCGATTAGATCTTGGGAGCAGTTGAAGAGGAAGTTTGTAAGCAACTTCCAGGGTACCTTTGTGGCTCCGATGTCGATAGGGATCTTATTCCAGGTGAAGCAGCGAGCGGGAGAAACACTTCAGGAATACTTCACGCGCTTCACCCACACCAAGTCGCAGATCAAGGGCCTGTCTACCTCTTCGGTAGTCGACGCCGTCCGCTGAAGGGGTGCTAAACCCGATCTCCTCAGCAAGCTCCATCGAAAGCCTGTGACATCTGTGGCACAAGCTGATGGCATACTTCGAATAGTATGCCAAGGCGGAGGAGGGCTGCCTTCGACGAGCCGCAGCACCCGCACCTGCCCTCCGAGAAGTAAAGACGGAGCCCGAAGCCTCAACTCCTCTGCAACCCCGTCAAGACAATCGTTTCAACGAGCACAGGCGAGGGAAGAAACATTTCCGTTCAGAGGTGTTAAGCATCGCACCCTCCGTTCCAAAGGCACCTGCAAGTTATCAGCAGGTGCAAGGCTTCAAGGTTGGAGTGCCGAAGCCTCAAGAAAGAGTACCTGGTAGGCGCTAGAGTTTTTTCTGCTGCGTGCATGGCGACAATAGAAGCCATGACACGAAGTACTGCAAGGCGGTGTTAGCCCTTCGAGGCGACTACCTAGCCCGAGCCGGTGTTCTAGAAGCCCCCATGCGACTGCCGGTGGCCAACATTATGCCACCTCCGAAGCAGGAGGACCCCCAAGACAGCGGCAAACGAGTAGTCCTGCCCATCTCCGGAGGGGGGACTTTCGGTAACATGTCCAAGAGGCAGCGACGTGAATACATCCGCGAAGTAGGGCACATTGGGACTTCGAGTTCCACGGAGGGAATGCTAGAATGGTCCCAAGGTCCCATCTCTTTTACTGCCAGTGATGCCGTCGGGGTGAAGTTCCCCCATGCTGACCCCTTGGTCATTTTCACAGATATAGCAGGGGTGGAAGTCCGAAGGATCCTGGTGGACGGCGGGAGCTCCACAGACATACTTTTTGTCCAGGCCTTTGATCAATTGTGCATACCTCAGGAAACATCTACTTCCAGCGGCCCGACCACTTCAAGGTTTCTCAGGACCGCCTCTCGATGCCCTCAGGCCAGATAGACCTCGAGGTTGCTTTCGGAGAGGGGCCTTTGGCCAGGGTGGAAGAGGTGATCTTCGACGTCGTCGACGCCCCCTATGCTTACAACGCAATCTTCGGGTGAGGGATGCTGAACCAATTCGGGGCTATAGCGCATCACAACTATCTCTGTCTCAAAATGCCCACGCAAGGTGGAGTTCTTACTATTTCAGGAGACCAAGCTATAGCCCAGAGAATGGAGTATGGACACGGCCAGCCGTTGGACCCCAGGCAAGTGCACAGCGTGACGGAGCGCACATAAAAGGTTCCGGAGGCTTCGAACTCTTCGAAGGGGCTCTCCCTTAAACCAAGCCCAGAAGGTGATGTCGTGACGAAGATGATTTCAAAGGATGGCAAATAATACCCAGTACAGTTCGGCAAGGGGCTATCCCCAGAGATAGTTGCCTCATTGGAAGAAGTCGTCAAGCAAAATCTGGACGTCTTTGCCTGGACTGGCGAAGACATCACCGAGGTTGATCAGAGTATCATCGAGCACAAGCCTGCTCGTAAACCCGAAGGCTAGGCCAGTGCGCTAGGGGCTCCACAAGCTGTCTACAGAAAGGGCAATCCTCGCCAAGACCGAAGTAGAAAAATTATTAAGGGCTGGCATCATTAGGGAGGTAGCCCATACCGAGTGGTTGGCGAACCCTGTTTTTGTAAGGAAGAAGGACTCGAACAAGTGGCGCATGTGTATTGACTTTACTTCATTAAATAAAACATGCCCGCGAGACCCCTACCCGATGCCCGAATAGACCTAGCTGGTGGATTCCACAGCCGGCTCCGAATTGCTAAGCTTCCTCGATGCTTACTCCGGGTATCATCAAGTCTGGCTAAAGCGTGAAGACGAAGCCAAGACAAGTTTCATAACTCCTTCCAGGGTATTTTGTTTTGTAAGAATGCCTTTTGGCTTGCGGAATGCCGGAGCCACTTTTTCACATTTAATAGCTAAGGCTCTAGGTCACCAAATAGGCTGGAATGTCGAAGCCTATATGGATGACATTGTAATAAAAAGTGCTCAAAAGCACCAGCATAGTCTAGACCTAGCTGAAATGTTTGAGAGCCTCCGATCATGTGGAGTACGCCTCAACCCTGAAAAATGTATATTCGGAGCGCAAGCAGAAAAACTGCTAGGGTACTTAGTTTCGAGCAGGGGAATCGAAGCTAGCCCAACGCATATAAGTGCACTGCAAAGAATGGCTCCACCAGAGAATTTGAAGCAAGTCTAGAAGCTAGCAGGAAGGCTCACAACTCTTAGTAGATTCCTGGCCAGGTCAGCAGAATGAAGCCTCCCAATTTTCAAAGCCCTAAAGGGGTCCACAAGCTTCAATTGGACGCCGGAGTGCCAGAAGAGCTTCGATGATATAAAAGCATACCTCGGAAGCCTATCAACGCTTACTGTGCCCCTCCCGGAGGAAACACTCCTCCTTTATCTTGCAGCAACAGGCTCCGCAGTAAGTGCAGTACTAGTCAGGGAAGTTGAGCTTATGGGAAAGCTGGTGCAGAACCCAGTTTATTTTGTTTCAGAAGCTTTGTCCGGAGCTAAGATAAGATACTCCGAGCTCGAGAAATGTGCTTATGCCCTGGTAATGGACTCGCGGAAGCTAAGGCATTACTTTCTGGCACATAACTTAATCGTTCCTACCTCGTACCCTCTTGGTGATATGCTCCGAAGCAAATATTCTATGGGTAGGATTGGAAAATGGGCTGTCGAGCTAGCCCCCTTCGTAGCAGAGTGGACTCCACCTGCAGTTTGGACTACAGAGGAGCCCTCCGAAGGTTTATGGATGATATTTTCTGACGGAGCGTATCAGGCATCTGGTGCCAGAGCAGGAGCGGTTATTATATCACCGTCAGGGCAAAAGGCCATGTATTCTGCGAGGCTCAACTTTAAGACCACCAATAACATCGCAGAATACGAAGGGGTCCTGCTAGGCCTCCGAAAGGCAAAGGCACTTGGAGAAGCAAGGATAATAATTAAAATAGATTCCCAAGTCGTCGCAGGGCATGTCGATAAAAGCTTCCAAGCAAAGAACCCGCATCTAGCGAAGTACCTGGAGGAAATCCGCAAGACTGAAGCAGCATTCAAAAGATTTTTTGTTTGAAGCATCCCTCGAGCAGATAATCAACTTGCAGACATTCTGGCAAAGGCTGCAGCCGGAGCATTGGACCTCCCGGAGGGTGCTTTTTATGAGGAACTAGTCAAGCCTACAGTCGATCAATCACCCTCCGTAGAACTCCTTTGCATTCCAGCTGCAGATTGGCGGGCTCCGATAATGGATGTCTTGCAAGGTAGTGCAGGTTCTTCAGAAGGTCCAGATTCCCGAAGGTTACAAGCAAGGGCTCAAAATTATAAGCTTGTCAATGGGATGTTATACAAAGCCAGAGTGTGTTCTCCTCTACTCTGGTGCATCTCTCAACCCGAAGGCCAGGACATACTTCGGGACATTCACGAAGGTTTATGTGGAAACCACTTAGCCCCTGGTGCTCTAGCAGGCAAAACACTTTGACAAGGGCTCTACTGGCCGACAATTGTAAGAGATGCGGAGGAGTTGGTCCGAACCTACCAAGGATGCCAGTGGATGGGAAGACGAAGCCACCGTCCGCCAGTACCACTTCAAGTCATTGCCCCGGTGTGGCCAATGGCTCAATGTGGAATGGACCTCATAGGCCCTTTTCCAATGGCCAAAGGCATCTTGAAGTTTGCGGTGGTAGCAATCGAATATTTTTCAAAGTGGGTCGAAGCAGAACCATTGACTGCTATCACTTCAAGGAATGTGCAAAAGTTTTTCTGGCAAAATATTATATGCAGGTTCGGAGTGCCAAGGGAGCTAACCGTGGATAATGGAACCCAATTAGAAGCTGACACATTCAAAGAATTTTGTGAAGAACTGGGCATTAAGTTATGCTTCGCAGCAGTGTGCCATCCACAGTCCAACGGAGCTATCGAGCGAGCCAACGAGAACATTCTCTCCGGTCTGAATCGACGGATTGCCGGGTTGGCCAAGGGGCTATGGGTTGAGGAGCTTCCCAAGATCTTGTGGTCCATTCGAACCACTCAAGCCAGGTCCACAGGCTTTACCCCATTTAGACTACTATTCGGAGATGAGGCCATAACTCCTACGGAGCTCAGGGGTGGATCCCTACGTGTAGTGTAGCCCGGAGATGAAGATGAAAGAAACACTTCGCTGGACTTGTCAGAACAAATAAGGCTTCGAGCTGTCGCCAATCTGACGAAGTACCAAGGCCAAACAAAAACATGGTATGACCCGAAGATAAAGCTGAATGAGCTTAGACCAGGTCATTTAGTTTTGCGAAGTGTAATAGCCCCGGGGAAGCTAGGAAATAAATGGGAAGGACCATATATTATCCTACGCTCAGGACGTCCCAGATCATTTAAATTAGCTAATTTAGAAGGGGAAGAATTGAAACATGCATGGCATGTAGAGCACCATAAGCGTTACTACGCTTAGGGGCTCCTTGTAATCACTTGTAAAGAATTCCTTTTCTAAATAAAGTGGAGGGTCGAATTTTGTTTGCTCTTCGAATATCCCTTACTCCTGATGGACGCATCGAGAGGACGGAGATGCTTGCAGAGTCAAGCATCTTTCCCAAGACCCGGGCAACAGCCTGCGAACCATGGGTTCAAGGGCCTCGCTGCCAGCCTGCGGATTCTAGGCTCCGACTTGTTAGGATCCGTAGAAGAGTCTAAGGACTTTAAAATAACAGATTTCTGGCCTACGGGTTCGAAGTATCTGTAAAAGAGCCGAAGGTGGCCAGCCTACGGATTCCAGGCTCCGGCTTGTTAGGATCCGTAGAAGAGTCTAAGGACTTTAAAAGAGCAGATTTTTGGCCTCTGGGTTCGAAGTATCTGTAAAAGAGCCGAATCTGGCCAGCCTATGGATTCCATGCTCCGGCTTGTTAGGATCCGTAGAAGAGTCTACAGACTTTAAAAGAACAGGTTTCTGGCCTCTGGGTTCAAAGTATCTGTAAAAGAGCCGAAGGTGGCCACCCTACGGATTCCAGGCCTAGGCTTGTTAGGATCCGTAGAAGAGTCTAAGGACTTTAAAGATAAACAGATTTCCGGCCTACGGGTTCGAAGCATCTGTAAAAGAGTCGAAGGTGACCAAGCAATAAGGTTTCAAGGCTCCGGACAATAAGACACTTTTAAAGTCCTAAGCGACTAGTATAAGAGCCTGCAAAGGTAGATTCACCTCCGAAACTTACAAAATCATAATACGAAACTATGTTCGAAGAACTCTACGAAAAGGTAAAATATGGATATTAAGTGTTGTGCAAAGCATCGGTTTGTTCTGCGCGTCATTGTGTCCGACGAACCTTTTTGCAATGCGTAAGGTCCCCCACCCACAAGGAGGGGTAGGAGGGTAAAGAACAAACAAGATGCTTCTGGTGCAATTCACATTAATTCATCATACTTTTACATTAAGAGAAATTTTGGTCCAAGCCTAAGAAAAATCGGAGACCCTGTCTGCCTCTAGAGCCACCTCTCCGGCTACTCCGTCCTTCGGAGCTCGAAGCCACCGGGATTGTCCTTTTTGTTCGAGTGCTTCTCTTCTTCTTCGAGGCTCGTAGTTTCTTCTGCTCCTCTTGAAGCTCGGCCCAAGTCAGAAGTCTTTCGGAGTTAGCCTCCGAGGGTCTTCGGCCTGGTACTCCGAATCAGACCAATCCATATGTTCGGAGGATGAAGATGCCTTCTCTTTTTCCTCTTCCTTGATATAAGCTAAGACTTCTTGAAAAACCTCGAGGGTTACCTCCCCTTTATCTCCGTGAGGAACAGAGAAGCGAGAGCGGCGGTAAGGCCTTAAGCTCTCAAGGCTTGCCCACTCCTTCCGGAGCCCTTCGTTAAAATCCAGTATTTCGAAGTCATGTTCCAAAGGGCATGACAGAACCTAAAAGAACAAAACACCCAAACAAGCTCTTTGTTTATAAACTTTTCATTAACGCAAGGGGCTTTACAAGATTTCTTATACATAATTGTCCTATGAGCTAGACCTGTGGGTCGGTTGGTGGAGTAGGAGGTGCCGGAGCTGGCGAGGCTGGAAGCGGCGGCCTTGTCTGTGCTTGCTTCTGCCGACGGGCCTCGTCGATCCAAGCTTTAGCTGCAGCCTTGTGGTCCGTCTTCCAGGTTGACCGAAAAACTTCCCAGGCCGAGGCTACATTCGGCGAAGGATGCAACAATTCCTCGGAGGCAAAGCTTCCGGGTGTCGAACCCCCGACCGGAGCGATAGGAATCTGAAGGGCTTCGAGGTGGCGGAGAACTCCAATTCCGGCGCACTGTCTGGAGATCTCTCTGTACCGGACACCAGAGCTCATCATTAGCGACGCCGCCACTTGGATCTTCTTCAGCTTCCGGTCGAGGGACTCGCTGGCTGCAGCAGAAGACGAAGGGCACATGGTGCCAAAATATTCCAAGGTACCCTGAAGGGCATCCAAGGTACGTTATGCTACATTGGCATTCTTCTTCTTTGCCGTCTCCAGCCCCGCAGCGGTAGCAGACACTTCGGCCATCTAGGACAGCAAGGAGCTCTTCTGGGCCATCGCTTGCTTGAGAGAGCCTTGGAGCTCTACCAGCTGGGTGCTCGAAGTAGCCGCCGCCTGCCGGAGCTTCTCAACCTCAGCCCAGAGCACCAAGCACTCGGCTTCAACTTCTTGGGCTGAAGTCCGGAGTGCGTCGCCGTCCTGCCTTGCGAGTCGAAGAGCTTCGTCGGTTTCGGCCCTAGCCCTCCGCTCTTCGAGGACTTCTTCCTCCAACCGAAGTGCTCTCTCTTCGGAGCCCTTGAGCGCGGCTTGGAGGGTGGTAACCTTCCGTTTGAGTCGATTGGTTTCAACTTCATTGGAAGTCGCTGCCGCTCTAGCAAGGACAAATTGCTGCAAAAGGAACAAGTTAGTACCAGGTGTTTACATTTACTAATTGAAAATATTTGCGACACTTTTTATACCTGAAGGGCAGCCCTTTCGAGGGCCATGTTGAGCCCCGGGGCCCTGGCTTCGCTTAGAACAGAGATCAAGTCGGAGTTGGCAATGTCCTAGCTTTTCTCCGCCAAAGGCTCCAAGAGCGCCCAGAGGCCCGTCCGTTGCTCTAGAAACGGAGCCAGCAGAGGAAGCCAAGACAAAGCTTGGCGATCATCTGCCATGGCCTCTTCCTCCGAGTTGCTTGTCGAAGGCTCATTGACATACTTTTGCGCCTCCCCGGCACAAAGACAGGCGGCTCGACTCCGGTGGAGGTAGCTCCTCCTTCGGCAGCTACCCCTTCGACTGGAGCCGCATTGACAGGAATGGCCCCGACCACCGGAGCCACATCAGTAGGGATGGCCCCGACCACCGGAGCCGCGTCGGCGGAAACAACCCCTGCCACCGAAGCCGGGACGTCCGGTGGAGCCAAGGTGTCCACCGGAACCGCAACCTCTGAAGAGGCTGGAAATTCGTGTACAGCCGGGGCTTCGTCACCCTTTGATGTACCTACAACATCAAGGTACATTTGACGAACATTTACGAGTAGAAGTTGTTGCAGGAATCGACCAAGGCCAGAGATTCAAAGTATACCTTCGGAGGCACCGTGAGGTAAAATCGTCGGGTCCTCCAGGACTTCGTACATCCAGAGAATCTCATCGAGGTCATCCCCCGAAGTCCTCTCCGGTGTAGTGTCCGCAGGAACCGCACCCTCCGTCATGATCACCCCGACTACGGGCGAGTTGGGGGAGACAATCTCTGGCTCCGAGCTCATGACAGTGGGCGCAGGAGTGCATGCCGTGTCTGCCTCCACAGCCTCCTGAGCAGAAGCTTCGGTTGGGACCCCTGCCGCATCTTCGTCGCCCTCCAAGAGGTAGTTCTCGAAGGTCTTCACCAGTTGGGCGCTGGAGCCCTCGTTCCCGGAATCCTCCGAAGCCGAGCTCCGAACGTCCAAAGATGAAGTAGATGAAGCAGGGGTCAGTTGAGGAGGGATCTTCGCCACCTTCTTCTTCTTAGTGGGGGTCTTGCCGGCCTTCTTTGGAGGCTCGGCGACGACTTTCCTTTTCCGAGGGGCCGCCTCGGTCGGGTTGAAGTCTGGCAAAGGAGGAGGCACCATACTGAGAGCTCCCCACACTCTGTTGGAGCGCTCCCAGCTCCCCACCAGCTCTAGCCTTTTCTGCCTTTCAGCCACCGTAGGGGCTCCGAGGACCCGTTCGGTGGCCCGCACTATCTGCTCAGGGGCCAACGCCTATGGAGCCACTGAAAAAGGGTAACATATTATAAGTATGTTATTTTCATCATCTAACATATTATTGCAGGAGTCGAAGTCTTACCTAGAGTTCGGAGCTCACCCTCCGAAGCTTGTTGAAACACTATCGGCCAGTTGGCCCCGAGGGGTGGAATCCGAAGAGCAATGAACTCTTTGGCAAGGTCGCGCATGCTCATGCGGCTAGCCACCGAAGTCAGCAGCCCTAGCCGCGTTGAGAGCAGGCTAGGGTTCGGAGTAACCTTCGCCTCCTTTCGGAACCAGATCTCCTAAAGAGGACCAATGAGAGGGGAGTCCTCTCCAACGTCGGCGTAGAACCACCGAAGGATCCAGTTGGTGTACCATCGGTCGTTGATGGCCTTCGCAGGAAAGTGTTGGGCGTGCTCCCTCCGCAACTGGAAGTTGATACTGCCGAAGGCTGTAATCACCTTGGTGTCCCCGGGGCCATATTGCGGCTTCGACTGGCAGATTGCTTTGTGGGTAGCGGCAAAGACCTCCGATCGCGCTTCGCACCCTTCGTCCTGAAGCGCCCATTCAAAGACAGCTAGGCGGGCGATGGCATTGGGAGACAGCTGAGGCAGAGTGATGTGGAACATATCCAGTACCTCTGTTAAGAAGTCGATGGCCGGAAGTCCCAGGCCTGCCTCGAAGAAGGCCTCGAAGACCACGACCTCTCCGCTCCATGGCTTTGGGGTTGATTCCGACCCGGGGACTCGAGTCCTCAATCCGGTCCCTAGCTTCCCTTCCATGGCCTCTTCGATGGACTCGATGGTGCTCGTGGACTGGCCGATGAGGAAGCTCTGAGGGATCTTCTTGGATGGCGAGCGGAGCTCCCAGGGGTTCTTGGGCCAGGCGTCGTCCGGAGCTCCCGCCATTGCTGCTACGGCTGAGGCGGCCCACGCTTGCCTCTACGCTAGAGTGCCCGCTACTGCCGGCACGGTGTGGCTGGTCCTCGCCATGGCTCGGTGGATTGGGAAGTTGTGAGAATTGAAGGTTGAAGAAAGTGAATCACGGATGCTAGGCACGGTAAAAAGTCTTGGGTAAATTCTAATCCCCTTTTTATAACCGTCCGCTAGTTGCTGTGCTTCGATCACATTCACATTGCAGGTTCAACTTCCGTCGCTAGCAGGTGGGTCCAGAGAGTGGAACGGCGTGAGACCGCTGTAAATTTCGACCGTTACCTTTTAAAGAGCGTAACGACTACTTGCGCAATAACGATTATAATCAAACAGTTCCTCACGACATTTGAGCTTCGTAATGGTTCTCTTTCCCACAGAGCGTTCACACAGCGGTTGGGAGCTCTAAGTCGTGGTCCGAATGCTTCAGATCAGAGATCCTCCGAAAGACTGTAATGTGTTCAACTTTCTCTAAGTCTCAGAAAATGAAAATATTCCTTGCATATACTGCCTCCCTTCTGTACAGGTCAAATTCGGAGAGGCGTATTCGAGGGGCTACTGTTGGGGGGAAAATGCTTCACTTTCAGGACTTAGAGATTAACAGTTCAAAAGGACTTATTAAGCTTCGGAGCTGATGGGTTCATACTCGAAGGTGGAGGAGTCGTTAAGCCGAAGGATGCTTCGATCTACGATCCGAAGGAGCCCTCCGCAAGATATGAGGCTCCGGAGCAGAGCAACAAGATTGATAATATGTTTGACTTATCTACTTGTCTTGGGTAGATTTTACCATTTTAACCTTGTTCGGAATACCGAATAGTTTTCACTATGTCGGTTGTAATCAAGGGGTAAATAGGTCTTTTCCTTAGACGTTTTTGCCTATAAATACCCCCTCCTTACCCTGTAATAAGGATCGAATACTCAACTATTCTAATATGCACATTCGGACTACTTAAGCTATTATCCATTCGGAGGCTTGAGATAGTCCTTAAGCACGAACTCACTGTTTGTCTGTTCTTGATCTCAGAGAACCTGTTAGCGTAATCTTTTACACCAACAGTTATGATTATCGTAACAAGTGGCAATTCTTCAGACTATAAATATGTACCTATTAGCTAGGTTAAAAGATAGAATCAATCTACAAACCCAACCACAAACTACTCTCGACGCATCACCATCCTTGGTTTCAAAGGTTAATCCTGGTGGGACTTGGCACTCAGAGCTGGGTTGCATCGCTTTGATCTCCGGCAAAGAGGTGAGTCTCGCCACCCCGATGATTATATAGGTTGATCGATGTCCTTCTAGGGTGCATCGTTTTGATTTCTTAGAGTACTGGCTCGATTGGTATGATTATCGTTTTTTCTAGGTGTATTTGCTAGGTCTAAGGCTTAATCGTTACAATCTTTTAGATTGATGTGAGTTAGGTATCATGGTTCAAGGCTTCATCGGTTGAGTCTGACATCTTGATCTATTGTATTTGACTTATGTTGTGCACCATTCATATGAATAAAGCATGCCCGATGTGTTAAAGTACTGTTGATTAATCGTGATTTAGTGACTATCTTGGTTAAGTCCAATCTTGTTGTTACAGTAGTTTGATAGTATGGATGCATTCTCTAGTATGCTAGATTTAGTATTTATCGGAGTACAAGCCGATAGGTTATCTCTAATTACACGTTATACTTCATCGATGTTGGGGTTTATTCATCAGCCTTTATGCGCAAGGCATTGTTTGCATGTCCATTGGCCCGATGGCGTGCTATATGCATCGGTCGATGGCGTAACCGATCCCGATGGTCTGGCTTTGTTACAGGCTTAGTAGATAATGAGAAACACATTTTACAGTTATTTCTTATCACCACATTCATTGGTTCAATAACTGATCGGCATGCCCAGCAGGACCTCCTTCAGACGATTCATCCATGACGGGCGAAATCGACATCAATAACATCATTCCGGTTACCCTGGAAGCATTGACCGACGAACAAAGGGCAAAGATAAAGGATCACGTGGAAAACTAATAGAAAATATGTCTCGAATCCTTCGACATGACATGATCTAGCCCCGTCCAGACGAATCAATTGCTGAAGCTGACCTTGATCGGAGAGATCGTCCAACGGGCTGAGAGCTCTAGGATCATTTTTCAAGAAGCCGTCAACAACGCTCTCCATCATGCCCTCATCAATCAGTCCAAGGTATTGATCAATACTGTTGGGAGAAATAACTCCTGTTGTACTTAAGGATTGACCAAGAGCTGATCAAGAAATATCGAATTTTGAAGACCCCTTCGATCTAAGGCTTCCAAGGGATTCCGAGATGTTCTGAGATTTAGAGCCCCATTTACTAGGTTCGGAGGCCAGGTTCGAAGACCCCTTCACCAGGTTCGGAGGCCAGGTTTGGAGCCCCCTTCACCAGGTTTAGAGGCTAGATTCAGAGCCCCCTTCACCAGGTTCGGAGGCTAGGTTTTAAGCCCCATTCACAAGGTTCGGAGGACAGATTCAGAGGCCTCTTCACCAAGTTTGGAGCCCCCTTCAGTAGGTTCATAGGCCATATTCTAAGCCCTTTCACTGGGTTCGGAGGGCAGATTAAAAGCCCTCTTCACCAGGTTCGGAGGCCAGATTTAGAGCCCTCTTCACCAGGTTCGGAGGCTAGGTTCGAAGCATCCTTCACTCAGTTTGGAGGCCAGATTTGGAGCCCCCTTCACCATGTTCGGAGGCTAGATTTGGAGCCCCCTTCACCAGGTTCGGAGGCCCCTCTTCACTAGTTTCAAAGGCTCTGAAACCACTTCAAACTAAAGGCCAAAACGAAGTAATGAAACCATGGGCCTTCGCCCTTGATATTTGCACATGTATTTGTTACTGAGTTTACTGTTTTACCCCTACAAAGTCTTGTAAAAAGAGTCCTGTATGATAGTTATAAGTAGAGGGTAAAATAGTCTTTTCCTGTTATATTTTGCCTATAAAAGCAAGACACCTACAATGTAAGAGGGGGGAAATATAGATATCACCATGAACTATACGTAAGATTATTATCCCTCCTGGAGGCCTGAACCAGTATAAAAACACTCTCTCCATATGAACCCTTCAAGGTTCAAACTTATTCCACAGTATAACCTTTCAATGTTACCATCATTACACAAACCTGTTTGTAGCTAATGAAATTGCTACAACATTTGGTGCCATTTGTGGGGAGCCTAGTTCAAAATTAGCCTCTCTACCACAACCTATACAATCAACTTCAAAGCATGGGAAGCCCCTTTGAACTAGGAATTCCCAAGGGCTTCCCAAGAGTTGCAGGCCTCCCTTCAACATGGGAAGTCCCCTTTGAACTGGGAGTTCCTAGGGGCTTCCCAGAGGCTTCATAAGAGCTACATGCCTCCCTTTAGCATGAGAAGCCCCCCTTCAAACTAGGAGTTCCCATGAGCTTCCTAGAGGCTTCACAAGAGCTGCAGGCCTCCCTTCTGTATGAGAAGTCCCCTTCAAACTAGGACCTCCCACGAGCTTCCCAAGAGTCGTAGGCCTCCCTTTAGTCTAGGAAGCCCCCTTCGAATTGGGACTCCCTGGGGTTTCCTAGAGGCTTCCCAACAACTTTCTTAAGCCTAGGAAGCTCCATCCGGATAGGGACTTCACAAGTGCTTCTTAGAGGCTACGAGGTGCTCTGAAAGCCTTCTTTCAGCCTAATGACTAGATATCAAGAGCCTCCACCAAAATGCCTCGCGAGGCTAGAAAAGCTATAATCAAAGGTAATATATTTATTTTCGCTACCGGAGCTCGAAGGTGGGCTCGACACGAGATAAATAAAGTCAAGACACATAAGAATGTGCTCTACTCTTATATGTGCTGACTTTGGGTTCTATCAAAAGGCCCTAAAAATCTAGTGAGATCCGCTCCACCCTTATCGTTACACAGCGCCTCCGGGCCCATAACAAAAAAACAATGGACTCCAAGCATACAACTTGAAGCTCTAAAAAGTGTCGAAGGTGACCAAAAAATTGGCGAGATCCTCTCTACCCTTATCATTACATAACACCTCTAGGCCTGTAATGGTAAAAACAAAGGACTTCGAGCATACTGTTGATAGCAAAAAATGGCATTAATGCCTGAGTTTGTCAAAATATCAATTTTGATGATTTGGGCCAAAAATACACATGTCCGAGGTCAGGCCGAAGCCCTATAGGGCCGAAGGTCTATTGGGTTGTGGGCTCCGAAAGCCTCTAGCCAGCCCATGACCTTCGGCCAGGAAGCCTTCGGAGGCCCACACCACCGAAGCTTCGGCCCGAGAGTAGGCTTCGACGGGCCTGGACGAAGCCCACTTCGGCAGAGACGGAGTTGGATATAATTCTGGCTAAGTTTTTATCTCTATCCAAGCTGAATTATAGCAGATTAGATCAGAAGTTTGGCCCCTATAAATAGAGAGGCGAGGCTAGCTTAGAGACCCCCCAAACACAAATCCCTAGCTTTGATCACATTTACTTACCTTTACTTTTCTGTACCTCTTCGTGGGTTTGCCTGGAAGCCCTCCGATGGCCACTTCGAAACAGTGGTAATCCTTGTTACTTCGCTTGTGAAGTATCCGTTAATCTACGTAATAGATTACTATCGCCTTGTTACTACGCCTGTGAAGTATCCACTAATCTGCGTAACAGATTGCTACCTTCGCTACTAGTGCAACACTTAGCAGAATTCGGTCCTCAGACCAAATTGGTACTTCGAATCCCCTCTGTTGCAGGTTTCCAAGTTCGGAGTTACTTCGTCGAAGGCGTTCAGAGCTGAGAGATTGGTTTTGGAGGTTGCTAGAACACCCTTCGGTGAAACTACGGGCTTCGACTACACGCTTCGCTTCCATACTTCATCGCTACAGGCTTCGTTACGCTCGTACCTCGCTCTGGACGAAGTCACACCCGCGCGCGGCGTTTGGGTCATTTATTTGTACTTCGCTGTATTGGAGACTTCGCATCGAACCCCGCCGTTCGGAGGTGATTATCACGTACGGATCTGTTCGAAGTTCATCTTCGACCGGACCAGTTTGAACGCCGAAGGCATCCTTCGGCGAGACACTTCGCACCAGACGCCGAAGGTATACTTTGGCGACCCCTTCGCACCACACCCCGTAGCAGACAGGCTCTGACCGGTTTGCTGATTTTATTCTATTTAATATATTTCTTTCGGCTAATTGGATTATTTTGTGTGATCTGATTGCCTGACGACTCCACCCCTTATCATGACTAAGGGTAGTCGGAACGCGACGTCGATGCTGCGTCACGCTTAGGCTTGTCCCTAAGTATCTGCACACTTTTGGATCATCGAACTGACCTAAGTGCGGGGGCACGTTTTCATGTCAATGCACTTTTTGGCGACTCCCCTGGGGAAGAGCTACGCCAACATGACAAGTACGTCTACATCGGCCACCGGTACATCTACTTCGACTACACCGCCAATGGACGCAATAGAAGGCACATATATCGATAACCGCAACATCTTGACACCTACACTTGAAGATATCCCCACAGAAGACCGGGCAGAGATCGAGGGAAAGTTAAAGGCACTCCAAGACATTATGCTTGGGGGCTACGTTAAGACGCGCGCAGGCTTCATCAAGCGCGACATCATCACCCCCGACCTCACTCAGATCTAGGTAACACCTGTATCACCTCGTTTATCTTCTTTAGAGATTGAGCAAAAAATAGCCGCATCAGTAGATCAAGCCGTTAGCACTTCGCTAGCCAACCGTTTAGATTCGGCAGTCAGCTCCCAAGTAGAGGCAATTCTTAGAAGGTTCGGCTTTACCGAGGCCGTACCCCCGGTCCCTATTGCTAGTGCACCTCTGGTAAACCATGTGTACGGCAGAACTGACGACAGCACTAGCACGACCATAATGTCTCCGGCCTCAACACTTATGGCCGAGACTAATCATTATACTTACGGCCAAACTAGCACTGCGTACCATGCACCACCACCTGCACCAGTACCCGCGCTGCCCGCACCACATGCACAGGCACCTGGACACGAGCACGTCATGCAGATAGCGCGCAGGGAAGAGGCCCATGGCCGACACGCCGATATCCCACAGCGTGTCACACCCCCGCATGAGAGGCGCGCGCAGGCAACATGCCAAGATGACATAGAGGAGCAGGTCCGCGCACTATTTAGATAATGTGCCGGCTTCGTGCCCAAGGGACGGATTAGGGTTTACCGTAAGCCATACCCCGACCATCTCAATACAATACCCTACCCCCGTGGCTATAGAATCCCTGAATTCGCCAAGTTCGACGGCGAGGGTAGCAAAACCACACTAGAGCATGTTAGTCAATTTTTGGCACAGTGTGGAGAAGTTAGCGGGATAGATGCCCTAAAAGTTAGACTATTTTCTCTCTCGCTATCCGGCACCGCTTTCACTTGGTTTTCGGTGCTCCCGTCGAACTCCGTTCAGACGTGGGATGATTTAGAGCGGAAATTCCATGATTACTTTTACACGGGCAAGATAGAACTTAGGCTTTCACACTTGAGATCGGTTAGATATAAATCTAACGAGAACACCTCTGAATACATCAAGCGTTTTAGGGATACTAGAAACCAATGTTTCAGCCTTAATATTTCGGAAAGAGACTTAGCGGAGCTAGCATTTAATGGGTTGCGTCCCGAGATTAAAGAAAAATTAGACAACCAGAACTTTTTAGAAGTTAGCCAAGTTTTACAGCAGGCTCTGGTCCAGGAAGGCTGAACCAAAGATAAGAAGTTTATTAAGACGTTTAACAAGCCTAGGGCTGAAACCCACATCATGAAACACTCTGACAAGGAAGAATCAGAAGAGGAGGATTTGGCCGACATGTACGCGGTCGAATGGGTTTGGATCGCTAAGAATAAACTTGTCACTTGCTCCAAGTTACGGCCATCTCCCACAAAGAATCGACCTAGTGAGGTCAAGTACTCATTTGATATAACCAAGTGTGATAAAATATTTGATTTTCTCTTAAAAAGTCAGCTTCTCAGGTTACCTAAAGGTCAAGTCATTCCATCTACCGATGAGTTAAAGAAGCATCCGTACTGCAAGTGGCATGATTCACATTCACATAATACTAACGACTGCAATGTTTTTTCGACGACAGATCCAATCGGCCATAGAAGAAGGACGATTGAAGATAGACCATAATCCAAAGATGAAGCTGGATAAAGATCCTTTTCCCGTCAACGCCGTCGACCTCGGCGAGAAGAAGATGTTGATTCAGCCAGAACAGGCTGAGTTGGCTAAGGGGAATGATGTAATTATTGGAGAGCCGCGCACTCGCACGCTCATACCAAAGAACCCCGAGGTAGGAGTGTGGAAACAGAACATTAAAACCCCTTCGGCTAAGGCTCACAAGAGGCCGAAGGTAACGTACAACATGCTGTTGAACAAACATCGAAGAAGGCCCAGGGAAGCAGGTCCCCACGCTAAGAAACCGGGACAGCCGAAGGGTCCAAGACTTTCGGAGGGCGACTTCGGACCGAAGCAGCCGAGCCCTCTGCACAACGGCTTCGGGCCACAGTGGCCTGGCACCCCATTCGGCGGCTTTGAGCCTCAATGGCCGAACCCCCCGCGTGGTGGCTTCGAGCCTCAGTGTCCGAACCCCCTATACAGCAACTTCGACCCCCAATGGCCGAACCCCACACCGTTTTGGACGAACTCTCCGACGGGAGGCTTCGACCCGCACTGGCCGAACGTACCTCTGGCGTGGCGGGACCCTTCGCTTGTATGGTCTGAGACGCCGTCGACTCTTCTGAACCCCCCCTCTGGGTAACGGGTTCGGCTCACGGTGGGCATGGCCACTAGAGCCACCTATGCCTCCGCCGTACAACTGGGCAGGAACTCCGTGGGCTCCACACGTGTCCGGGTCAGAGTACCCTCCGCAACTTATCACTATGCCACAGGCTGTCCGTGGTACCTCTGAATCGGACCATGTAGAGCGAAGCCGGAGGGTGCAGGCACGAGGAGGCCGAAGTCAGGAGGTCCGAAGCTATCACGATCAGAGTGGGGTCTCAGGAGGTCCTAATCCCGAAGGCTTCATCGCTAGAGTCTGATGGAGGTGAGTCCCATACTTCGGTCGGAACCCGCACCGAAGCTGGGTTCGATCGGCTGGGCAAGGCCGATATGACTACCGGGGTCCGCATCGAAGACCTCTCTAAATACAGGGTACGCAAGGCCAAAGGAGACAGTACCACTTCGGCCACAATTGACAGAAATCGGGCAGTAGCACCCGACACCAAGCCGCAACCATCTTGGGCACCTCCAGGCATGTCCAAATCGCAGAAGAGATGCCTACAACGGCTACAGGCACAAGAGATGCGCAGGAAGAAAGCCGAGGACGAGCGCGACACTATCTTTGAGGAAATCCGCCCTCGGCCAGCTGCAAGACAGGTATGGAGGGTGAAGCCAGTTGAGATAACCAACCCGGCTCCCAATCTGAGCGATGACGACATGCTCGACGACGATTACTCGCCCGTCTCCAAGGGGCCCACACCCCAGGTGATGGACATCAACATCGTCACATTGCCCACCATGTTCTCCCTCTCGTAGGATGAGGCCGAGGTCGCTCAATTGAACCTCGGCCCACACAACGCCATCTTCGAGAAGCTCGAGGACTCGGCTCGCCATTTGAAGCCTCTCTACGTTAGAGGTCACATCGATGGAAAGCCGATTTCCTGAATGCTTGTCGACGGCGGCGCCACTGTTAACTTAATGCCCTACTCGTTGTTGAAGAAATTTGGCAGGGACGAGGATGATCTGAAGAAGACTAACTTGATGCTCAACGGCTTCAACGGCGAGAGCTCCGAGGCCAAGGGCGTACTCTCCATGGAGTTGACGGTGGGCAAAAAGACATTGCCAACAGCATTTTTCGTCGTCGATGTGCAAGGTAACTACAACGTGTTGCTTGGGCGTGACTGGATTCACACGAATTGCTGCATTCCTTCTACTCTACACCAGTGCCTGATTTAGTGGGATGGCGACGAGGTAGAGGTCATTCCCGTGAATACTTTGACCCAACTATCATTGGCTGATGTATCGGTTGACGCTGTCCATAACAAAGTAGAGTGTCTATCAGGTAGAGATCTTTCAGATTACGATTTTGTTAGCATATTCGGAGGACGTTTTGTTCCAGTGTCTGTAAAGCCGGCTGGAGTAGCACAACTGTTTCTGTATTAATAGTCATGTCTAGCAAGAGTAATCTAGATTGGCTAAAGTCTCGTGTGGAGCAATATCGGTCTAGTAAAGACGGTATTGCCGAGGCCATTGGGGACTTTAGCGAAGTAGAGAAATTAGGACAAGGTTTTGCGTCGGCCGATCCCTTGGAGGAAGTTACATAGGTAATGGTAGCGTCCTGAGACCGACTTTTGTAAACCAACATTTATAGCCTGATGAAAACGCTGAAGTAATAAAGTTACTTCGGTCGTATGTCGATTGCTTCGCATGGGAGTATAGCGAGATTCCAGGACTAAGCCGCGAGCTCGTGGATCATCGGCTTCCTATCAAGTCCGGATTTAGGCCTTATAAGTAGCCTCCTCGTCACTTTAACTCGGCCGTCTATGACCAAGTTAAAGAAGAAGTAGAGCGACTACTCAAGGCTGAATTTATTAGGCCGTGCAGGTACGTGAAATGGGTTGCTAACATTGTGCCTGTAGAGAATAAAGGGAGCGGCAAGATACGGGTATGTATTGATTTAAGGGATCTGAACAGAGCCAGTCCAAAACTTGAGTATCCAATGCCGATAGCCGACATGCTAATCAATGATGCTTCAGGACATAATGTACTGAGTTTTCTTGATGGCAATGCTAGTTATAATCAAATCTTTATGGCCGAAGAGGACGTCTACAAGACTGCCTTTCGATGCCCTGGTTTTGTCAGTTTGTTCGAGTGGGTCGTCATGACTTTTGGTTTGAAGAATGCTGGCGCCACGTATCAGTGCGCTATGAACCTAATCTTTCATGACATGCTAGGGGTTATGTTAGAAGTTTACATCGATGATGTTGTAGTCAAATCGGATGCTATGGGAAACCATTTAGCTGATTTGAAGGTTGCTTTTGATAGAATGTGACAGTATGGTTTGAAAATGAACCCACTCAAGTGTGCTTTTGGTGTGTCAACGGGTAAGTTCTTAGGTTTCATGATTCACGAGAGAGGTATAGAAATTGATCCTAAGAGGTTGGAGAAGATTAGAAACATTGCAGCGCCGACATGCAAAAAGGACGTACAAAAGTTGCTAGGCAAGATGAACTATTTGCGTCGCTTTATATCCAACTTGTCCGGCAAGATTGATGCCTTTGTCCCCATAATTCGGCTAAAGAACGAAGCCGAGTTCACTTGCGGGGCAAGCCAGCAAAGTGCCTTTGAGAAAATCAAGGAGTGCTTGTCATCACCGCCTGTGGTGAGAGCACCCAAAGCCGGGATTCCGTTTAGGCTGTACATCGCTGCTGAAGATAGCATGATTGGGGCCGTGTTAACCTAGGAGGTAGAAGGAAAAGAGTACATCATCACGTTATTGAGCCGCCGCCTGCTGGACGCTGAAACCAGGAATGCGTTTGTGGAACGTTTGTGTTTATCACTTTACTGCGCGTGCACCAAATTATGCCATTATCTTCTCCCCACTACATGTGTTGTCGTTTGCCAGAATGATGTTATAAAGTACATGTTACAGAAGCCAATTCTAAGAGGAAGAATCGGAAAATGGGCTTATGCGTTGATCGAATATGATTTGGCCTACGAACCCCTGAGAGCTATGAAAGGCTAAATCGTAGCCAACTTTATAGTTGATCACCACATAAATGTCAGCTGGAGTAACAATGTTGCTTTAGTTGAGGTAGTGCCATGTAAACTCTATTTTGATGGTTCGTCTTGCAACAGTGGCCAAAGTATTGGAGTTGTTCTCATATCACCTAATGGAATGCACTTTGAAACATCGACCCGTCTAGAATTTCCTTCCACTAATAACCAAGCTAAGTACGAAGCTTTATTGCTAGGGCTTGAATTACTAGAATCTGTAGGCGCTAGACATGTTCATGCATACGGTTGTTGATAGCAAAAAATGGCATTAATGGCTGAGAATGCCAAAATATTAATTTTGGTGATTAAGGTCAAAAATACACATGTCCGGGGTCAGGCCGAAGCCCTACAGGGCCGATGGTCCATTGGGCCATGGGCTCCAAAAGCCTCTAGCCAGCCCACGACCTTCAGCCAGGAAGCCTTCGGAGGCCCATGCCACCGAAGCTTCGGCCCGAGGATCAGGCTTCGGCGGGCCTGGCCGAAGCCCACCTCGGCAGAGACAGAGTTGGATGCGATTCCGGTTGAGTTTTATCTCTATCCAAGCTGAAAAATAGCAGATTCGATCTGAAGTTGGCCCCTATAAATAAAGAGGCGAGGCCGGCTTAGAAGCCCCCCAACACAAACCAAACAAAAGCCCTAGCTTTGATCATATTTACTTTACCTTTATTTTTCCTGTACCTCTTCGTGGGTTTGCCTGGAAGCCCTCCGCCGGCCACTTCGGAATAGTGGTAACCCTTGTTACTTCGCTTGTGAAGTATCCGTTAATCTATGTAATAGATTGCTATCGCCTTGTTACTTCCCCTGTGAAGTATCCGCTAATCTGCGTAATAGATTGCTACCTTCATTACTAGTGCAACACTTAGCAGAATTCGGTCCTCAGGCCGAATTAGTACTTCGGATCCTTTTTGTTTCAGGCTTCCACGTTCGGAGCTACTTCGACAGAGGTGTCCGGAGCTGAAAAGATTGGCTTCGGAGGTCGCCAGGACACCCTTCGACGAGACTGCAGGATTCAACGACAGGCTTCGCCAGCACACTTCATCGCAACAGGCTTCGCCACGATAATACTCTACACCAGACGAAGTTACGCTCGCGCGTGGCCCTCACGTCATTATTCTGTAATTGGCCGTATTAGAGACCTCACGCCGAACCCCGCTGTTCGGAGGTGATCGTCGCGTCTAGATCCATTCGGAGTCCATCTTCGGCTGGATCAGTCCAAACACCAAAGCACCATTCAGCGAGACACTTCGCACCGGACGCCGAAGGTATACTTCGGCGACCCCTTCACACCAGACTTTGAAGCAGACAGGCTCCGACCGGTTTGCTGATTTTATTCTGTTTAATATATTTCTTTCGGCTAATTGGATTATTTCGTGTGATCTGATTGCCTGACGACTCCACCCCCTTATCACGACTAAGGGAAGTCGGAAGGCGACGTCGGTGCTGCGTCACACTTAGGCTTGTCCCTAAGTATCCGCACACTTTTGGATCGTCGAACTGACCCAAGTGCGGGGCATGTTTCCGTGTCAACAACAGTGATTCTTTGTTAGTAGTGCAACAAGTGGCTAAAAGTGCTCAATGCTTTAACGACCTGCTGAATAGTTACATGGATAAATGTTTGGACATAGTTGCTGTTTTTGATGACTTCAAAATCTCACACGTATTAAGATAGGCCAATTCGATTGCAAATGATTTGGCTCAGCAAGCATCTAGTTACCAAGTCAGGAGAGGAAAATTTTCTGTATTGGAGAAGCCGATGTTTGGTCTCACTGCCGAAGCTAGTGATAGTGGGCAAGCGCACCCTCTGGGTCGGACCCCTCCGGCCGCCGAAGGTCACTGCATGCCGAGGTCCATGGACCAGAGTACTTTGCCAACTAAGGGACCTGGCACGCCGGAGGCCGCAGGCCGAAGCCTCCCACACGGTGAGGGCTCCCGGGAGTCCGAACCCTCCAGAGGGCTTCGACCCAACATACTCCAAATGGCCAGCCCGGCCAGGCTTTGACAGGAGCGGGAATGGCTCGGGGGGCATCCCGAAGTTAGTAGTTTAGAATTTTTTTAGAAGGTGAGCTAGCGAGACCCTCTGAAGCCTATAAGGGCGATTGGAGAATCCTAATCATCCAGTATTTGAGAGACCCTAACCAAAAGGTTGATCGAAAGGTTCGTCGATAAGCGTTCAAGTTCATGTTGATAGACGACACATTGTACTGCCGAACCATAGATGGAGTACTATTAAAGTGTTTAGACCATGAATATTCCCAGGTGGCTACGGGAGAAGTCCATGAAGGACTTTGCGGCACTCACCAGTCGGCATAGAAAATGAGTTGGATGCTCAAAAGAGCAGGTTTTTATTGGCCGACTTTGACTGAAGATTGTTTCAAGTACTATAGAGGGTGTGAAGCATGTCAGAAGTTTGGCAATATTCAATTAGCTCCTGCCTCATTACTCAATCCTATTGTTAAGCCATGGCCATTTTGAGGATGGGGTTTAGACTTCATCAGCCTAGATTCACCCTCCTTCCTCAAAAGGGCATCGGTTCATGTTAATGGCGATGGATTACTTCACTAAGTGGACCGAGGCCGTACCTCTCAAGAACATGACTCACAATGAGGTACGTGATTTTATCTTGAAGCACATCATACATAGATTTGGCATTCCTCAAACTCTTACTACGGATCAAGGTAGTTCATTTGTTTCTGGAGAAGTGAGGGACTTCGCCGAATATTATGGTATTAAATTGATAAACTCTTCACCTTACTATGCTCAGGCCAATGGTCAGGCCGAGTCTAGTAATAAAACCATGATTAAGCTCATTAAGAATAAAATTGAAGAGTTTCCTAAAAGGTGCCATGAAGTGCTTTCTGAGGCGCTATGGGCTTGTAGAATTGCAAAGCACGGTGCTACCAAAGTCAGTCCATATGAGTTGGTATATGGACAAGAAGCCGTTCTGCCTATAGAGGTAGATCTTGGCTCCTTAAGAGTGTTAAAGCAAGATGGCTTATCGGTCAACGAGTATGAAACTCTTCAGAAGGATAATCTAGAGGGAGTGACCGATAAGAGACTAAGGGCTTTAGAAGCCATAGAAGTAGACAAGAAGAGGGTAGCTAAAGCCTACAATAAGAAGGTTAAACCGAAATCATTTCAAGTAGGAGATTTGGTTTGGAAGATGATTTTACCCTTAGGCATGAAGAGTCCTAAATTTGGTAAATGGTCACCTATTTGGGAAGGCCCTTTTAAGATAGCCGAAATCGTTCCCGGCAATGCATACGTGTTGGAATCTCTGCAAGGAGAGCGGTTTCAAAGAGCTTTGAATGGTAGGTACTTGAAAAGGTATTTCCCAAGCGTGTGGCAAACAACATAAAAGGTGTCAAAAAGTCGATATGGACGGTATCATCTTCAGCACATTGTGCTTTTAGTTCACTCAGTTCACTAAAAGGCAGGGGGACATGTGTTGATAGAAAAAAATGGCATTAATGGCTGAGATTGTCAAAATATCAATTTTGGTGATTTGGGCCAAACATACACATGTCCGGGTCAGACCGAAGCCCTATAGGACCGAAGGTCTATTGGGCTTGTGGGCTCTGAAAGCCTCTGGCCAGCCCACGGCCTTCGGCCAGGAAGCCTTTAGAGGCCCACGCCACTGAAGCTTCGGCCCGAGGAGCAGGCTTTGACGTGCCTGGACGAAGCCCACTTCGGACAGGACAGAGTTGGATACAATTCCAGCTAAGTTTTTATCTCTATCCAAGCTGAATTATAGCAGATTAGATCAGAAGTTTGGCCCCTATAAATAGAGAGGCGAGGCCAGCTTAGAGACCCCCCAAACACAAATCAAACACAAAGCCCTAGCTTTGATCGCATTTATTTACCTTTACTTTTCTGTACCTCTTCGTGGGTTTGCCTAGAAGCCCTTCGACGGCCACTTCGGAATAGTGGTAATCCTTGTTACTTCGCTTGTGAAGTATCCGTTAATCTACGTAATAGATTGCTATCGCCTTGTTACTTCACCTGTGAAGTATCCACTAATCAGCGTAACAGATTGCTACCTTCGCTACTAGTGCAACACTTAACAGAATTCGGTCCTCAATCGAATTGGTACATAGAATCCCCTCTGTTGTAGGTTTCCAAGTTCGGAGTTACTTCGTCGGAGCCGTTCGGAGCTGAGAGATTGGTTTCGGAGGTTGCTGGAACACCCTTCGGCGAAACTACGGGCTTCGACTACATGCTTCGCTCGCATACTTCGTCGCTACAGGCTTCGCTACGCTCCTACCTCGCTCTTGACAAAGTCACGCCCGCGCGCGGCGTTTGGGTCATTTATTTGTACTTTGCTGTATCGGAGACTTCGCACCGAACCCCGCCGTTCGGAGGTGATTATCACGTACGGATCCGTTCGGAGTTCATCTTCGACCGGGCCAGTCTGAACGCCGAAGGCATCCTTCGGCGAGACACTTCGCACCAGACGCCGAAGGTATACTTCGGTGACCGCTTCGCACCGCACCCCGAAGCAGACAGGCTCTGACCGGTTTTTTGATTTTATTCTGTTTAATATATTTCTTTTGGCTAATTGGATTATTTTGTGTGATCTGATTGTCTGGCGACTCCACCCCCTTATCACGACTAAGGGTAGTCAGAACGCGACGTCGGTGCCGCATCACGCTTAGGCTTGTCCCTAAGTATCCGCACACTTTTGGATCGTCGAACTGACCCAAGTGCGGGGCACGTTTTCGTGTCAACACATACAACTTGAAGCTCCAAAAGAGTCGAAGGTGACCAAAAATATGGTGAGATCCGCTCCACCCTTATCAGTTACATAGCGCCTCCGGGCCCGTAACGGTAAAAACAAAGGACTTTGAGCATACAACTTGAACCTCCAAAAAGAGTTGAAGATGAAAAAAATTGGTGTGATCCCCTCCATCCTTATTGTTACACAGTGCCACCGGGCCCCTGACGGTAAAAATCAGACCATCGAGATGCAACTCGAAGTGTCCAAAAGAGTCAAAGGTGACCACACAAAAAATAGAAGCCCCGCTTCATCTTATAAAAAACTGAAGCCTCGCTTCCTCTTAAGCATGATTGAAGCCCCGCTTCAACAAATATAAATCATAAGTCTTGCTTCACCTCGAGTAAATATTGAAGCCTTGCTTCACCGCGAGTAAGTTTTGAAGCCTTGCTTCACATCATTAAATCAAAAATCGAAGCCTTGCTTCGCTCATCCAATCATAAATTCTGAAGCCCTACTTCAAAAACCAGATTTTGCGTGCTACAAAATCGAAGCCTGGTTTTGCCTTGCTACAAAATCAAAACCAGATTTTGCCTGCTACAAAACCAAAGCCTGATTTTGCCTTGATACAAAATCAAAACCAGATTTTGCTTGCTACAAAATTGAAGCCTGATTTTGCCTGCTACTGTTGATAGCAAAAAATGACATTAATGGCTAGATCATCAAAATATCAATTTTGGTGATTTGGACCGAAAATACACATGTACAGGGTCTATCCAAAGCCCTACAGGGCCGAAGTCCATTGAGTTATGGGCTCCGAAAGCCTCTAGCCAGTCCATGGGCTTCGGCCGGGAAGCCTTCAGGAGGCCCACGCCACCGAAGCTTCGACCCGAGGAGCAGGCCTTGACGGGCCTGGCCGAAGCCCACTTCGGCAGAGATGGTGTTGTATGCGATTCTAGCTCAATTCTTATCTCCATCCAGCCGGATTAATAGTAGATTAGATTAGGAATTAAGCCCCTATAAATAGAGAGGCAAGGCCAGCGTAGAGCCCCCCAACTCAAACCAAACCAAAGCCCTATGCTTTGATCGTATTTACTTTACCTTTATTTTCCTATACCTCTTCATGGGTTTGCCTGGAAGCCCTCCGCCGGCCGCTACGGAATAGTGGTAACCCTTGTTACTTCGCCTGTGAAGTATCCGTTAATCTACGTAATAGATTGCTATCGCCTTGGTACTTCGCCTATGAAGTATCCGCTAATCTGCGTAACAGATTGCTACCTTTCGCTACTAGTGCAACACTTAGCAAAATTCGGTCCTCAGGCCGAATTGGTATTTCGAATCATCTTTGTTGCAGGTTCCTACGTTCGGAGCTACTTCGTCGGAGGAATCCGGGGCTGAGAGATCGGTTTCGGAGGTCACCAGGACAGGCTTCAGCGGGACTGCAGGCTCTGACAACAAGCTTCGCCAGCATACTTCGTCACAACGGGCTTCGCCATGACCATACCCCGCACCGGATGAAGTTGCGCTCGCGCGTGGCCCTTGCGTCATTATTTCGTAGTTTCCTGTATCGAAGATCTCACGCCGAACCCTGTTGTTCTGAGGTGATCGCCGCATCCAGATCCATTCGGAGTCCATCTTCGGCCAGATCATTCCGAACGCCGAAGCACCCTTCGGCGGAGTACTTTGCGCCAAACGCTGAAGGTACACTTCGGTGCCCCCTTCGCACCAGACTTCGAACCAGACGAGCTCCGACTGGTTTGCTGATTTTATTCTGTTTAATCCATCTCTTTCGGCTAATTTGATTATTTTGTGTAATCTAGTTGCCTGGCGACTCCACCCCCTTTATCACGACTAAGGGTAGTCGAAACGCGACATCGGTGCCACATCACGCTTAGGCTTGTCCCTAAGTATCCATGCACTTTTGGATCGTCGAACTGACCCAAGTGCGGGGGCACGTTTCCGTGTCAACACACTTTTTGGCGACTCCGCTGGGGAAGGCTATGCCAACATGACAAGTACATCTACATCGGCCACCAGTACATCTACGTCAACTACTACGTCTACACCACCGATGGACACAATAGGAGGCACGGATATCGACAACCGCAACATCTTGTCACCTACACTTGAAGATATCCCCGTAGAAGACCGAGCAGAGATCGAGGCAAAGTTAAAGGCGCTCCAAGACATGATGCTTGGGGTCTACGTCAAGACACGCATGGGCTTCATCAAGCGCGACATCATCACCCCCGACCTCACTCAGGTCCAGGTAACACCTATATCACTTCGTTTATCTTCTTTAGAGATTGAGCAAAAAATAGCCGCATCAGTAGATCAAGCCGTTAGTGCTTCGCTAGCCAACCGTTTAGATTCGTCAGTCAGCTCCCAAGTGGAGGCAACTCTTAGGAGGTTCGGCTTTACTGAGGTCGTACCCCCAGTTCCTATTGCTAGTGCACCTCCGACCAACCACGTATACGGTAGAACTAATGACAACACTGGCACAATCATGTCTCCGACCTCAACACTTATGGCCGAGACCAATCATTACACCTACGGTCAAAGTAACACTGCATACCACGCACCACCACCTACACCAATACCCGCGCTGCCCGCACCACACGCGCAGACGCCCGGACACGAGCACGTCATACGAATAGCGCGTAGGGAAGAGGCCCATGGCTGATACACCGATATCCCACCGCGTGTCGCACCCCCGCATGAGAGGCGCACACAAGCAACATACCAAGATGACATAGAGGAGCGGGTCCACGCACTATTTAGAGAGTGTGCCGGCTTCGTGCCCAAGGGACGAGTTAGGGTTTACCATGAGCCATACCCCGACCATCTTGATACAGTGCCCTACCCACGCGGCTATAGAATCCCTGAATTCACTAAGTTCGATGGCGAGGGTAGCAAGACTACACTAGAGCACATTAGTCAATTTTTGGCACAGTGTGGAGAAGTTAGCGGGATAGATGCTCTAAAGGTTAGATTATTTTCTCTCTCGCTATTCGGCACCGCTTTCACTTGGTTTTCGGCGCTCCCGCTGAACTCCATTCAAACGTGGGATGATTTAGATCGGAAATTCCATGATTATTTCTACACGGGTGAGACAAAACTCAGGCTTTCACATTTGACATCGGTTAAGCAGAAATCTAACGAGAACGCCTCTGAGTACATCAAGCGTTTTAGCGATACTAGAAACCGATGTTTTAGCCTTAATATTTCGGAAATGGACTTGGTGGAATTAGCTTTTAACGGGCTGCGTTCCGAAATTAAAGAGAGGTTATATAACCAAAACTTTTTAGAAGTCACCCAAGTTCTACAGTAGGCTCTGGTCCAGGAAGGCCGAGCCAAAGATAAGAAATTTATTAAGACGTTTAGCAAGCCTAGGCTGAAATCCACATCACGGAACATTCCGACGAGGAAGAATCGGAAGAGGAGGATTCGGCCGATATGTATGCGGTCGAATGGGTGTGGAACGCTAAGAATAAACCTGTCACCTGCTCCGAGTTACGACCATCCCCCACAAATAATCGACTTAGTGAGGTCAAGTACTCGTTTGATATAACTAAATGTGATAAGATATTTGATTTTATCTTAAAAAGTCAGCTTCTCAGGTTACCTAAAGGGCAAGTCATTCCACCTGCCGATGAGTTAAAGAAGCATCCATACTGTAAGTGGCATGATTCACATTCGCATAATACTGATGATTGCAATGTTTTTCGATGGCAGATACAATCGGCCATAGAAGAAGGACGATTGAAGATAGACCATGATCCGAAGATGAAGCTAGATAAAGATCCTTTTCCCGTCAACGCCGTCAACCTCGGCAAAAAGAAGGTGTTGATTCGGCCAGAATAGGACGAGTCAGCTAAAGGGAAAGATGTAATTGTTGGAGAACCATGCACTCGCACTCTCGTACCAAAGAATCCCAAGGTAGGAGTGTGGAAACAGAGCATTAATACCTCTTCGGCTAAGGCTCACAAGAGGCCAAAGGTGACGTATAACATGTGTTGAACAAGCATCAAAGAATCGCCAGAAAGAATGGTCCACACACTCAGAAGCTAAAGCAGACGAAGGGTCTGGGACTCTCGGAGGGTAGCTTCGCACCGAAGCAGCCGAACCCTCCGCACGGAGGCTCCGGGCCACAATGGCCTGACACTCCGCACGGTGGTTTCAAGCCGCAATGGTCGAACCCCCCATACTGTAACTTCGGTCCCCAATGGCCGAACCCCGCACCTTGTTGGACGTCTCCGGTGGGAGGCTTCGTCCCACACTGGCCGAACGTACCTCCACACTGGCCGAACGTACCTTTGAGATACCTTCGACTTGGCCGAACCCCCTCCGGGTAATGAGTTCAGCTCGAAGTGGGCGAGGTCACTGGAGCCACCGATGCCCCCGCCATACGACTGGGCGGGGACCCCGTGGGCTCCGTACATATCCGGGTCAGGGTACCCTCCGCCACCCAACACTATGCCTTGTTTTCCTTTGGAGTATTATGGATGGTAGGGGCAAACAGACGCAGCGGAGGGGGCATCTTCCACAGATTGTCCGTGGTGCCTCCGAATCGGACCATGCGGAGCGAAGCCGAAGGGTGCGAGCATGCGGAGGTCGAGGTCAGGGAGTCCGAGGCCATCACCATCAGAGTTGGGTCTCAGGAAGTCCCAATCCCAAAGACTTTGTCACTAAGGTATGACGGAGGTAAGCCCCATGGTTCGGCTGAGCTCTGCGGCGAAGCATGGTTCGGTCGGCCGAACGAGGCCTGTCCATCTGACGGGGTTCGCAGCGAAGCCCCCTCCGAACATGGGGTGCACAAGGCTGAAGGGCCAAGTACCACTTCGGCCAGAATTAATGGGAGCCGAACAGTCGCACCCGGCACCAAGCGCAGCCATCTTGGGCCACTCCAAGCATGTCCTAATCACAGAAGAGATGACTGCAAAGACTACAGGCACAGGAGATGAATGAGAAGAAAGCTGATGATGAGGACATCACTTCACACGATACACACATGGAGCCTCCACCTACAATTCAATTACAAGGACCAATCACACGCGCCCGTGCCCGTCGCTTGAACCATGAGGTTAATTCTTTCCTTAGCAACTATGTTAATATTTGTTTGGATGGGATGCTACTGAATACTAGTGATATTTTGTTTCTTAGGAACATGGGAGATGGAATAGGAGAGTTGGAGATGAAGACGGAGTCGCACGGATGATTTGAAGTCAAGGATTCGCTGGTTCGGACTACATCAACCACCATGCACCAAAATATGCATAACTTCCTCATACGAAGTCCGATTGGAGCGTTCTTGGACTTTTTGGAAAGCTAAGGAGAAGACGGATCTTTTGGCATTGGTTTCGTCTCATTTGGAGTCTCGAGTCGTCCTGTGTGACTGAAACAGTCCTGCGTAACAGAACTGGGCCGAGTTGGACCTTGTACTGAGCTGGAGGCCGTGTTGGCCCATAGTCCAGGTCGTGTGCACCTCCTACAGGCTGCCCACGCCCTATATATTTTCGCCAGCCGCCTTTAGGGTTAGGTTTTGCTTTGTTTGCATCTACACTTGTGTGTTTAGATCCCACCCCTTGCACCGGACCGATTGGCTGCTGCATCGGTGTTTGTGAAACCTCACCTTTTCATCGTTTGTCTGTGATTTGGCATTCGACTTGTATCCTTCTTGTTCTTGCTTGTGTTCTTGGGTTCACTTGTAGGAATTAGCCTTCGTGGCGAGGTCAATCGCGTCCTGCGTGGTTGATAACCAACGGAGACAGTGGTGTAGCGATTGCAAGGTTTTGATCCGCCGGATCGGAGCCTTGGATCGTCAACGTCGAGATTCTCCACCAATCCAAGTTATCCTTTACCTAGCAGAAGATCGGGACCAATTCCCCCCATCAGTTGGTATCATAGCTCAGATTTCCCGTTAGGTAATCTCGATCTTCTTTATTTTACCTAGAGTCCAGAAAAACCGCACCAAAAAAAATCCCCACCGAGAACCCATTTGTGCCTTGCGATTTTAATTTCAGTGTTTAACCTTGTTGAGTTTGTGTTCTTGGTCGAGTCTTGTTGCTGGTTTAGTCATCCCTCTGTGTCGTTTGAGTAGTAGTTGGTCTTGTGTCTCAAAAAATTCCCCACCCGACCCCCCCCACAGCCCTACTCGTTTTCCACATCGACTCTTTGTGACCCCCCTTTGGTAAAATAGGCATAACTTTTCGCTCGTTTGGCAGAAAAATCTGAAATTTTTTGAGCGTCTTCCTGACCCAATTTGGGGGGGGGTACCCTAACACCAGAATCGCCAAAAAAAATCAGGAAGATAAAGAAAAAAATTGGTCAAAGTTTTTGCTCGCCATTCGGCGAACTTATTGAATTTCTGTGAGCCACATCCCACCTCAGTTGCAGGTGCCAATTTTTGTGGTTGAATCTCTGGTCATCCTTGTTCAAAAAAAATAGAGTGAAAAAAAAGAAAAAAAACAAAAAAAGAAGAAGAACCGGTCCTGTCGATTGCTTGTCCGATCCCTTGTCCGATCTCTTGTCCAATCCCTTGTGCGATCAGCGGCAGCAGCAGATTCTGCTTGTCCGATCCCTTGTCCGATCTCTTGTCCGATCCCTTGTCCGATCTGCAGAGAGCTGAATTTGGCCTGTTATTGCTTCCATTTGAGTTTTGGACACATAGTTTCCCTCTATTGCTTGAATTTTCACATTGGGAGCACTGAGGCCAACAACTTTGACGAGTACTAGGGAATACTTATTGAACTTGGTTTAACTGTTATTACTATCGCTAATCCTTGCTACTCACTTTGCCTTCCAAGCTACACCTTTCTCTTGGTCAGGACAGGTTCATTTCTTGCAATTGCACACCACCCTCCACTTGGTTCATCACCTGTAGGCCGGTGACCTCACTGCGGCGTGGTAAGAACACTTGCAAGCGTGGGTAAGGCGCTTGACGGATTGCTTCCACCACACACCCACCACCCCACCTAGCTGTTTTCCATAAGGATTATTCTTTGTTGTTTTGTCTTTCACTAACATGGCAGATAACAGCGGTACCCCTCCATCTGATTTTAATGACTGTGTCTCACGACGTGCTCTACTAGAGTCTCAGTGGCAGACCCAACATTCCATCGAACGTCTCGCGCGTACTGTGGCTGACCTAGTGGACCGAATGACTGCCTTGGAAACACGCTTGCCTGCTGCACTGAGCCAACGATGACCATGTTGAAGAGGAAGACGACCATATTGAAGAGGAAGACGACCTATCCTATGCCGGAAACAATGCCATTGACCCTGACAAGGCTGCACGTCATCGCTTTCAGTTCTACCGTCAAGGTATGGGCGGCCACCGCAACCGCCATCCACGAGGTAACAATGACAACCACAGGAATAATGATCCCTACTCTAAGGTAAAATTTTCAGTACCTCATTTTGCTGGCACCTATGATCCAGATGCATATTTAGATTGGGAGATGTCAGTCGAACAAAAATTTAATGCTCACATGGTTCCTGCTATCCACCGCGTGCGCTTAGCTACTAGTGACTTCACTGGATATGCTATTCTTTGGTGTACTGAAATAGTTCAGGTTGGCAATGAACCACAAAATTGGGATATGTTAAAATGGCAAATGCGTGGTAGATGGGTTCCTCCTTCATATAAACGTGATTTGAGAAAAAAATTGCAGCGCCTAAACCAAGGAAATAAATCGGTAGAGGAGTATTATCAGGAGTTGCAAATAGGTTGCATGCGTGCTGAAATTGAGGAGGACAATGAGGATAAAATGGCCCGTTTTATGGTGGTTTAAGACGTGAAATTCAGGATATCATTGATTATAAAGAATACAATACTATCACTCGTCTTTTTCACCTTGCTATGCTTGCAGAAAAAGAATTGCAGGGTCGCCAACAACCACAACGCAGTATGAGGACCAACATTGGTGGTGCTACTTCACGCTCAAGTCGGCAGCAGCAACGACCACCACCACCTTCTCGACCGATGGCTACATCAGCACCTTCTACATCTACAGCCCAGGCTGAGAGTTCCAAGGCTGCATCATCTAAGGCGCCAGCCAAGCCCACCTCCTCGGCGGTCTCTACTGCACGTTCAGCAGCGATCCAGTGTCAGATGCAAAGGATTTGGCCACGTTATGAAGGACTGCCCTAGTCAGCGGGCTTATATTGCTACGGAAGATGGTGGCTACGTAAGTGCTAGTGATGTTGAAGATGAATATGCACTTGCTGCTAACATTGCAGGAGATGACGATACATCCGACGATGACACTGTTTTTGCGCCGGATGCCTCTGCCGACCATGAAGAACTTATTGTACAACGTGTCTTGAGCACTCACATGGAGCAGGACGATTGGGCACAACGGAATAATCTGTTTCAGACCTTCTTCATCGTCAATGACCGTCGTGTACGTGTCATCATCGACAGTGGTAGTTGCAACAATTTGGTGAGCCACGACATGGTAACGAAGCTTCAACTTCTCACACGTGCGCATCCACACCCTTACCATGTGCAATGGTTCAACAATAGCGGTAAGGTCAAGGTAACACAAACTGCTCACATCAAATTTTCCATTGGTACATACTTCGGAGTTGCTGATTTTGATGTAGTACAAATGCAAGCATGTTCTCTGTTACTTGGTAGACCTTGGGAGTATGATACTGATGCTACACACCATGGTAGGAGCAATAAGTACACATTTATGTATGAAGGAAAGAAAGTTACATTGCTTCCTATGACTCCTGCTGAAATTGTGAAATTTGAACAAGAAAAATATGCTAGGGACGCACAAAAGAGCAAACAACCTTCTGAAAATCAGCAAGTAGCCAAAACGCTTTCGAGGCAACAGAAAGATAAACTTGCTTCTCCTTCTTCATCACAAGTTATTAATCTGAAAGGACGTGTCATGCTTGCAACTAAAACTGACCTTGCTGAAATTTGTGATGATACTCCCATGATATATGGCTTGATTTGCACGAACATGCTATTTTCACTTGCGAACATTCCTAGCTCTGTTCCTGTTGCAGTCACTGACCTTTTGCAGGAGTTTAACGATGTTTTTCCTGCTGAGATACCACCCGGGCTGCCACCGATACGTGGCATCGAGCATCAAATTGATTTGGTCCCGGGAGCGTCTCTTCCTAATCGTGCAGCGTACCGTACCAATCCAGAGGAGACAAAAGAAATTGAGCGCCAAGTACAAGACCTTCTTGATCGTGGGTACGTCCGTGAAAGCCTTAGTCCTTGTGCAGTACCCGTTGTTTTGGTACCTAAGAAAGATGGTAGTTGGTGCATGTGTGTTGATTGTAGTGCTATTAATAATATCACCATTCGATATCGACACCCTATTCCTAGATTGGATGACATGCTTGATGAGCTTAGTGGTGCCATTATCTTTACTAAGATCGATCTCCGTAGTGGCTACCACCAAATTCGCATGAAACTAGGTGATGAATGGAAAACTGCTTTTAAAACAAAGTTTGGATTATATGAGTGGCTTGTCATGCCTTTTGGACTTACTAATGCACCTAGTACCTTCATGCGCTTGATGAATGAAGTCCTACGGCACTTTATAGGACGTTTTGTGGTTGTATACTTTGATGATATCTTGGTTTATAGCAAGTCTCTCACTGAACATGTTGAACACCTACGTGCTGTCTTTTCTGTCCTCCGAGAGGCTAGAATGTTTGGTAACCTTGAGAAGTGCACGTTTTGCATGGATCAAGTTGTGTTTCTTGGATATGTTGTCACTTCACAGGGTATTGAGGTTGACGCGGCGAAGGTAGAAGCAATCAACAGCTGGTCGCAACCCCAAACTATCACACATGTACGTAGTTTTCTTGGTCTTGCAGGTTTCTACCGGCGTTTTGTGAAAGATTTCAGCACCATAGCCGGTCCTTTACATGAGTTGACCAAGAAGGGAGTTACTTTTACTTGGGAACCAGCACAAGAACAAGCTTTTGCCACACTCAAGGATCGCCTTACACATGCACATCTACTTCAGCTACCTGACTTCAGTAAGCCTTTTGAGTTAGAATGTGATGCTAGTGGTTTTGGATTAGGAGGTGTGCTGCTACAAGGAGGTAAACCCGTGGCCTATTTTAGTGAGAAATTACATGGTCCACAGTTGAGTTATTCTACCTATGATAAGGAATTATATGCCTTAGTGCGTGTGCTTGAAACTTGGCAACATTACCTTTTGCCTAAGGAGTTTATTATTCATTCGGATCATGAAGCATTGAAGCATATACGTAGTCAAGAAAATCTGAATAAACGACATGCTAAATGGGTAGAATTTATTGAGACTTTTCCATATATCATTAAGCATAAGAAAAGGAAAGATAATGTGATTGCCGATGCTTTATCTAGACGTTATACATTGCTTTCTCAACTTGATTATAAGATCTTTGGCTTAGAAACATTGAAGGACATGTATGCTACTGATTTGGACTTCAAAGATGCTTTTGCAAATTGTACAGATGACCGTGCTTGGAACAAATATGTGCTAAATAATGGATATCTTTTTCGTGCTAACAAGTTATGTGTGCTGGCTAGCGCTCTTCGCTTGTTGTTATTGCAGGAAGCACATGGTGGTGGTTTGATGGGTCATTTTGGATCAAAGAAAACCGAAGATGTGCTGTCCACACACTTCTATTGGCCTAGGATGAGACGAGATGTTGAGCGCTATGTGGCATGATGCACTACTTGCAATAAAGCTAAGTCCCGTCTAAACCCACATGGTCTTTATATGCCTCTGCCCGTTCCTAGTGTACCTTGGGAGGATATTTCTATGGATTTTGTGTTAGGATTACCTAGAACTAAGAGGGGGAGGGATAGTATTTTTGTGGTGGTAGATCGGTTCTCTAAAATGGCACATTTTATACCTTGTCACAAGAGCGACGACGCTACAATTGTTGCTGATTTGTTTTTCAGAGAGGTCGTACGCTTGCATGGAGTTCCCAATACCATCGTTTCAGATCGTGATGCTAAATTTTTAAGTCATTTTTGGAGGACGTTGTGGCATAAGTTGGGGACGAAGCTGCTGTTTTCTACTACTTGTCACCCCCAAACGGATGGGCAAACGGAGGTCGTCAACCGTACATTGTCCACCATGTTGAGGGCTGTTTTGAAGACCAACTTGAAGCTTTGGGAAGAGTGTCTACCTCATATTGAGTTTGCATATAATAGGTCAGTACACTCCACTACTAAGGTAAGTCCGTTTCAAGTGGTCTATGGCTTTAATCCGCGTGCTCCTATTGATTTACTACCATTGCCACCCTCTGAAAAATTGAATTTTGATGCTACTACACGTGCTGAATTATTGCTTAAGATGCATGAAACTACTAAAGCAAACATAGAGAAAATGAATGAGAAATATCGTGCTTATGGTAGTAAGGGTAGAAAAGAGATAACATTTGAACCGGGTGATCTTGTTTGGTTGCACTTGCACAAGGATCGTTTTCCTGATTTGAGAAAGTCTAAATTGATGCCCCGTGCTGATGGTCCTTTCCGGGTGCTTGAGAAGATAAATGATAATGCATATAAACTTGAGTTGCCTACAGTTTTTGGGGTTAGTCTCACTTTAACATTTCAGATTTAAAGCCCTATTTGGGAGATGACGATGAGCTTGAGTCGAGGACGACTCCAATTCAAGAGGGGGAGGATGATGAGGACATCACTTCACATGATACACACATGGAGCCTCCACCTACAATTCAATTACAAGGAACAATCACACGCGCCCGTGCCCGTCGCTTGAACCATGAGGTTAATTCTTTCCTTAGCAACTATGTTAATATTTGTTTGGACGGGATGCTACTGAATACTAGTGATATTTTGTTGCTTAGGAACATGGGAGATGGAATAGGAGAGTTGGAGATGAAGACGGAGTCGCACGGATGATTTGAAGTCAAGGATTCGCTGGTTCGGACTACATCAACCACCATGCACCAAAATATGCATAACTTCCTCATACGAAGTCCGATTGGAGTGTTCTTGGACTTTTTGGAAAGCTAAGGAGAAGACGGATCTTTTGGCATTGGTTTCGTCTCATTTGGAGTCTCGAGTCGTCCTGTGTGACTGAAACAGTCCTGCGTGATAGAACTAGGGCCGAGTTGGACCTTGTACTGAGTTGGAGGCCGTGTTGGCCCATAGTCCATGTCGTGTGCACCTCCTACAGGCTGCCCACGCCCTATATATTTTCGCCAGCCGCCTTTAGTGTTAGGTTTTGCTTTGTTTGCATCTACACTTGTGTGTTTAGATCCCGCCCCTTGCACCGGACCGATTGGCTGCTACATCGGCGTTTGTGAAACCTCACCTTTTCATCGTTTGTCTGTGATTTGGCATTCGACTTGTATCCTTCTTGTTCTTGCTTGTGTTCTTGGGTTCGCTTGCAGGAATTAGCCTTCGTGGCGAGGTCAATCGTGTCCTGCGTGGTTGATAACCAACGGAGACAGTGGTGTAGCGATTGCAAGGTTTTGATCCGCCGGACCGGAGCATTGGATCGTCAACATCGATATTCTCCACCAATCCAAGTTATGCTTTACCTAGCGGAAGATCGGGACCAATTCCCCCATCAGCTGAGGCCGAGCGTGATGCTATCTTCGAAGAAATCCACCCTCAGCTAGCTACAAAGCAGGTATGGAGGGAGAAGCCAGTTGAGATAAACAACCCGGATCCTAGTCCGAGCGACGACGACGATGACATGCTCGACGACGATTACTCGCCCATCTCTGAAGGGCCCTGCACCCCAGGTGATGGATATCAACATCGTCATGCTACCTGCTGAGTTCACCCTACCGCAGGACAAGGCCGAGGTTGCTCAATTGAACCTCGGCCCACGCAATGCCATCTTCGAGAAGCCCAAGGACTCGGCTCGCCATCTAAAGCCCCTCTATGTCAGAGGTCACATCGACGGGAAGCCGATTTCCCAAATGCTCGTCGACGGCGGCGCCACTATTAACTTAATGCCTTACTCGTTGTTGAAGAAGCTTGGCAGGGATGAGGATGACCTAAAGAAGACCAACTTGATGCTCAACGGCTTCAACGGCGAGAGATTCGAGGCCAAGGGAGTACTCTCTATGGAGTTGACAGTGGGCAACAAGACGTTGCTAACAACATTTTTCGTCGTTGACGTACAAGGTAACTACAGCGTATTACTCAGACACGACTGGATTCACTCAAACTATTGCATTCCCTCTACTCTACACCAGTGCTTGATACAGTGGGATGGCGATGAGGTGGAGGTCATCCCCGCGGATACTTCGGCCCAAGTAGAATTGGCCGATGTGTCGGTTGTACGCCGTCCATAACAAAGTAGAGTGTCTATCAGGTAGAGATCTTTCGGATTACGATTTTGTTAGTGTATCCGGAGGACGGTTTGTACCAGTGTCTGTAAAGCCGGCTGGAGTAGCACGACTGTTTTTGTATTAATAAGTCATGTCTAGCAAGAGTAATCTAGATTGGCTAAAGTCTCGCGTGGAGCAATATCGGTCTAATAAAGATGGTATTGCCGAGGCCATCGGGGACTTTAGTGAAGTAGAGAAATTAGGACAAGGTTTTGCGTTGGCCGACCCCTTAGAGGAAGTTAACATAGGTAATGGTAGCATCCCAAGGCCGACTTTTGTAAACCAAAATTTACAGCTCGATGAAAAGGCTGAAGTAATAAAGTTACTTTGGTCGTATGTCGATTGTTTCGCATGGGAGTATAGCGAGATGCCAGGGCTAAGCCGCGAGCTCGTGGAGCATCGGCTGCCCATCAAGTCCGGGTTTAAGCCTTATAAGCAGCCTCCCCGCCGCTTTAATTTGGCCATCTATGACCGAGTTAAAGAAGAAGTGGAGCGACTACTCAAGGTTGAATTTATTAGGCCGTTTAGGTACGCGAATGGATTGCTAACAGTTTGCCTGTAGAGAAGAAAGGGAGTGGAAAGATACGGGTATGCATTGATTTCAGGGATCTGAACAGAGCCACTCCAAAGGACGAGTATCCAATGCCGATAGCCGACATGATAATCAACGATGCCTCGGGACACAAGGTACTAAGTCTTCTTGATGGTAATGCTGGTTATAATCAAATCTTTATGGACGAAGAGGACGTATGCAAGACTGCCTTTCGATGCCCTGGTTTTGTCGGTTTATTCGAGTGGGTCGTCATGACTTTTGGTTTGAAAAATGTCGGCGCCACATATCAGCGCGCTATGAACTTGATCTTTCATGACTTGTTAGGAGTTATGTTAGAAGTTTACATCGATGATGTCGTAGTCAAATCGGATGCTATGGGAAACCATTTAGCTGATTTGAGGGTTGCTTTCGATAGGATGCGATAGTATGGGTTGAAAATGAACCCACTTAAGTGTGCTTTTGGTGTGTCAGTGGGTAAGTTCTTAGGTTTCATGATTCACGACAGAGGCATAGAAATTGATCCTAAGAGACTTGAGAAGATTAGAAACATTGTAGCGCCGACGTGCAAAAGGGATGTACAAAAATTGCTAGGCAAGATGAACTATTTGCGTCGCTTTATATCCAACTTGTCCGGCAAGATTGATGCCTTTGTCCCCATACTCCGTCTAAAAAACGAAGCCGAGTTCACTTGGGGGGCAAGCACCAAAGTGCTTTTGAGAAGATCAAGGAGTGCTTGTCATCACCGCCTGTGGTGAGAGCACCCAAAGCTGGGATTCCATTGCGGCTGTACATCACCGCTGAAGATAGCGTGATTGGGGCCGTGCTGACTCAGGAGGTAGAAGGGAAGGAGTACAACATCACATTCTTGAGCCACCGCCTGCTGGACGCCGAAACCATGTACGCGTTTGTGGAACGATTGTGTTTATCACTTTATTACGCGTGCACTAAATTACGCCATTATCTTCTCCCCACTACATGTGTTGTCGTTTGCCAAACCGATGTTATAAAACACATGTTACATAAGCCGATTCTAAGTGGAAGAATCGGAAAATGGGCTTACGCGTTGATTGAGTACGATTTGGCCTACGAACCCCTGAGAGCGATGAAAGGCCAAGTCGTGGCAACTTTACAGTTGATCATCACATAAATGTTAGCTGGAGCGATACTATTGCTCTAGTTGAGGTAGTACCATGGAAACTTTATTTTGATGGTTCGGCTTGCAAGGGTGGCCAAGGCATTGGAGTGGTTCTCATATCACCTAATGGGATGCACTTTGAAACTTCGGCTCGACTAGAATTTTCTTCCACTAACAACCAAGCTGAATTCGAGGCTTTATTGCTAGGTCTTGAATTACTAGAATCTGTAGGTGCTAGACATGTTCACACATACGGTGATTCTTTGTTAGTAGTGGAACAAGTAGCTAAGAGTGCTCAATGTTTTATCAGCTTACTGAATAGTTGGATAGATGTCTAGACATAGTTGCCACTTTTGATGACTTCAAAATCTCTCACGTGTCAAGAGAGGCCAATTCAGTCACAAATGATTTGGCTCAGCAAGCATCTGGTTACCAAGTCAGGAGAGGAAAATTTTCTGTATTGAAGAAGCCGATGCTTGGTCTCACTACTGAAGCTAGTAACAGTGGGCAGGCACACCCTTCGGGTCAGACCCCTCTGGCTGCCGAAGATCACTGCGCACCAAGGACCCCGGACCGAAGTACCCTGCCGACCGAAGGACCTGGCATGCCGAAGTCTGTAGGCCGAAGCCTCCCGCACGGAGAAGGCTTTGGCCCAGCACACTCCGAACGGCTACCCCGGCCAGGCTTCGGCAGGAGCTGGAATGGCTCGGGAGGAACCCCGAAGTCAGTAATTTAGAAGTTTTTCAGAAGGTGGACCAGCGAGACCCTCTAAAACCTGTTAGGGAAATTGGAGAGTCCCAATCATCCAGTATTTGAGAGACCCTAGCCAAAGGGTTGATCGGAAGGTTCGGCAACAAGCGTTCAAATTCATGTTGATAGACGACACATTGTATCACTGAACCATCGACGGAGTGCTATTGAAGTGTTTAGACCATGAGCAATCTCAGGTGGATACAGGAGAAGTCCATGAAGGGCTTTGCGGTACTCATCAATCGGCCCAAAAATGAGTTGGATGCTCAAAAGAGTGGGTTTTTATTGGCCGACTATGACTGAAGATTGTTTCAAGTACTACAGAGGGTGTGAAGCATGTCAGAAGTTTGGCAACATCTAGTTAGCTCCTGCCTCATTGCTCAATCCTATTGTCAAGCCATGACTATTTCGAGGTTGGGGTTTAGACTTCATCGACCAGATTCACCCTCCTTCCTCAAAAGGGTATCGGTTCGTGTTGATGGCAATAGATTACTTCACTAAATGGACCGAGGCCGTACCTCTCAAGAACATGACTCACAATGAGGTATGTGATTTTATTTTAAAGCACATCATACATAGATTCAGTATTCCTCAAACTCTTACTACGGATCAAGGCGGTTCATTTGTTTCTAGAGAAGTAAGGGACTTCGCCGAATACTTTTGTATTAAGTTGATAAACTCTTCACCTTACTATGCTCAGGCCAATGGTCAGGCCGAGTCTAGTAATAAAACTGTGATTAAGCTTATTAAGAAGAAAATTGAAGAGTTTATGAAAAGGTGGCATGAAGTGCTTTCCGAGGCGTTATGGGCTTGTAGGATTGCGAAGCACGGTGCTACCAAAGTCAGTCCATATGAATTGGTATATGGATAAGAAGTCGTTCTGCCCGTAGAGGTAGATCTTGGCTCCTTAAGAGTGTTAAAGCAAGATGGCTTATCGGTCGACAAGTATGAAACTCTTTTAAAGGATAATCTAGAGGAAGTGATTGATAAGAGACTAAGGGCTCTAGAAGCCATAGAAGTAGACAAGAAGAGAGTAGCTAAAGCCTACAATAAAAAGGTTAAACCAAAATCGTTTCAAATAGGAGACTTGGTGTGGAAAACGATTTTACCCTTAGGCACGAAGAATCCCAAGTTTGGTAAATGGTCACCTAGTTGGGAAGGTCCTTTTAAGATAGCCAAAATCGCTCCCGGCAACGCATACGTGTTGGAATCCCTGCAGGGAGAGCGGTTTCGAAGGGCTTTGAATGGTAGGTACTTGAAAAGGTATTTCCCAAGTGTGTGGCAAACATCATAAAAAGTGTCGAAAAGCCGATATGGATGGTATCATCTTCAGCTCGATGTGTTTTTAGTTCACTCAGTTCATTAAAAGGCAGGGGGCATGTGTTGATAGCAAAAAATGGCATTAATGGCTAGATCATCAAAATATCAATTTTGGTGATTTGGGCCGAAAATACACATGTCTAGGGTCCGTCCGAAGCCCTACAGGGCCGAAGTCCATTGAGTTATGGGCTCCGAAAGCCTCTAGCCAGTCCATGGGCTTCGGCCGGGAAGCCTATGGAGGCCCACGCCACCGAAGCTTCGGTCCGAGGAGCAGGCCTCGACGGGCTTGGCCGAAGCCCACTTCGGCAGACATGGAGTTTTATGCGATTCTAGCTCAATTCTTATCTCCATCTGGCCAGATTAATAGTAGATTAGATTAGGAATTAAGCCCCTATAAATAGAGAGGCAAGGCCAGCGTAGAGGCCCCTCCCAACTCAAACCAAACCAAAGCCCTATGCTTTGATCGTATTTACTTTACCTTTATTTTCCTGTACCTCTTCGTGGGTTTGCCTGGAAGCCCTCTGCTAGTCGCTACAGAACAGTGGTAACCCTTGTTACTTCGCCTGTGAAGTATCCATTAATCTACGTAATAGATTGATATAGCCTTGGTACTTCGCCTGTGAAGTATCTGCTAATCTGCGTAACAGATTGCTACCTTCGCTACTAGTGCAACACTTAGCAAAATTCGGTCCTCAGGCTGAATTGGTACTTCGAATCATCTTTGTTGCAGGTTCCTACGTTCGGAGCTACTTCATCGGAGGAATCCGGGGCTGAGAGATCGGTTTTGGAGGTCACCAGGACACCCTTCGGCGGGACTGCAAGCTCCGACAACAAGCTTCGCCAGCATACTTTGTCACAACGGCTTCGCCACGACCATACCGCGCACCAGACTAAGTTGCGCTCGCGCGTGGCCCTCAGCGTCATTATTCCGTAGTTTGCTGTATCAGAGATCTCACACCGAACCCCATTATTCGGAGGTGATCACCGTGTCCAGATCCGTTCAGAGTCCATCTTCACCCGGATCATTCCGAACGCGAAGCACCCTTCGGCGGAGTACTTCGCGCCGGACGTCGAAGGTACAATTCGGTGCCCCCTTCGCACCAGACTTCGAACCAGACGGGCTCCGACTGGTTTACTGATTTTATTCTGTTTAATCCATCTCTTTTGGCTAATTGGATTATTTTGTGTAATCTGGTTGCCTGGCAACTTCACCCACTTTATCACGACTAAGGGTAGTCGGAACACAACATTGGTGCCACGTCACGCTTAGGCTTCTCCCTAAGTATCCGTGCACTTTTGGATCGTCGAACTGACCCAAGTGCGGGGGCACGTTTCCGTGTCAACAGCTACAAAATCAAAACCATATTTTGTCGGATACAAAATCGAAGCATGGTTTTGACCATTACAAAACTTAAGCATTACTTTATTGCATACAAGATTTCGAAGCATTGTTTCCCATCTAAAGAAATAACACTAATGCAAGAAGTGCAGGTTTGCCCATGCATGAAGTACAACTAGGTTAGAGCACATCTCACGCCTACATATGAAGGGACATATGTGAGTTGGCTACTATTGGGGGAAATAACTCCCGTTGTACTTAAGGATTGACCAAGAGATGATTAAAAAATATCAAATTTTGAAGCCCTTTCACTATGTTTGGAGGCCAGATTTGGAGCCTCCTTCACCAGGTTTGGAGACTAGATTCAGAGCCCTCTTCACTAGGTTCAGAGGCCAGGTTCGAAGCCCCCTTCACAAGGTTTGGAGGCCAGGTTCAGAGCCCCCATCACCAGGTTCGGAGGCCAGGTTTGGAGCCACCTTCACTAGGTTCGGAGGCTAGATTCGGAGCCCCCTTCCCCAGGTTCGGAGCCTCCTTCACTAGGTTCGTAGGATAGGTTCGGAGCCTCCTTCACTAGGTTTGGAGGCCAGGTTCGAAGCCCCCTTCACCAGGTTTGGAGGCTAGGTTCGGAGGCCCCTTCACCAGGTTCAGAGCCCCCTTCAATAGGTGCAGAGGCCAGATTCGGAGCCCCCTTCACTAGGTTCAGAGGACAGATTCGGAGCCCCCTTCACTAGGTTCAGATGCCTGGTTCGAAGCTCCCTCCACTATGTTTGGAGGCCAGATTTAGAGCCCCCTTCACCAAGTTCGGAGGCCAGATTTGGAGCGCCCTTCACCAGGTTCGAAGGCCAAGTTCGAAGGCCCCTTCACTAGGGTCGAAGCCCCCTTCAACAGGTTCAGAGGCCCCACTTCACTAGGCTCAAAGACTCTAAAACCACTTCAAACTAAAGGCCAAAACTAAGTACAAAAACTAGAGGCCTTCGCCCCTGGTATTTGCACATGCATTTAGTAATGAGTTTACTGTTTTACCATTACAAAGTCTTGTAAATAGAGTCCTATATAACGATTATAAGTAGAGGGTAAAATAGTCTTTTACTATTATATTTTGCCTATAAAAGAAGGGCACCTCCAATGTAAGAGGGGGATATATAAATCACCTTGAATTGGACGTAAGGTTATTATCCCTCTTTGAGGCTTGAACCAGTATAAAAACACTCTCTCCATATGAACCCTTCAAGTTTCAAACTTTCACAATATAACCTTTCAAGGTTACCATCATTACACAAACTTCTTTGTAGCTAACAAAATTTCTACAACAAATACCTTGCATGGGCTAATCAAGAAGACCATTGACGACACAATAGCTCATGAGCTAGCGCAAGGTCCTGTGTACTTCCTCATCAACCATCCTAGTATACTGAAAAATCCTTAGCACACTCGGCCGGTGCCACCGCCACAAGTGATGGTGAGGCAGTATCCACCGAACACTTTGTTCAATATTGTTGGGAGTATGGCGGCCCAACTACCTACCCCTTCGCTCGAAGGGATAGGCACACAAGACCATTCATAGAACACGTACGTCTTCGGGTTGGGCACACTGCCATCCCAACCTTCGTCTGCTCTGCAGGGGCCGATCAGGAAAGAAATACCCCAACCCACGTACGGAGTCGCAAGGAATATGATGCCTGACCTTGTGCCGCCAAGGGGGGCAACTGATGGTATCCCTCAAGGATACCATCAGACCACGTACTAAGGAGCACAACCCTATACCAATGAAGAGCAACAAAGATACAATGTTGTTCGACTGGACAAGTACCAACATGCTACAATGACTGACCGATATCCCATGCCGAATCAACAGGAAGATGATTGGGTGAGCCGGATCACTGAAGTTATTCGGGGCCAGTTTGGGCTCAAGCCCAAGGACCGGACGTACGTGTATAAGCGGTCGTACCGAAAGTGGTTCGATTGGGTGCCACTACCAAGCCGATACAAGATTCTTGATTTCACCAAGTTCTTAGGGTAAGATTCAAACTGCACGATTGAGCACATCAGCCGTTTTCTCACCCAATGCGGAGAGGTATCGGCCGATGAAGCACTAAAGGTCCGATTCTTCCTGCTATCACTATCGGGATTAGCCTCCGCATGGTATTCATCGTTACCAGTGAACTCTGTCAGGGGATGGGCAGACTTGGATAAGAAGTTTCACAAGTATTTCTTTGCTAGTATACATGAGATGAAACTTACATACTTGACAACAATGAAGAAGAGGATGACGAGTTGGTACATGATTATGCATAGAGGTTCCACATTGTGAGAAGCATATTCTATAGCCTGAACCACAGTGACACACAACTAGATGAGTTGGCGTTCTAGGGACTCCTAAACCCGATAAAGGAGAGATTTTTATCACAAGAGTTCGAGAGCCTCTCACACTTGGTACAAAGGGTATCAACACATGAGAGCCGATTCCACAAAGCGAAAAGGGATAAATATCAAAAGAAGGTTGCATATACTCAAGTATGCCCTTTAGAGTCCGACGAAGATAGCGAGTCTGATGATGAAGTCAAGCTAGCCAAATGGTCTAGAATCAAGAAGCAGGTCGCATGTCCTTGGGTAAAAACATCTGATAAGGAGGAGAAATATGATTTTGACATCAACAAAGCCGATAGAATATTCGACTTACTGCCCAAGGAAAAACAGATCTAGTTGCCACCCAATCATGTGATACCGTTCATCAACGAGCTGAAGAAAAAGAAATATTGTAAGTGGCACAATTCCCCATCACACCACACTAATAAATGCAAAGTTTTCAAACAATAGATTTAGTCGGACGTGGAGCAAGGTCGTAATCAAGTTCGATGATGGAAAAAAGCCGATGAACATCGATGGGCCTCCTTCCCTAGTCAACATGGTGCATGCGCACCGTGCTAGCGATCGGTGCATAGAGAGAAACAGGCGTACCAGTAAGGGCTAGATCTCATCATTAAACCTAATTGACAAATACAAAAGAAAATCAAGGGAAGATACATGCAATGATGATGATTTGGACTACTCACGGTTCAACCCCACTGGAATTATGAATTCTTTGGGTTTTGCTAGAATGAAGGATTGCGCCTGCCATCACTGGATATTTTTCCTGAATGTTGAAATGATAGGGGTACATAGAGGAGTGATCATAGCTCCCACAACGATAGGACAAAGTCACATGATTAGAGAAGGACAATCATTCATTATAGGCTATCACCGCCAAGGCCATAGACACTTGAACGACTCGGCACCATCAATGCCAAAGAGACTGTCCGATCGGCCAATAACAGTACCATGACAGGAAAGCCCAAATGGTGTCCTACTGGAATCTTCACAAAGAATCAGAAGAGAAGGGTGCAACCGTTGGGGAAAAAAGTACTGAGGGAATTAAATCATGAGGTTGAGGTTGATTTGCCAAGGATCAAGAGCGAATGACGAATTAAAGAAAGGGTCGATCATAATGACAAGATAGACGCCAGGGTAAACATAGTGTTCTTCCTTCCTGTGGAATATCAGGTCTATTGGACCGACATGGGTGACCAGAGGGGGGTGAATGGAAGCTTTTAAAATTTCAGGCTAAAAATAGCCTTCAGTTTTAACTTCAGTCTCATACGGAACAGGCTTCGAACACACCTTTGGAGGTCTGTTTCGGAGGTATTTTACAGCTCCGAACCTAGGCTTCGCAAAGAGAAAAAGTACAAAGTTAGGAATACTTCGCTCACACCCACAAACCCAAAAACACAACTCTGCAAAGAATGTGCAGGCTCCACACACAAGATGCCTTCGAGCAGGCTTTGCACTTCACACCTCGTAGGAGTAAGTTTCCCACTAAGGGCTTCAAGCAGATACTCTGCACTAGCAACTCATACTAGGCTTCGTATTTTGAAGGGCAGAAAGCAGACAAGACCAACTGCATCGAGGACCTCGACTGAGGAAAGAAAACATGCTTCGAGCCCAACTTCACTCAGTGCTTCGCTAGTAATCAGAGAGGGTCTGCCTCTAGTTTACACAGAGCGAACACACACTGAAAAGCACACATTCGCACACACAAAACACTAATACCCTTCTCTAGAAAAGAAACAGTGCACAAAATAGAACGAAGTGTAACACAGAGAAATCAACACATGCAGTGCAAAACAGGGATACAAGTTCAAGCAACAGATGAAGAATAGAATGAAAATTTCATTGCATAAACAAGGAACACAAAAGACTCACAGTACTGAGTACATGGATGTGGCGGCTAGCTCTAGGAGTTCTAAAGTGGTTGCTCAAAGTGTTACCTAGACCTAGCCAGCCTTCACTATTTTTGTCTCAGCCAGACAAGGGGGTATAAATGGTAGTCTACTTTTCTGGAGGCTTCTTTGTTCAGCTTCGTAGAGAAGACAACATCAGATTTTATAGAGCAGACACGATCAACCTTTGCACAGTTGGAATCTTCTGAAGCCCCCTTCACACACAAAGTGTGCAGTAGCTTCGGTGACAAGCTTTGAACCAGATGGCCTTTGCTTCACCGAAGTCAGTCTTCGATACAGTGACTGTTTTAAGCCGAAGCTGTCAAAGCTCTTGAGCCATTGCACCATCACCTTCGGAGTGGACCACCACGGCTTCGCAGCTACTCCTAGCTCGAACTCCGTCAGTCCGTATACCGAAGCCATGCATGGCTGAATTACCTCAAGTCAGCCACAGTCCGAAGCCCCACCTTTGGAGTACCTTCGACACCTTCCGAAGTCCCTCCATTCAAGGCCTCTGCATGAAGCATATCCATAAGCACCCCTTCACAGTGTCTCAGCCCCGAGTACACTCTACGAAGACCCTTATCTAGATCATGCCTTCGATGCACCTTAACTTCCGAGACCTTCGTCAGGTGTCCCTTCGAGTGCCTCCATCCGGAGCACACTTCGAACGCCTTGCCTCAATGCTGAGGACTTCGTCCACCATACTCCGAAGTCACTTCTTCCGGAGCACCCTTCGAAGTACCTCGCCTCCGAGGACTTTGCCTCAGGGTACCTTCAGCCGGATCCACCCTCCGCACTTTTTGAGCATCCAACTCATTTTTTGGGCCGACTGATGAGTACCACACAAACCTTCATGTACTTCACCCACAACAAGTCTAGACCTATTAGCAATCAAACTTTTCAAAAGTATTCCATCAATTGTCCGGCGATACAACTCATCATCAAGCAATAATGGCATGTGAGTAATTTCCCCAAATTTAAACGCTTGCTGCTAAACTTTCCGATCAACACGCTTACTAGGATTTCTCAAGTATTGGATAATCGGAGTCTTCCAATCATCCTCGTGATTTCTTGAAGTACCCACCAAATCCTCATGCACCACACAAAATCATGTACTTCACCCAAAACAAGTCTAGACCAATGTGTTCTGACTCGGGTAGTGAAATAAAGTCAATCATTAGTTTCTCTTGTGCAAAAAATCTACCTCTTCTAATTTGGTAACCAGATGCTTGCGGAGCCAAGTCATTTTCTACTGAATTGGCTTCTCTAGACACATGTGAAATTCCAAAATCATAAAATGTAGCAATTAATTCTATACATTTATCCAAGTAACTATTTAGCAAACATTAAAACATTGGGCATCCTTAGCTACTTGCTGAACTACTAATAGCGAATCACCATATGCATGAACAAATTTAACACCCATGGAGCTTAACAATACAAGTCCTAATAATAGAGCTTCATATTTGTCTTGGTTATTAGTACAAGGAAATTCTAACCGGGCCGAGGTCTCGAAACTCATACCACTAGGTGATATGATCACAACTCCAACACCTTGGCAATTTTTGCAAGCCTAACCATTAAAGTAAAGTTTCCACGTCATTACTTCAATTGACATCTACATGGTGATCGACTATAAAATTTGCAACAACTTGGCCTTTCATAGATTTCAAGGGTTCATAAGCCAAATCGTACTCAATCAAAGCGTAAGCACACTTTCCAATTCTCCCACTTAGAATCAGATTTTGCAACATGTACTTTATAACATCGGTTTGACAAGTAACACTACATGTGCCAGATAGAAGATAGTGGCGTAGTTTGGTACAAGCATAATAAAGTGATAAACATAAACGCTCTAAGAACACGTACCTCGTCTCAATATCTAATAGGTAGCGACTCAATAATGTGATGATGTACTCTTTTACCTCCACCTCCTGAGTCAACACAACTCCTATCACGTTATCTTTTGTAGAAATGTATAGCCAAAATGAAATCCCGACTTTTGGTGCTCTTACCACCAGTGGTGATGACAAGCACTCTTTAATTCCCTCAAAAGAACGTTGCAGACTTGCCCCCTAAGTGAATCCGGCCTCGTTCTTTAGACGAAGTATGGGGATAAAAGCATCGATCTTGCAAGACAAGTTAGATATAAAGCGACACAAATAATTTACCTTGCCTAGATACTTTTGCACATCTCTCTTGCATGTCGGTGCTTCAAAGTTCTTAATCTTCTCAAGCCTCTTAGGATCAATTTCAACACCTCTTTCATGAATCATAAATCCTAAGAACTTTCCCGTCGACACGCCAAAAGCAAACTTGAGTGGTTTCATCTTTAAGCCATACTGACGCATTCATTCAAAGGCAACTCTCAAATCGGCTAAATGGTTTCCCATAGCATCCAATTTGACTACAACATCATCTATTTAGACCTCTAGCATAAATCCTAGCAAGTCAAGAAAGAACAAGTTCATAGCACATTGATATGTAGCTCCAGCATTCTTTAAACCAAAAGTCATAACTACCCACTCAAATAAGCCGACAAAACAAGGGCATCGAAAGGATGTCTTATAGACATCCTCTTCAGCCATAAAGATTGGATTATAACCATCGTTGCCATCAAGAAAAATTAGTACCTTATGTCTTGAAGCATCGTTAATCAACATGTTGGCTATCGTCATGGGGTACTCTTCCTTCGAAGTGGCCTTGTTCAAATCACTAAAATCAATGCACACTCGAATCTTGCCACTCTCTTTCTTCTCTACAGGCACAATGTTCAGAACCCATTCAGAATACCTGCATGGCCTAATAAATTTAGCCTTGAGTAATCGTTCTATCTCCTCTTTAACTCGGTCATACACAACCGAATTAAAGCGATGAGGGGGCTGTTTATAAGGACTAAACCTGGGTTTGATAGGCAGTCGATGCTCCCCGAGCTCACGGCTAAGTCCAGACATATCACTGTACTCACATGCGAAACAATCGACATATTACCGATGCAATTTTATTACCTCGACCTTTTCATCAGCCTGCAAATTCTGATTTACAAAGGTTGGCCTTGGAATACTACCATCACCTATATGTACCTCTTCTAGAGGGTCGGCTGATGCAAAACCTTGACCTAACTTTTCAACTTTGCTAGAATCTTCAATGGCTTTGGCAATACCGTTTTTGGAAGACCGAAACTACTCTACACGAGACTTTAGCCAATAAAGATTACTCTTACTAGACATGACAACTAATTTAGAGACAACCGTGCTACACCAGCCAAATTTGCAGACACTAGAACAAAACGTCCCTTAGACATGCTAACAAAGTCGTAGTCTGAGAGATCTCTACCTAACAAGCATTCTACTTTATTATGGACGACATCGATAGACACATCGGCCAAAGCAACCTAGGCTGAAGTGTCAGCTGGTACGACTTCTACATCATCGTCGTCCCACTGAATCAAACATTGGTGCAAAGTAGAAGGAATGCAGAAATTGGCATGAATCGAATCACGCCCAAGTAATACACTATAATTACCTTGCACATCGATGATGAAGAACACCATCGGCAATGTCTTGTTGCCCACCATTAGCTCCAAAGAAAGTACGCCCTTGGCCTCGGAGCTCTCGCTGTTGAAGCCGTTGAGCGTTATATTGGTCTTCATCAAGTCATGTTCATTTTTGCCGAGCTTCTTCAACAAAGAGTACGACATCAAGTTGACAGTGGCACCTCCATATACAAGCATCCTCGAGATCGGCTTCTTGTCAATGTGCCCCTTAACGTAGAGAGGCTTCAAGTGACGAGCCATATCCTCAGGCTTCTCGAAAATGGCCTCCCGTGGGCCGAGGCTCAACTGAGCGACCTCAGCCTCATTCTGTGGGAGAGCAAACTCATCGGGAAGCATGACGATGTTTACGTCCATCGCCTGAGGAGGGGGCCCCTTGGAGACGGGCGTGTAGTCTTCGCCCATCAAATCATCCTCGTCGTCACTCCGAGTAGGAGCCGAGTTGCTCATGACAACTGGCTTGGACTTCCAAACCTGCTTCGTTACTGGTCGGGGATTGATCTCCTCGAAAATGTCTTTCCGCTCATCTTCGGCCTTATTCTCACTCATCTCCTGGGCTCGAATATGTTGTAGCTGCCTATTCTAGGACTTAGTCATACCTATGGGTGCCCATGAAGGTTGCGTCTTAGTGCCAAGCGCCACAAACTTGCTTATGGAATTTTCGGCCGAACGGGAATTGCCCGGATCAGCCTCGATATTTTTGCGGTTAGTGGAATCTTTCTCCTGTGTACTGTCGGTCAAATCGGCCTTACTAGGCCGGTCTGACCGGGTCCTATCGCTCAGACCATCCATAGTGGGCCGGTAAGATCGGCTAGTGTAGGGTACCTGAAAAAGGATGTTCAGACCGACCATAGTAGGCCGGTCAGACCGGGAGGGTGACTGTGGTCTAACCGGCCCCGGGGCTGTGGTCAGACCATCGGTCTTCTCCTCGGGCATCTTCTAAGGTTCGCCCCATCTTGCTCCAAGGGGGCTCCTTAGGGATTGGGACGTCCTGGGACCCCACCTTGACGATGATGGCCTCAAACACCTCCTCCTAACATCCTCGTGGCGCGATGGATAGTGTGCTGAAGACGTCGCCCCTTGGTGCACTCATCTGATTCTACAGTATATAAAACTCGGAGGGCACAAATGGAGCAATATAATATGGGGCAGGGTACCCCAGAGGCGTAAAGTAACATGGGGGCCACTATGCCATCGCAAGATGATATGTCGGTGGAGGAAACGGTCGCTCCAATGGTTTCGCCCATCGTGTGCCGAACCTACTCTTCCGAGGAGGGTTCAGCCTCACTGGAGGTCCTCGTCAAGTTTTCACCTTCTTAACCCTCTTCTTGTGTTTTTGTAATAGAATGTCATACGTCACCTTCAGCTTCTTGTAGGTCACAGGTGAAGATGATGCGTTGGTATTCACTTTCCACACTCCTACCTCAGGGTTCTTCAACACGAGCATGTGTGTGCATGGTTCTCCGATCACAATGCATTCGTATTCACTTTTGGCTTGGCTTTCTTGAACCAGAGCCTTCTGCATCACTTGTCTAACTTCAATGAAATCCTGGCCACCTAGTTTCTCCTTGAGTTCAGAGTGTAAACCGTTAAAAGCTAGGTCACACAAGTCTCTGTCAGAAATGTTCAAGGTAAAACATCGGTTTCTAGTGTCCTTAAAGCGCTTAATGTACTCAAAGACACTATCACTAGCCTTTTGCCTAACCGATGTCAAATGTGGAACTCTAAGCTCAGTTTCCCCAGTATAGAAATAATCATGGAACTTATGCTCCAACTGGGCCCAAGTCTGCATGGTGTTCGGCGGTAATGCCGAAAACCAAGTGAAAGCGGTGCCAGAAAGAGATAGAGAGAATAGACTAAGCTTTAATGCATCTGACCCACTAGATTCGCTGCACTGAGCTAACAATTGGCCTATGTGCTCTAGGGTGGTCTTACTACCTTTATAATCAAATTTTGTAAATTCAAGGACCCTAAAGCCACGCGGGTACGGGATAGTGTCAAAGTGGTCATAGAATGGCTTGTGGTAAACCCTAACCCGACCCCTAGGTGTCCAGCCCACACATTCCCTAAATAGTGCATGAATCCACTCCTCGATATCATCTATGCCTCCTTCCTGCGTGCGTCTCTCATGTAGGGGCGCGACACACAGTGGTATATAAGGGTGTCAGCCATGTGGCTCCTCTTCTCGTGCCTGCGCGTGATACGGGATGTACTCGGACCTATGTGGGTGTGTGGGAGTAGGAGGCACGGGCAGCAAGGGAAAAGGTAGAGTAGGTGCGGGCGGCGGTGACACATAATATGTGGCAGGAGCGGTCTGACTGGCCATAGGGCCAGTCTGACCGAGGGTGTGATAGCCGGTCAGACCGACTGTTTGTCATCTATAGGGTCTAGCAAATGCTGGTCTAACCATCCTAAGGCTCGGTCTGACCGATAGGGCCATACATTGTCTTTTCCATGGATGATGTGGCTATAGATGCTACGGTTTTCTAGTACTCCCATCGGTTCTACTATGTATGCGATGAACATGGAGTACACTCGCAATCGGGGTTGGAGAAGCGGCTTTAGAAAAGATGAATCTCCTAAACATTGCCTCCATTTTAGAGTCTACTATGGCCTCTACGCGGTTTGCAACTATAGCGCTAATGGCATGGTCTAGTGATGTGGCTATCTTTTGCTCGATATCCTGGGAGGTTAGTCGATAGGACGATGGTGTTACCTTGCTCCCGGGGAGATCGGGGATATCGATGTCGCGCTTGACGAAGCCCCCGCGGGTCTTGGTGAAGCGCCCAAGTACGAGAGTGTGTTGCTCACTCGTCTTGGTCTCAATCTCTTCCCTATCCTCCTTGGAGAGGTCATTGAGGGTGGTGACGATGATGTTGTCATCGTCAATCTCCGTGCTACCCACCGGATCAATCGGCGTCGAGGGTCCTATCGATGTATATGTAGTTGATGTACCCATCGTCGGTGTAGAAGTGCTTAGAATATTTATCTCTAGCAGAGTCGTCAAAAAGTGTGTTGACACTAAAACCTAACAGTCAAAGCGCCAAATGCACTAAAGCTGATCCGACAATCCAAAAGCATGTGGATACTTAGAGATGACCCCTAAGTGTATCACGGCGCCGACGTTGCATTCCGATGACACTTGATAGTGACAAGGGAGGGTGGAGTCGCCAGGCAATCAGATCACAAAGTTATAATCCAATTGGTCAAAGAAGGGAAAACGATCTACCGTCTAGGCTAGAGCCGATTGAACCAAAGTAACAAGGGCGGTCAAACCGGCCTATAAGGGTCGGTCAGACCAATAGTAATCTAGCGGTCCAACCGCACAGGCAGAAAAGGACTCGCCTGGGGTTGACTGCGTGCAGCTGGTCCTGACCGCCCATGCACCGTTGATCAGATCGATGCTTGTCAGCAACAGGATGACGACCCAACACGCCCCGATCAGATCGGACCAACAACAATAGATCCGATCGCCCGGGTCCTCCAGCAATCACCTTGTTTTTAATATCTTTGCACGAGACTTCTTGGAGAAGATGGGGAAGGTGAAACACTTCAAAAACACCAAGAAACCAGAAGCAATTCGGCCAATACACGGAATTACCGATAAAAACCGATAAAACCGATAAAAATCTATTATGTGGATGAAACAAGTTTTTCACAAGCGAATCAATAGGTCTTACCGTGATTATGACATGGTGGACAAAGAGTTTACAACGCAAACTCACAAAGATGGATGTTACTTGGCTACTCCTAGGGCAATGAAAGTAGATTGAACATTATAAGTATGATCCAAGGAAAATAATAGATTGGATCTATTAGTGTTTTGGGGGAGTGTCCTTGAATTGGCTTTGCCCCTATATTTATGGAATTTTTGTAAACATGCCATTACAATTTTTTGTAATTTGAAAAATGCCACTATCAGTGACTGTGGTAGGCCCCCATCTGTCAGTGACACGCCGATGGCATATTTCAAAACCGTGAAAATTGTAATGGCATCTTAAAATTTGGCCCTATATTTATAGGGGTTGGACATAACATGTGTGGGCTCTAATTTGAGTTAGATACAAGTCCAAGTCGTTAAAAATTAATTAGGGATAAAAATACCCCACCGATCCCTTAATCTGACTCAGACTCAGGTTTGGGTCGCTCTTACCAAGCCCACATGGCTGGTCTAACCGGGCCTACATGGCCGAACATACCGGGCCGACATGGCTGGTTGGACCGGCCTATGCTAGGTCTATCATATTTTCAGCCCAAATTACCAAAAAGTGATATTTTGACAATTTTGAGCATTAATGCCATTTTTTGCTATCAATAAGACGACCTAGATGACTTGGCGCAAGTCTGATTAAAGCTCTCGAGAAGATCAAAGAAAATAAGGCAAGCGTCGCTAGGTATTACAATAAGAAGGTGATCCCAAAATCGTTCGAAACAGGAGAGCTCGTATGGAAACTAATTCTACCAATCGGATCTAAAGACAATCGGTTTGGTATGTGGTCTCCCAATTGGGAAGGGCCATTTCGGATACATCGGGTGGTACCTAGCAATGCTTACTTGCTCGAAAGACTGGATGGAGAAGTGTTCAGGAAAGCGTTGAATGGAAAATACCTAAAGAAGTACTTCCCGAGCATATGGATAAATTCCTAAACACATTCGCGCGGAATAGCTGATACTATTTGTATCATATTTAGATGGATGGTGTTGGAGCATAGTATGCCAGAGAGGTAATACGACTCAAGACTACCTCATGTGAAACTTAATAACATATGTATGCAATTGGTTTTTCAGATTACAGAGCACACACATGATAGCTGATTAGTGGGCTCCTATCAATCCCACCTCCAAGGGAATCCTTCTCTCCAGCGGCCGATCGAAGATCCTCAGCACAGATGACAGTTTAGGGCCACCTTTCATTCACACACACCGTGGGAGTAGGGGCACCAGCACCCAAGTTTGGGGTGGCTGATATCAGCCCATACTATATCGGTCGACCACTGAAGCTCATCAGGGGGCATCATGATCATCGTCTTATGGAAAAATGAGTTTAATCATAAGAACAACAACGGAGGATAAACAAAGTAATAAAGTAAATATACACTACCTCGTTATCCACGTCCATGACATCCTAATGGAGTCACATCTGATATATAGGGATGAGCGGTTGAAGATGTGCTGCTTCACCTAGTTCCACCATCGACGGAAGGCAATGGAGGTCGCCAGGCATGTCAGCCAAGATGTAAGCTCCTCAATGTGGATCCCATTGGTCATACGCAAAAGATGGCGCCATTCCCAGGGATTTGTGACTCTCCCGTGTACTTGAATCTGGCCAACGAAGAAGAGGTAAGGCGGGAGTTGACTGAGCCTAGTTGGCGAGAGAAGACCGACAGGTGGTAGAATTCATAAGAAGTCCAATGAGGGCGCTCATCGGTGAAGTCGACAGGGAGCAAGCAAGGAGAAGTGGTGGTCAGGAAAATGCTGAAGGACACATCACTTCGAGATACATCCGGGAAAATCAGCCGGTTAGGGAGAGCGTACTTTGAGTAAAAGCCAAAAGGGAACCAAGTGGTTCAATTCTCGAATCTGAGGTAGAAGATCTTAAAGAAAGCAACTAAAGCCACGGAGGAGAAAGGGACTGGTAGAAGGAGATGTGTCAGCCTCGCCTAAAGAATGACAAAAATAGTGTGTGGGGATGGCCGACTAGGAGAGATCGGTAGGAAAAAGGGATTGATTGAAAGGGGATCTTCCGATAGCATTGGCGGTATATACATTCAGCCAAAGCTGAAGAAGCCACCAAAGAACCTTGAGACGGTCGATGATGATATTACCGACCGATAGGTCAGCTGATAAAGATGGAGGAGATGGTAGACCGCCCCTAGGATGTAGCGACCGAGCAAGACCCACACGTGATCCATGAGTTGCTCAGCCAGGAAACAAAATTGAAAGGTTGGGGCTAGAGCTGGTAGGCATAAGACAAACTCTTCCAACCAGAGGTTCAAAAAAGCAATGTGATCAACAATGTCCACGGAGCCGACTTTCTTATTGTGCCTAGGTATATAGCAGTCCCAGGAGTCAGCCAGTGTGATACCAAGAAGAGAAGAGGGCTCAAAATGGAAGGAGAAGGGATCGGCCGATGAGTCGATGTTTAAACAAGTCAAAAAATGGACGTCAAGCAAGGAAGGGCTCATCGTCCTGTGGCCAAAAATGAAAGCGTTCAGGGCATCCAACCAACAGTAGAAAGATTCGGCCAACATCGGCTTGTTTATATACAACTCGACAAGGGAGATGTGTTGATAGCAAAAAACGACATTAATGGCTGAGATTGTCAAAATACCAATTTTGGTGATTTGGACCAAAAATACACATGTCCAGGGTCAGGCCGAAGCCCTACAGGGCCGAAGGTCCATTGAGCCATGGGCTCCAAAAGCCTCTAGCCAGCCCATGGCCTTTGACCAGGAAGCCTTCGGAGGCCCACGCCACCGAAGCTTTGGCTCGAGGAGCAGGCTTCGACGGGCCTAGTCAGAGCCCACTTCGGTAGAGACAGAGTTGGATACAATTCCGGCTAAGTTTTTATCTCTATCCAAGCTGAAATATAGCATATTAGATCAGAAGTTTGGCCCTATAAATAGAGAGGCGAGGCCAGCTTAGACACCCCCCAAACACAAATCAACACAGAGCCCTAGCTTTGATCCCATTTATTTACCTTTACTTTTCTGTACCTCTTCGTGGGTTTGCCTGGAAGCCCTCCGCCGGCCACTTCGGAACAGTGGTAACCCTTGTTACTTCGCTTGTGAAGTATCTGTTAATCTACGTAATAGATTGCTATCGCCTTGTTACTTCGCCTGTGAAGTATCCGCTAATTTGCATAACAGATTGCTACCTTCGCTACTAGTGAAACACATAGAAGAATTCGGTCCTCAGGCCAAATTGGTACTTCGAACCCTCTTTGTTGCAGGTTCCCACGTTCAGAGCTACTTTGTCGGAGGTGTCCGGAGCTGAGAGATAGGTTTCGGAGGTCATCAGGACACCCTTCGGTGAGAATACAGGCTTCGACGACAGGCTTCGCCAGCACACTTCGACCTTGTTCTTTAGCCGGAGTATGGGGACAAATGTATCAATCTTGCCCGACAAGTTAGATATGAAGCGACGCAAATAATTCATATTGCCTAGCAACTTCTACACATCTTTCTTGCATGTCGGCGCCGCAACATTTCTAATTTTCTCAAGCCTCTTAGGATCAATCTCGATGCCTCTTTCATAAATCATGAAACCTAAGAACTTGCCCGCCGACATGCCAAAAGCACACTTGAGTGGGTTCATTTTTAAGTCGTACTGTCACATCCTATCAAAAGCAACTTTCAAACCGGCTAAATGGTTCCCCATAGCGTCCGATTTGACTACAACATCATGAATGTAAACTTCTAACATAACTCCTAGCAAGTCATGAAAGATCAATTTCATAGCACATTGATACGTAGCGCCAGTATTCTTTAAACCAAAAGTCATAACGACCCACTCGAATAAACCGACAAAACCAGGGCATCGAAAGGTTGTCTTGTAGACGTCCTCTTCGGCCATAAAGATTTGATTATAACCAGCATTGCCATCAAGAAAACTTAGTACCTTGTGTCCTGAAGCATCGTTGATTAGCATGTCGGCTATCGGCATCGGATACTCATCCTTCGGAGTGGCCTTGTTCAGATCCCTGAAATCAATACAAAATCGTATTTTACCAATCCCTTTCTTTTCTACAGGCACAATATTAGCGACTCATTCTGCATACCTGCATGGTCTAATAAATTCAGCTTTGAGCAGTTGTTCCACTTCTTCTTTAACTCGGTCATAGACAGCTGAATTAATGTGAATAGGAGGCTGTTTATAAGGCCTAAATCCAGACTTGATAGGTATCCAATGCTCCACGACCTCACGGCTTAGTCCTGGCATCTCGCTATACTCCCATGCGAAACAATCAACATACGACTGAAGCAACTTTATTACTTCGGCCTTTTCATCAGGATGCAAAAGTTGGTTTACAAAAGTCAGCCTCAGGATGCTACCATCTTCTATGTTAACTTCTTCTAAAGGATCGGCCGACGCAAAACCTTGTCCCAATTTCTCTACTTCGCTAAAGTCCTCGATGGCCTCGGCAATACCATCTTTAGTAGACCGATACTGCTCTACCCAAGACTTTAGCCAATCCAGATTACTCTTGCTAGACATGACTACTAATACAAAAACAGTCGTGCTACACTAGCCGGCTTTACAAACACTGGTACAAAACGTCCTCCGGACATGCTGACAAAATCGTAATCCGAAAGATCTCTACCGGATAGACATTCTACTTTGTTGTGAACGACGTCGATGGACACATCGACCAATGCCACTTGGGCCTAAGTGTCTGCGGGTATGACCTCTACTTCATCACTGTCCCACTGAATTAGGCACTAGTGAAGTGTAGAAGGAATGCAGTAATTTGCGTGAATCCAGTCGCGCCCAAGCAGCACGTTGTAGTTACCTTGCACATCGACGATGAAGAATGTTGTTGGCAATATCCAGTTGCCCATTGTCAACTCCATGGAGAGCACACCTTTGGCCTTGGAACTCTCGTTGTAGAAGCCGTTGAGCATCAAGTTGGTCTTCTTCAGATCATCCTCGTCCCTTCCAAGTTTCTTCAATAGCGAGTAAGGCATTAGGTTAACAGTGGCACCACCGTCAACAAGCATCCGGGAGATTGGCTTTCCATCAATGTGACCCCTGACGTAGAGAGGCTTTAGATGGCGAGCCGAGTCCTCGGGTTTCTCAAAGATAGCATTGCGCGGGACGAGGTTCAACTGGGCGACCTCAGCCTCGTCCTGTGGTAGGGCGAATTCGGCGGGCAGCATGATAACGGTGATGTCCATCGCTTGGGGTGTGGGCCCCTCGGAGACGGGCGAGTAGTCATCATCGAGCATGTCTTCTTCATCGCTCGGGCTAGGAGTCGGGTTGGTTATCTCAATCGACTTCATCCTCCATACCTGTCTTATCATTGGTTGAGGGTGGATTTCTTCAAAAATAGTGTCTCGCTCGTCCTTGGCCTTCTTCTCACGCATCTCCTGTGCCCATAGTCGTTGTAGACGCCTCTTTTGTGATTTGGATATATCTGGAGGTGCAGAAGATGGCTGTGGCTTGGTGCTGGGTGCCACTGCTCGGTTCCTGTTAACTCTGGCCGAAGTGGTACTGTTCATCTCGGTCTTGCGCGTTCTGTATTCGAAGGGGCCTTTGCTGCGGACCTCGGCGATTAGACCGGCCTCATTCGGCCGATCGGACCAGGCTCCGGTGTGGGCTTCGGCTGAAGTAGGGGACTTACCTCCATCCGCTCCCTCCGCTATGTCTACCCGTCCCTGCCATTCATAATACTTCGAAGGAAAACAAGGCATAGCATTAAGTTGCGGAGGGTACTCTGGTTGTGATACATATGGAGCCCACGGAGTCCCTGCCCAGTTGTACGGCGGAGGCATCGGTGGCTTCAGTGGCTTCGCCCATTGTGAGCCGAACCTGTTACCCGGAGGGGGGTTCGGCAGAGTCGACGGTGTCTCAGACCATATCAGTGAGGGGTCTTGTCAGGCTGGAGGTACGTTCGGCTAGTGTGGGCCAAAGCCTCCTGCCGAAGGCCTTGTACAGAGTGGTGCAAGGTTCGGCCATTGAGGGCCGAACTCGCTCTGCGTGGGGCTTGGCCACTAGGGTCTGAAGCCACCGTACTGGGGGTTCAGCCACTGAGGTCCGAAGCCGCCACAAGGGGGTGTTATGCCACTATGGCCCGGAGTCAAGGTACGGTGGGTTCGGCCACTGTGGTCCAAAGCCGCCATGTAGAGGTCTCGGCCACTGTGGTCTGAAGCCACCCTGCGGAGGGCTCGGCCACTGTGGTCCGAAGCCATCCTCCGAATGCCTTGGGCCCCTCAGTTGACTTAGTTTTTTGGCGTGGGGGCCTATTTCCTTGGCTTTTCTTTGGTACTCTTTCAACAACATCTTATATGTTACCTTTGGCTTCTTGTGAGCCCTAGCGGAAGGAATGCTAACATTTTGCTTCCACACTCCCACTTCGGGGTTTTTAGGTATGAGGGTGCATGTGTGCGGTTCTCCAACAATTACTGATGTCCCTTTAGTTGACTCAGCCTGTTTTGGCCGAATCAACATCTTCTTCTCGTCGAGGTCGATGGTGTTGACAGGGAAGGGATCTTTGTCTAGCTTCATCTTGGGATTGTGGTCTATTTTCAATCGTCCTTCTTCTATGGCCGATTGAACCTGCTATCGAAAAACATTGCAGTCATTAGTATTATGTGAATGTGAATCATGCCACTTACAATATGGATGTTTCTTCAACTCGTCGACAGATGGAATGACCTGGCCTTTAGGCAATTTGAGAAGCTAGTTCCTCAAGAGAAAATAAAATATTTTATCACACTTAGTTATGTCAAATGAGTACTTGATCTCACTAGGCCGATTCTTGGTGGGAGACGGTCGTAACACGGAGCAAGTGATAGGTTTACTCTTAGCATTCCAAACCCATTCGGCCACGTACATGTCGGTCGAATCCTCTTCTTCCGATTCCTCCTCGTCGAAGCATTCCATGACGTGGATTTCAGCCCTAGGATTGTTAAACACCTTAACAAACTTTTATCTTTAGCTCGGCCTTCTTGGACCAGAGCCTGCTGCAAGACTTGGCTAACCTCTAAAAAGTTCTGGTTGTCTAGTCTCTCTTTAATCTCGGAACGCAACCCACTAAACGCTAGATCCACCAAATCCCTTTCTAAAATATTAAGGCTGAAACATCGGTTCCTAGTATCCCTAAAATGCTTGATATACTCAAATACGCTCTCGTTAGATTTCTGCCTAACCGATGTCAAGTGTGAAAGCCTAAGTTATGTCTCACCTGTGTAAAAGTAGTCATGGAATTTTTGTTCTAATTCATCCCACGTTTGAACGGAGTTCAGCGGGAGCGCCGAAAACCAAGTGAAAGCAGTGCCGGATAGTGAGAGAGAAAATAGTCTATGTTTTAGAGCGTCCGACCCACTAGCCTCTCCACACTGTGCTAAAAATTGACTAACATGCTCTAGTGTGGTTTTGTTACCCTCGTCATCGAACTAAGTAAATTCAGGAACTCTATAGCCACGAGGGTATGATATTGTATCAAAATGGTAGGGATATGGCTTCCGGTAAACCCTAGCCCGACCCTAGGCAAGAAGCCGGCGCATTCTCTAAACAGTGTGCGGATTCGCTCCTCAAGGTCATCTTGGCCCACTGCCTAGACACGTCTCTCATGCAAGGGCGCGACACGCGGCGGGATATCGGCGTGTCGGCCATGGGCTTCCTCCCCATGTGCTAATTGTACGACGTGCTCGAGCCTAGGTGCCTGTGCATGTGGTGCAGTGAGGAGCCATGCTGAAGAGCATGGGCCTCATGGCTCCAGATGTGATGAGTCATTGTTAATGGTAGTCAAAGAGGACTGAAAAGAGAGAGAAGACATGCTTCGTCTGGGCCGCTTGTGACTCAGGTACACGGGCAGCAAGCGACTGTCGGGCAGAGGGGCCGCGAAGTCGGGCTGGCCCAATCCGGGTACATGGGCTAGGAGCAGCAAAGGATCCACTGGGTTGTTGACCAGGATTGACTCAGGTACACAGGCGGCGAGTGATTGCCGGGCTGAGAGAGCTGCGGAATCGGGCCGACCCTAATCCGGGTACCTGGTGCAAAGTAGGTGGACGCTTTGTCAGTTTCGGCGCAAAACTGACGACCGCTGATCTTAGATCGGACCGTCCTGAATTGAAGCCGTAGTCGCTACGAAAGCTCTGCTTCCGGATAAGTCATCTGTAAATAGGAGTTTACTATTTTGTCCTTAGGCCCACAGTCAGTCAGTCGAGTCTGTAAAAATATCCTAAGGGCAGTTTGGTCTTTTCCATTTATTTCAGCGTCTGTAAAAAACCCTAAGGGTCTGGTGGAATATTCCTAGGCTATTGGGCTGCCTATAAATAGGGCCCCAATCCCTAGGGTTAGGTCACCCTTTCTGAAATCACTTTTCTAATCAAAGAGATTGGGTCACTTTTTGGTGTCTTCCTCCTGGTGCTTTGTCCCTCTCCGCCGCCATCAGTTCTTGCGCATGGCGTTGCTGTTCATCACAAGCAAATCGAACACTATGTTTTGTCTCTCAGGTTTCTGATCGCCTCGATTTGCGTGTGGTTGTTTGCTGTTGCTTTCTGAGATCTCTGTAGAAACACTTGATTATTCTCAAAATCTCTATTGATCGAAATATTTCTCCACCAAACAGTTTCTGCTTATTCTACTCGGTTCTTTCCCAGGCGCATAGAGCACTACAGCTATTCTAGTACCTATTGTTTTGCTTAGGGTCTCTAGCGTTGCACAGCTATGTTCAGCTTTTTGGTAGCAGCAATGGCTACAGTTTGATCTGAGTTTTTCGTGGTGTAGAGTTATTGAGATCCTAGTGTAGCCTATGCAGCCTAATAGCTGCCTAGGTACTAGTTTCGTGCCTAGTCCCTGCTATTGTTGGCACTCGTTTGCTTTACTGCTTTAATTTCTTTGTGGGCCCGACTAGCGTTCTGTTAGAAGCTTTCTTCTGTCTTCGAAGTCTAAATTTCTCTCGAAGTTACATTTGATACTGACTTCACTAATCAACACACCTCTCAGAGTAGTTGTGTGACCTTCGCTGTGCTGCAGACTTCGATGGTGTTTTTGAGGAGTACGATGTTCGAGGCATAGCTTTGAATCGTTGCTTGTTTTGGTTCTGTGTTTATTCTGTATGCTTCAAAGTATCCAGTTTCGAAGCATACTTCGATTCCTGATTTTTGCCTTTGTGAACTTCGGTCCGAAGCTAGCATTCCGAAGGTTCTTCGGAATACAAGCTTCGGTAGTGCCTTCGTGATTTTTCTGTGCAAGCTTCGCTACAGGCTCCGAACTCCTTTTTGGTCCACAAGCAAAGTACTGGTTGAGTCGAAGTCCTCAACTTTCATGTGTTAGAATACTTCGCTGTTCCTTTTTGCACTGTGCAAAGGTATTTCGACTTAGGCTTCGATTAAGCTTTTCAAAGCTCTGCAGTCGAACTTCACTGAAGTTGCAGGCTCTGGTTCGAAGTTTCAGTGCAGTTCGCAAGTTTTGTTTTTCGGAGTTTTGTTTCGAAGCTAGCTTCGCTGTCTACACCTTCGCACAACAACTTCGAGGCACACCTCGGCTCGACATCAACAACCTTCGGTACTGCATACTTCGCACAGACTTCGACAGCTCGATTCATGCTTCGCACGACCTCTCCGAACAGGCTTTAACTCCGTCGGCCTTCACACAAGGGTTTTGAAGCCGACTTCGACAACTATAGGCTTCGCACTGCTCAAGCTTCATCAAGTACCAAACAGGAGACAAATGTTTGAACACTAAGACTAATCTCTTTTTACGTGCACTCAGATTAATTGTTGTGATGATTTATTTGTGTGAACCTTGATCTGCCCATGTTTTGAATGGTTTGTTAATCTGCCTTTAAGCACTGTGTTGGTGTTTCTTTGACTAAGACCCCAGTTGTTGGGCTTTGACAATCTATTTACATTTTTCCTTATAAGTCTTTTGAGGTGCGTTGGGTGTTGGGAGCAGGCCATTGATTCGAAAGAATTTTTTAGGCACCCATTCACCCCCCCCCCTCTGGTCGCTACTTTCAGTCCTACAAGTGGTATCAGAGCCTGGTTAGGGTTTTTCCATACCTTAACCGGTTCTAAAACCCAGTAGTGATCATGACGTCTCCTGGAAAGGTCCTGTCCTTAGAAGATTATGGCTATAATTATTGGAAGACTCGCATGCGAGCCTATCTCATTAGCCAAAGCTCGGACATCTGGGACATTTGTATTCACACTACTTTCATAGTGTTGCATGTTGCTGAGCGCACTACTCTAGATATTGTTGCCCAGCATCAGAACAACAACAAAGCAGTGAATATTTTGTTTTCTGGTTTAGGTCCCACTGAATTTGAGCGTGTGAGCCATCTCACCACTACGAGAGAGATCTGGGCTACCCTTCAGGCACACCATGAGGGGACAACCCAGGTCAAGGCTCGGCTCTATCAGACCTACCGGTGTGAATATGAGAATTTCACACAGAAGCCTGGTGAATCTGTTGAAGCGTTGTTTGGTCGTTTTCAATCGATAATAAACAAGCTTCGGGACAACAAGGCTGAGGGTGTTCAGTTAGTCTCAGATCATGAGCAGGCGCTCAAGGTTCTCCATACCTTGGACCCTAAGATCTGGGAGATCAAGGTATCCTCTATCATTGAGAGCACATCTTATGATACCTTGATAATTTCTGAGTTGTTTAGCAAGCTGAAGGCCACTGAGGTTGATACCCAGTTGAGATCAAATCTCACTGGTTCTGGATCAAAGACCTTGGCCCTTGCTACACCTTCTACTGACCCCTCCTCTATGAGTTGTGCTGGGTTCTCTTTGATGTCTATCACTAAGGACCAGCTCGAGTCGTTAGGAGATGATGACCTGTGTCTTTTTAACAACCGGGTACGTCATTTTTATGACAAGAGAATGTTCAAAAGACACGGCACGAAATCCGGGTGCTTTGAGTGTGGTGACCCAGGACACTTCATCACCGACTGCCCCAAGCGCAATGGTCACAAGAAGGGCATCGGTGGTGGCTTCCACGACTCCGGCAAGTACGACAGCTCTTCCTTCACCAAGGGCAAGCCAAAGACCAGATTCTTCAGAAAGGCCCTGAAGGACTACCGGCGTGAGAACAAGAAGCGCGACAAGGCCTTCTTCGCCAAGATGGAGAAGAGCTACTCCAAGCGGTCCACGTCCTCTTCCTCTTCATCGAGCTCAAGCGATGAGGAGATTGTCATCTGGAAGGGGAAGGACAAGGATGATCCGGCGGGCCTTTGCTTCATGGCCTTCGGGGATAGGCCGAAGAGCCGCTCACATCAACGCCGAAGATCCCGCAAGAGCTTCTACTCAATGTCTCTTGGGGATAAGGAAGAGAAGGGCTCCTCCGATGACTCCGACGATGAAGACAATGAAAAGGTATCATCTTATGAACGTGAAATCGTTGATTTACTTGAAAGTAATCGTCAGGAGTTAAAATATCGGGAAAAACTGCTTAGAGGGGCTAAGAAGAGGATAGATGAATTGGAGAGTGAGCTTGCCGTGGCCAATGGCAGAATTGAGAGTCTATCTTCTTCCCCTTGCTTGGGTGATAGCAGTGAGTGCTCAAAGTATGAGGTGCTTCTGTGTGACCTGTCGACTCTGAAGTCCCGGTACACAGAAAGGGTTGATGAGAGGGATGCTTTGGCCACTGAGCTTGAAAGCACTCAGCTGGAGCTGAAAGATGCTCATGCCACTGTCTTCGTGCCCTATGCTGATTGCCCATCCCATCTAGCCAGTCTAGCTGAGCTGAAAGCCAAGGGTCATGAGCATTTGAGCGAGTTGGAGAGAGTTAGAACTGAGTTGGGGCAGGCTAGGCTAGAGCTTGAGACACTGTCAGTTCCACCCACTGTCTGTGAGAACTGCTTGTCTCTTAGACTAGAGTTCATTAAGCTGAAAGCCGAGAAGTCAGTCCAAGTAGATAGAGAGTGTGAGACCTGCTTGTCTCAGGTGGAGGTTCTAGCTTCCTTGAGAGAGGAGCTAGCTGATGCCCAGAATGAAAACTTTTACCTCCGTTCAATCCTGAGTTGGATCAGTGCTAGAGAGCCACAGCTCGGCATGATGATCCAGCAGTTTAAGAGGCAGGATGGGTTTGGGGTAGGCTACACCTACACCAACGCTTACTTTGAGAGTGCCATTAGCCGGGCAGTGGAGTGGAGTAAAATGACTCCTGAGCAGAGATACCCCAAGACTCACTGCACCGAGTCTTTCTAGGCTAGTCAGCCCAAGGATGGAGTGTTCCAAGAACAGCCCAAAGCTCCACCCAAGAAGCCCATCTGGGTTCCAAAGCCCAAACACCTCCACACTTCTCTTGACTCTCTTCCTGGACCCTCTCACACCAAGAAGACTACACCAAACACCACTAAGCCCAAGAACCCCAAGCCTCAACCACATCTCAAGAAGCCTACTTACCACTGTGAGTTTTGTCAGAGAGACAGGCATCTTGCGGAGTTTTGCTTCAGGAGGAAGCGGGTTGAGAGAGCAGAGAGAGCTCGTGGTGGCCAGGAGCAGTTCTACCAAAAAGGTGGTAGACTGAGAGTTCCTCGACACGGGGAGAGGCTGGAGGCCAGGCCGCGTCGTGTAGGTGGTGGTAGAGGAGACGACTTTCATGCACGTGCTCCAGATGGTGGTGTTCGAGCCGGCAGAGCTCCAGGCCATTCTGGATATGGTCCTGGACCTCGTGGCCAAGGTTTTAGGCAGAACCGTTGACCGCGCTTTGAGCCGTGCTTTGGTCCAAACTCATCTGATGATTTTTGCTTTTCGTCTTTTGAGTAGATGGCTCGACACTGGTTTAGTTATTTTTCTAAACCTGGTGCCGGACCATTTGCTCCCCCTTACAACCACTGATTGTGCAGGATCGGGGACTGGAGGAAATTTGGATTATGGACTCAGGATGCTCTCGCCACATGAAGGGACATCGCAGATGGTTCTCCAGTCTCTCTCCCCCGAGCTCCAAGGAATACATCACCTTCGGGAACAGTGGTCAAGGTAAGGTACACGGCATTGGCTCAATTCGCATCTCAGACCATTTCTCTTTGTAGAACGTTGCTTTGGTTGGGAATTTGAACTTTAATTTGATTTCTATTTCGCAACTTCTTGAGGATGGTTTGGAGGTCCATTTTAAAAAGGGCAGTTCTTCTGTGGTTGATTCTAGAGGGTCTTTGATTTGCTAGATCTTACCTTTTGGTAAGGTTTTTTGGATTGACTTCTCTGGTTCTTTTGGCCCTTCTCAATGTTTGATTGTTGGATCCTCCTCTGAGCTCTAGAAGTGGCATAGGAGGTTGGGCCATTTGAGTTTTGATCTGCTAGTCAGGTTGAGCTCTATGGATCTCATCCGAGGATTGCCCAAGCTTAAGATGGAGAAGGATCTAGTTTGTCATCCCTGTCGTCATAGGAAAATGGTTGTCGCTTCTCACTCACCTGTGACTCAGGTGATGACTTCATATCCGGGCGAGCTGTTACACATGGACACTGTTGGTCCAGCTCGGGTACGCTCAGTCGGTGGGAAGTGGTACGCGCTTGTGATTGTTGACGATTTTTCTCGATTCTCGTGGGTTTTCTTTTTGGAGTCTAAGGATGAGACTTTTCATTTTGTTCATGACCTGATTTTAAAGCTGAAGAATGAGAACAATGGTCGGATGCGAGCGATTCGCTCTGACAACGGCTCTGAGTTAAGGAACTCTCAATTCGTCAGCTTCTGTAGTGATCAGGGTCTTGATCATCAATTTTCTGCTCCTTACACTCCTCCACAGAACGGCGTTGTGGAACAAAAGAACCGCACGCTAGTCGAGATGGCCAGGACGATGCTCGATGAGCATAGGACTCCTAGGCGCTTTTGGGCAGAAGCCATGAACATGGCTTGCTATCTGGCCAACCGCATTTTTCTTAGAGCTTACCTTGCTAAGACTTCATATGAGTTGCGGTTTGGCAGACAGCCCAAGGTGATCCACTTGTGAGCGTTTGGCTGCAAGTGCTTTGTGCTCAAGAAGGGAGGGCATTTGGACAAGTTTGAGTCTCGTTGCTAGGATGGAGTTTTTCTTGGCTATGCGTTGTATTCTTGAGGCTTCCGTGTTTGGAACCTCGACTCCCAGCAGCTTGTCGAGACTTGCGAGGTTTCATTTGATGAGTTCTTACCTTCTTTGACTCCTTCTTTTGAGCTTTCTATTGATGGTGAGCTCGGAGAGTCCATCTTCGAGGAAGATGATGACACTCTAGCTGTTGATGAGGGTGGGCCTTCTGCACAGCCTGCAGAACTCACACCTTCTAAGACTTCGACTGAGGAGGAGGGTGGACCTCTAATCACTTCTTCCACTTCGATCGAGCCCACTCAATCGAGTCCAGAGGTGCCAGCTACTGACTCCGGTGAGGTGACTTCAGATCACCAGGGATCCCGAGCAGTTCAGCGTGATCACCCCTCAGAGCTCATCATCGGTGATTTGTCTGAAAGGACTTTGTGTTCGCCTGCTAACTCTCTTGCTGTGTTTGCTGAATCTGCTTTTGTTGCATCTTTTGAGCCCAGAGATGTTTCTCATGCTCTTTCTGATTTTTATTGGATTAATGCCATGCAAGAAGGGCTTGAGAATTTTGTCCGCAATCGGGTTTGGACACTGGTTGAGCTCCCACCCAGATGCAACCCCATAGGCACCAAGTGGGTGTTCAAGAACAAGCAAGGTGAAGATGGGATTGTGGTGCACAACAAAGCTCAACTGGTTGCCCAGGGTTTTTGCTAGAAGGAAGGTATTGACTTTGAAGAAACTTTCGCCCTTGTTGCCCGTCTTGAGTCCATTCGCATTCTCTTAGATTTTGCCGCTTCGAAGGGTTTTAAGCTTTTTCAAATGGATGTCAAGAGTGCTTTTCTGAACGGGTACATAGAGGAGGAGGTTTATGTTAGGCAGCCCCCCGGTTTTGAGAACCCTAAGTTTCCTCGACATGTTTTTAAGCTGCAGAAAGCTTTATACGGTCTGAAGCAAGCCCCTAGGGCTTGGTATGACCGATTAAAGCAATTTTTGTTGGGGAAGGGCTTTGTGATGGGTTCTGTGGATAAAACTCTTTTCTTGCTTAGAGATGCTTCAGATTTCTTAGTCGCTCAGATTTACGTGGACGATATTATTTTTGGCGGTACTACTGATGCTCTTGTGTCCAAGTTTTCTGAGCAAATGCACAGTGAATTTGAAATGAGCCTCATGGGTGAGCTCAAGTACTTCCTAGGGCTCGAGATCAAGCAGACCAAGGACGACACCTTCATCCACCAGGGTATGTACACTAGAGATATGTTGAAGAAGTTCGACTTTGGTGGAGAGCTAAAGCCTCAGATGACCCCAATGGGCACATCTAGGGGTCTGGACAAGGACGAGAGCAGTGTCAAGGTCAACTGAGAGAGAGTTTCAAGGGATGATCGGTTCGCTACTGTACTTGACGGCGACAAGGCCAGACATACAGTTCGTCGTGTGACTGTGTGCACGCTTCTAGTCTTCACCACGCGCGTCTCATCGGCAGGCTATCAAGCGTATTTTCAGGTATCTCACCTATGCGCCCGATCTTGGTCTTTATTACTTAGCATCATCATCTCTTGATTTATTTGGCTTTTCGAACGCTGACTTTGGTGGGTGTCGGTTGGATCGCAAGTCGACTTCCGGTACTTGCCAGTTTCTTGGTTCGTCTCTTGTTTCTTGGTCTTCTCGAAAGCAGTCTGGAGTTGCTCTTTCGACCACTGAGGCTGAGTATGTAGCTGCTGCTAGCTGCTGCTCACACTTGGTTTGGATGATTTCCACGTTGCGAGATTATGGGTTGTTCTTTTCTACCAGAGTTCCTTTGTTTTGCGACAGCACCAGTGCAATTAGTGTAGGGAAAAACCCTTGTCTCCATTCAAAAACCAAACACATTGATGTGTGCTTTCACTTTATGAGGGGTCAATATGAGTAAGGTGTCATTGACCTTGTTCATGTTGATACCCATCATTAGTTAGCTGACATTTTCACCAAACCCCTAGATCAGTCTACTTTTGAGCATTTACGAGGGGATTTGGGTGTTGTGTATCCTTTTTAGGATATTTTGAGTCAGTTTTCTTTCTTCTTTACTCTTTTCTTGAGTCTTTTTTTGTGTGTTCATATCATACATACTAACATATCACACATTTGAGCCTGCTTCTGTTATATGATTGAACTGCTTTACATAGTCTAGCTGGTACATGCTATTGATTACTTGTCGATGATCATGTTTTGTTTCAGTTCACTTGATATGTCTGATATCTGTCATATGCATGGCTTTTATGCTTTAAAATCAAAAAATGATCACCATTGCTTCCGGTAACTAGCATGTGTAGGCTGAATGCTTTTGCAATCTGTTACATGCCTTGTAGCTAGTTCCTCACTTAGATGCAGATATGCAACTTGGACATCTTTATGCTTTAACATGGAAAATGTGCTATAAAAATAATGAAAAATCAGACTAAATGAAAATTCCATGCCTTTTATGCATAATCTGAAAAAGATCCAGGTGGGTTTGCTTTGTCGCATTGCATTGTTCTGGACTGCGTACCATAGCACTTTGGTATGAACTAGGACAGTGTAGTGTATGCCAAGACCAATGTCTTAAGCTTCTGATGGTCCAGTTCTGGCCTAGGCTTGACTTGGTCGGTTAGCATAAGGTTTGACATGCAAATAACCCCTCGCAAAAATGAAAAGGCCTGATTTTTAAAAAGACAACAAGTTTGCTGAAGCACTTTGTTTTGGACAATGCTTATTTTGGTAGGTATCAGTTAGTTTCTGCATCTCATGCTTTATCTGGCTTGTCAACTGGAAAATGTGGTGATGCTTTTGTTTGCAAAAATTGAAAAATGTGTGCTAATGACTTTCTTTAGATATCATCTGTTGCACTGATCATGCCATGTGTCTTAGACGGTATGTCTTTTGCTATACCTACTAGATTATGTCAATTGCAGTCAATCATATCTGAGAAGCATGCTTTCTTCACTCCACCTGCACCCCTGAAGTGAAGTCGTAGTCGCTACGAAAGCTCCGCTTCCAGATAAGTCATCTGTAAATAGGAGTTTACTATTTTGTCCTTAGGCCCACAGTCAGTCAGTCGAGTCTGTAAAAATATCCTAAGGGCAGTTTGGTCTTTTCCATTTATTTCAGCGTCTGTAAAAAACCCTAAGGGTCTGGTGGAATATTCCTAGGCTATTGGGCTGCCTATAAATAGGGGCCCAGTCCCTAGGGTTAGGTCACCCTTTCTGAAATCACTTTTCTAATCAAAGAGATTGGGTCACTTTTTGGTATCTTCCTCCTGGTGCTTTGTCCCTCTCCGCCGCCATTAGTTCTTGCGCATGGCGTTGCTATTCATCACAAGCAAATCGAACACTATGTTTTGTCTCTCAGGTTTCTGATCGCCTCGATTTGCGTGTGGTTGTTTGCTGTTGCTTTCTGAGATCTCTGCAGAAACACTATGATTTATTCTCAAAATCTCTATTGATCGAAATATTTCTCCACCGAACAGTTTCTGCTTATTCTACTCGGTTCTTTCCTAGGCGCATAGAGCACTGCAGCTATTCTAGTACCTATTGTTTTGCTTAGGGTCTCTAGCGTTGCACAGCTATGTTCAGCTTTTTGGTAGCAACAATGGCTACAGTTTGATCTGAGTTTTTCATGGTGTAGAGTTCTTGAGATCCTAGTGTAGCCTGCGCAGCCTAATAGCTGCCTAGGTACTAGTTTCGTGCCTAGTCCCTGCTACTGTTGGCTCTCATTTGCTTTACTGCTTTAATTTCTTTGTGGGCCCGACTAGCGTTCTGTTAGAAGCTTTCTTCTGTCTTCGAAGTCTAAACTTCTCTCGAAGTTACATTTGATACTGACTTCACTAATCAACACACCTCTCAGAGTAGCTGTGTGACCTTCGCTGTGCTGCAGACTTCGATGGTGTTTTTGAGTAGTACGCTGTTCGAGGCATAGCTTTGAATCGTTGCTTGTTTTGGTTCTGTGTTTATTCTGTATGCTTCGAAGTCTCCGGTTTCGAAGCATACTTTGATTCCTGATTTCTGCCTTTGTGAACTTCGGTCCGAAGCTAGCATTGCGAAGGTTCTTCGGAATACAAGCTTCGGCAGTTCCTTCGTGATTTTTCTGTGCAAGCTTCGCTACAGGCTTCGAACTCCTTTTTGCTCCACAAGCAAAGTACTGGTTGAGTCGAAGTCCTCAGCTTTCATGTGTTAGAATACTTCGTTGTTCCTTTTTGCATTGTGCGAAGGTATTTCGACTGTAGGCTTCGATTAAGCTTTTCAAAGCTCTGCAGTCGAACTTCACTGAAGTTGCAGGCTCTGGTTCGAAGTGTTTTGTCATGGGCCCCACAGTTTTCAGTGCAGTTCGCAACTTCTGTTTTTCGGAGTTTTGTTTCGAAGCTAGCTTCGCTGTCTACACCTTCGCACAACAACTTTGAGGCACACCTCGGCTTGACATCAACAACCTTCGGTACTGCATACTTCGCACAGACTTCGACAGCTCGATTCATGCTTCGCACGACCTCTCCGAACAGGCTTTAACTCCGTCGGCCTTCACACAAGGGTTTTGAAGCCGGCTTCGACAATTATAGGCTTCGCACTGCTCAGGCTTCGTCAAGTACTTAACAGGAGACAAATATTTGAACAGTAAGACTCATCTCTTTTTACGTGCACTCAGATTAATTGTTGTGATGATTTATTTGTGTGAACCTTGATCTGCCCATGTTTTGAATGGTTTGTTAATCTGCCTTTAAGCGATGTGTTGGTGTTTCTTTGACTAAGACCCCAGTTGTTGGGCTTTGACAATCTGTTTACGTTTTTCCTTATAAGTCTTTTGAGGTGCGTTGGGTGTTGGGAGCAGGCCATTGATTCGAAAGAATTTTTTAGGCGCCCATTCACCCTCCCTCTGGTCGCTACTTTCGGTCCTACATGCGGGTAGTGGGGGCAAGGATGGCGTCGGCGCGGGTGGGGGCGGCGCATGGTATGTGGTGCTAGCTTGGCCGTAAGCATAATGACTGGTCTCGGCCACGGATGTTGAGGCCGGAGACGTAACGGTTTTGCCAGTACTACCGTCAGTTCTATTGTAAACATGATTTATCGGAGGTATACTAGTAATAGGGGCTGATGGTACAGCCTTAGTAAAGCTGAACCTTCTAAACGTCGCCTCCACTTGGAAGCTAACTGCCGAATCTAAATGGTTGGCTAGCGAAGCGCTAACGGCTTGATCTACCGATGCGGCTATCTTTTGTTCAATCTCTAAAGAAGATAAACGAGGCGATACGGGTGTTACCTGGATCCGAGCAAGGTCAGGGATGATGATGTCGCGCTTGATGAAGCCCGCGCGTGTCTTGACGTAGCTCCCAAGCATCATGTCTTGGAGCGCCTTCATCTTTACCTCGATCTATGCTCGGTCTTCTGCGAGAATATCTTCAAGAGTAGGTGTTAGGATGTTGCGGTTGTCGATATCCGCACCTCCTACGGCGTTCATCGGTGGTGTATACGTAGTAGTCATTGTAGATGTACCGGCGGCCGATGTAGATGTACCCGTCATGTTAGCATAGCTTTTCCCAGCGGAGTCGCCAAAAAGTGTGTTGACACAGAAATGTGCCCCCACACTTGGGTCAGTTCGACGATCCAAAAGTGTGAGGATACTTAGGGACAAGCCTAAGCATAACACAACACCGACATCGCGTTCTGACTACCCTTAGCCATAGTAAGGGGGTGGAGTCGCTAGGTAATCAGATCACAAAGAAATAATCCAATTAGCTGAAAGAAATGTATTAAATAGAACAAGTCAGAAACTGGACGGAGCCTGACTGACTCGAAGTATGGTGCGAAGGGTGTCTCCGAAGTGTACCTTCGGCGTCTGATGCGAAGTGTCCCACTGAAGGGTTCCTTCGGCGTTCGGACTGATCTCGCCGGAGATAAACTCCGAACCGATCCGGACGCAACAATCACCTCCGAACAGCGGGGTTCGGTGTAAATTCTCCGATACATTGAGGTACAGGGAAATGACTTAGGTGCAACGCGTGAGCGCGACTTCGTCCGGAGCGGAGTACGGGCGTGGAAAATCCTGTCGTGGCGAAGTCTGTCGGTGAAGCATGTTGCGTGCGGGACTTGGCCAAACCAACAACAGCGTGATTGTCCAACACGGGCGGTCGAAGCAGCAGTCTCACCGAAGGGTGTTCTGGCAATCTCTGAAACTGATCTCTCAGCTCCGGACACCTCCGACGAAGTAGCTCAGAACGTGGAAACCTGCAACAGAGTAGATTTGAAGTACCAATTTGGCATGAGGACCAAATTCTGCTAAGTGTTGCACTAGTGGCGAAGGTAGCAATCTGTTACACAGATTAGCGGATACTTCACAGGCGAAGTAACAAGGCGGTAGCAATCTATTACGTAGATTAACGGATACTTCACAGGCGAAGTAACAAGGCGATAGCAATCTATTACATAGATTAACGGATACTTCACAAGCGAAGTAACAAGGATTACCACTGTTCCGAAGTGGCCGTCGAAGGGCTTCCAGGCAAACCTACGAAGAATACAGAAAATACAAATAAAGTAAAGTACGGTTCATGAAAGCAAGGGCTTTGTGGTTGATTTTGTGTTGGGGGGCTTCTGAACCAGACTCACCCCTATATTTATAGGGCCTAGACTTCTAATCTCTAAGCCTAATCTAGTGGAATTCAGTTTGATCACGCGTGAAAGACTCAGTCAAAAATCGGACTCAATCTCTAACTCTGCCCGAAGTGGGCCTTCGGCCAGGCCCGCCGAAGTCTTCTCCTCGGGCCGAAGCTTCGGTGGAGTGGACCTCCGAAAGCCTCCGGGCCGAAGGCGGTGGGCTGGATAGAAGCTTCCGAAGCCCGTAGCCTATTGGACCTTTGGCCCTGTAGGGCTTCGGCCCAACCTGGGACACGTGCATTTTTGGCACAAATTGCCAAAATTGGTATTTTGACAATCTTAACCATTAATGCCATTTTTTGCTATCAACAAGTACGATCGCCGGTTGTTCTCGGTGTATTGGCTAGGTTTAAGGCTGCATCAGTTTAGTTTGATCTCTTAGATTGATATGATCTCAGTGTGATAGTTTAAGGCTTCATCAGTTAAGTCTGAAATCTCTTGCTATTGTATATCTTTCATGTTGTATACCGTTCATCTAAATAAAGCATGCCCGATTCTTTGATATATTGTTAAGATCATCGTGACTAGCTACTATCTTGGTTAGATTCGATCTAGTTATTGTGATGATTTTCCTGATATAGAGTTGTTATCTGGCATGTTTTATTTATTTCTGTTGGAGTACAAGCCAATGGGTTATCTCCGATTCCACGATGTATCTTACGAGTTATCATAAAAGCATACATCGGCCTGCATGATTTACTGTTCATCTTACCAGCTAATGTCACGCTCGCCCACACAACCACAGAAACACACATTAGTGACGGGTCATAACGTACATTAGTGATGGTCATGTCTTCCGTCACCCTTATAGCGTCAGTAATGTGGCATCAATAGTGACAGGTAAACACCCGTGACTAAAGAGTCGACCTCAGTCCAATGGGCTCACCTGTAACGCCTCTTTGGTGACGGGTGACAATTATCACCCATCACTGATGTTTTCATCAGTGACGGGTGATAACTGTCACCCGTCACTAATATTATGGTCATTTCAAAAAAATAATGTATTCATCAATGACGGGAGACCATTGTCGCACGTCACTGATGTTTTCATCAGTGACGGGTGATTATTATCACCTATCACTAATATTATGGTCATTCAAAAATAATAATTTTTAGGCTGCAACTAGGATTTGGCAGCCATTTAACACATGCAACATCAAAAGCACATCATAGAAGAGTCATTGCCAAATTTGTAGCACATTTATTAACTTCTATCTCGTTATCTCGAATAAATGGCTAAAACAATGAGCGACCCAAGATAGTTTCATGGCTACTAACTATAAACCTATAGCTACAACGAAGAGCGACACAAGATGATCGCATGGCTTTTGAATACTATCTACCCTATAGTTATATCAAGAGCTTGTATAGTATCTTGAAGCCCCTATAGCTATATCCAAATCTTGGAAAGTGTATTCAAAGCTTGAAGCATGGCCAGTAGAAGCCCAGTGGGTAGTACAGGAGCCCCACCAGTCATGGGTAGCAGGATCACCTACTGGCCATGGGTAGGAGCACCACCACGATGAGTCATGCCAACTTCGAGGGCGTTATCTCGATGAAATTGGCTAAGACCATCAATTATCTCGGAAAAATTGGCTAAAAGCAGTAGGTCAGGATACCTTGTAACAATGGTGGCCAAAGTTAGCTAGTCAGAAAAAAGTGGCGAAAGTTATACAAACCGAGTAAGAGGATGATGACGAACCTTAGGAGGAGGATGCAACCATGGTGGCGGCGAGTAGGGCGGCCACGCACGCCGATGAGACATGTGGCCAGGCCAGGAGCACAACGAAGCTAATGGCGGCGGCGGGAGTGTGTTGACATGGAAACGTGCCCCCGCACTTGGGTCAGTCCAGTGATCCAAAAGTGCACGGATACATAGGGATGGGCCTAAGCATGACATAGCACTGACGCCGCGTTCCGACTACCCATAATAGTGATAAGGGGGTGGAGTCGCCAGGCAACCAGATTACAAGAAATAATACAATTAGCCGAAAGAAATAGATTAAACGGGTTAAAATCAGCAAACCAGTCAGAGTTCTCCTGGTTCGAAGTCTGGTGCGAAGGGTGCGCCGAAGGGTACCTTCGGCGTCTGATGCGAAGTGCTCCACCGAAGGGTGCTTCGGCGTTTGGACTAATCCGGCCGAAGATAGACTTCGAACGGATCTGAACACGGTGATCACCTCCGAACAGCGGAGCTCAGTGTGCGATCTCCGATGCAGTGAATTGCAAAGTGATGACGCGAAGGCCACACGCGGGTGCAACTTCGTCCAGTGCGGAGTGTAGTCGCGGCGAAGCCTGTCACGACAAAGTTTGCCGGTGAAGCCTATTGCCGAAGCCTACGGTCTTGTCGAAGGGTGCCCTGGAGACCTCCGTAACCGATCTCTCAACTCCGAACACCTCCGGTGAAGGGGCTCCGAACGTGCGAACCTACAACAGGGATGATGCGAAGTACCAATTCGGCCTTTGGACCGAATTTGCGAGGTGTTGCACGGGTAGCGAAGGTAGCAATCTATTACGCAGATTAGCGGATACTTCACAGGCGAAGTAACAAGGCGATAGCAATTTGTTATGTAGATTAACGGGGACTTCACGGGCGAAGTACCAAGGCTTACCACTACTCCGTAGTGGCAGACGGAGGGCTTCCAGGCAAACCCACGAAGAGGTACAGGAAAGTAAAGGTACAATCAAAGCATGGCTTTGGTTTGGTTGTGTTGGGGGCTTCTACGCCGGCCAGGCCTCTCTATTTATAGAGGGTTAACTCTAATCTAATCTACTATTAATTAGGCCGGATAGAGATAAAGATTGAGCTAGAAACGCGTACAAATCTATCTCTGCCGAGGTGGGCTTCGGCCAGGCCCGCCGAGTCCTGCTCCTCGGGCCGAAGCTTCAGTAGCGTGGGCTTCGGCCAGGCCCGTTGAGGCTTGCTCCGCGGGCCGAAGCTTTGGTAGCGTGGGCTTCGGCCAGGCCCGTTGAGGCTTGCTCCTCGGGCCGAAGCTTCGGTAGTGTGGGCTTCGGCCAGGCCCATTGAGGCTTGCTCCTCGGGCCAAAGCTTCGGTAGCTTGGGCTTCGGCCAGGCCCGTCGAGGCTTGCTCTTGGGCCGAAGCTTCGGTAGCGTGGGCCTCCAAAGTTTTAGCAGCGTGGGCCTCCGAAGGCTTCCTGGCCGAAGCCCATGGGCTAGCTGGAGGCTTTTAGAGCCTTCAGCTTGATGGGCTTTGGCCCTGTAGGGCTTCGGACAGACCCTGGACATGTGTATTTTCGGCCCAAGTCACCAAAAATTGATATTTTGATATTCTAGCCACTAATGCCATTTTCTGCTATCAACACATGCCCCCTGCCTTTTAGTGAACTAGTGAACTAAAAGCACAACGATCTCGAGACGATACTGTTCATATCGGCTTTTTGACACTTTTACGATGTTTGCCACACACTCGGGAAGTACCCTTTCAAGTACCTACCATTCAAAGTCCTTCGAAATCGCTCTCCCTCGTGGGATTCCAACACGTATGCGTTGCCGGGAGCGATTTCGGCTATCTTAAAAGGACCTTCCCAACTAGGCGACCATTTGCTGAATTTGGGACTTTTCGTGCCTAAAGGAAAAAGCGTCTTCCATACCAAGTCTCCTATTTGAAACGATTTTGGTTTAACCTTTTTATTGTAGGCTCTAGCTACTCTCTTCTTGTCTACCTCTATGGCTTCTAGAGCTCTTAGTCTCTTATCAGTCGCTTCCTCCAGATTATCCTTCAGAAGATCTTCATATTCATTGACCGATAAGCCGTTTTGCTTCAGCACTCTTAAGGAGCCAAGATCTACTTCTACAGGTAGAACGACCTCTTGTCCATATACCAACTCATATGGACTGACCTTGGTGGCACCGTGCTTCGCAATCCTACAAGCCCATAATACCTCGGAAAGCACTTCATGCCACCTTTTAGGAAACTCTTCAATTTTCTTCTTAATAAGCATAATCATGGTTTATTACTAGACTCGGCCTGACCATTGGCCTGAGCATAGTAAGGTGAAGAGTTTATCAACTTAATGCCATAGTATTCGGTGAAGTCTCTTACTTCCTTAGAAACAAATGAACTACCTTGATCCGTAGTAAGAGTTTGAGGGATGCCGAATCTATGTATGCTGTGCTTCAAGATAAAATTGCGTACCTCATAATGGGTCATGTTCTTGAGAGGTACGGCCTCAGTCCATTTGGTGAAGTAATCTATCGCCATTAACACAAACCGATGCCCTTTTGAGGAAGGAGGGTATATCTAGCCGATGAAGTCTAAACCCCAATCTCAAAATGGCCATGGCTTGACAATAGGATTGAGTAACGAGGCAAGCGCTAACTGGATGTTGCCAAACTTTTGACATGCCTCACACCCTCTGTAGTACTTGAAGCAATCTTCAGTCATAGTCGGCCAATAAAACCCTGCTCTTTTGAGCATCCAACTCATTTTTTGGGCTGACTGATGAGTGCCGCAAAGCCCCTCATGGACTTCTCCTGTAGCCACTTGGGACTTCTCATGGTTTAAACACTTCAATAGCACGCCATCAATGGTTCGGCGATACAATGTGTCGTCTACCAACACGAATTTGAATGCTTGTCGCCGAATCTTCCGATCAACCCTTTGGCTAGGGTCTTTCAAATACTGGACGATTGGGACTCTCCAATCACCCTCACAGATTTCAGAGGGCTTCGCTGGTCCACCTTCTGAAAAAACCTCAAAAATACTGACTTCGGGGTGCCCCCCGAGCCTTTCCAGCTCCTGCCGAAGCCTGGCTGAGGTGACCGTTCGGAGCGTGTTGGGCCGAAGCCCTTCGGAGGGTTCGGACTCTGGAGAGCCTTCCCCGTCCGAGGGACTTCGGGCTATAGGCTTCGGCATGCCGGACCAATCGGTGGGCAGAACACTCCGATCCAGGGGCTCCAGCATGCGGCGGCCTTCGACGATCCGAGGGCTTCGACCCGAAGGGCACGCCTGTCCAGCATCACTGGCTTCGGCAATGAGACCAAACATCGGTATTCTCAACACAGAAAATTTCCCTTTCCTGACTTGGTAGCCAGATGCTTGCTGAGCCAAATCATTAGCGATTGAATTGGCTTCTCTTGACACATGAGATATTTTGAAATCATCAAAAGTAGCAACTATGTCTAGGCATTTGTCCAAGTAGCTATTCAGCAAGCCATTAAAACATTGAGCATTCTTGGCCACTTGTTGTACTACTAATAATGAATCACCGTACGCGTGAACATGCTTAGCGCCTACAGACTCTAGTAGTTCAAGACCTAATAACAAAGCTTCGTATTCGGCTTGGTTATTAGTGGAAGAAAACTCTAGTCGGGGCGAGGTTTCAAAGCACATACCATTAGGTGATATGAGAACCACTCCAATACCCTGGCCATTTTTGCAAGCCGGACCATCAAAATAGATTTTCCATGGCACTACTTCAACTAGAGATATAGCATCATGAGAAACCAAGGGTTGGTTTCGGTGTTTTGTGATGAGTGATTGACTGGATTTCACCCTCTGTTCGAAGGGCACCTCCGAAGGGGCTTCGGAGGTGGTTCTCCGAAGGGTGTTCGGAGGTGTTTGCTTGCTGCAGCTGTGCAGCGGAGTGTGCTCGTCGGAGGGGTCCGGCAGTACACGATGACTGGGTTCGTACCGAAGGGGCTTCGGTACTTTGGGCGGTACACCGGAGTGTGTACCGGAGGTTGCTAATCCGGAGAGGTCTCCGGAGTACTGGATACACTTGTTTGCTTGTCTGTGGTGCGCAGGGACTTCGGAGGCGACGGACAAGGTTCGAGCCGGGTGAACCTGGGTCGAGCGGGAGGCTTGATGCCAGGGGAGCGGGGAGCTCCGTCACGGTGGCTGCGAAGGTGGTCCGGGTCGGTCCTCGGGTCGAGGCGTGCCAGGTGAAGGCAGAGAGTGCGGAGCGTGGCTCCGGCTGAAGGTACTCCGAGACAAAGTCCTCGGAGGTGAGGCACTTCGAAGGTACTCCGGATGGAGTGACTTCGGAGTTGGTGGACCAAGTCCTCTGCGGAGGCAAGGGTTCGAAGTGTGCTCCGGAGGGAGACACTCGAAGGTGGCCCGACGAAGATCTCAGAAGTCGAGGCGCATCGAAGGCATGGTCCGGGTGAGGCTCGTCGTGGAGTGTGCTCGGGGAGAGGCACTGCGACGGAGTGCTCATGGAATGCTTTATGCGGAGGCCTTGGACGAAGGAGAGACTTCGAAGGGTGGTACTCCGAAGGTGGGGCTTCGGAGTGAGGATGACTTGTGGTGCTTCGGCCATGCATGGCTTCGGTACACGGACGGACGGTGTTCGGGCTCGGAGTAGCTGCGAAGCCGTGGTGATCCACTCCGGAGGTGGTGGTGCGAAGGCCCAAGGGCTTTGACGGCTTCGGCTCAAAACCGTCACTGTATCGAAGGACTTCTTCGGCGGAGCGAAGGCCAACAGGCTGCAGGCTTCTCGCCGAAGCTTCCGCACCCCTCGCGTGCGAAGGGAGGTTCCAGAAGTCAACACTGTAAAGGCTGACACTGTCTGTTCTGAAAAAGGCTGACACTGTCCCCTCTGCAGCTAACAGAGAAGCCTCCAAAATAAAGGTGGACTACCTTTTGTACCCCTTAGTTCTGTAGAGACAAATCTGTTGTAAACCCTAGGGGTAATGTAGTCACTTCCTTAGGATGAAGCCGTGGGCTATAAATATGGGGGCTCGGTAGGTAACATTTAACACTTTGAGCATTTACTGTTGAGCTCCTGTACACACAGACCTCGCTGGTTTTCATCCAGAGTTCAATATATTTTGTGTTCCTTGTTCAAGCGGCGAAGCCCTGCTTCTTTGTGCTTTTGCTTGAGCTCGCTTTACATACCTCGCTAGTCTTAGTGCACCGAAGCTTGTTCTGGCGAAGGGTGTTTTTCTCGCGAAGTGTGTTTTACAGTGTGCTGTCGCTCTGTGTAACACGAGGCAAGACCTCGCTGCTTACTAGCGAAGCCCTGTTCATTTCCCGTAGTGCTTCTTGTGTCGAAGCCCTTAGCATAGTCCGTTTTGTGTGCGTGTAGACCTTCGCGTACTAAGCCCAGCACCAGTTGCTGCCGCCAAGTACTTGGTCGAAGTCCTCAGAGGGCTGTCCACTCTTGCGAAGGGTGAAGTGCGAAGCTTGCTCGAAGCACCTCGTGTGCGGAGCCTGCACTGACTCAGCAGAGTAGATTTTCGAGGGTTGTTAGTGGAGCGAAGTCTTCTTGGCTTCGAACTTTTGTTCCTGCGAAGCCTGTGTTCGGAGCTATCGAAGTACCTCCGAACCAGACCTTCGAAGGTTGTGTTCGAAGCCTGTTCCGCAGAAGACAGAACAGAACCGAAGGCTAAGTTTTAGCCCGAAATTTTAATAGCTCCCATTCACCCCCCCTCTGGTCGCTGTTTCCGGTCCAACAATTGGTATCAGAGCTTGGTTAAGATCACCAGTTGACCTTAACCGGTTTTGTGATCTTTAGGCGACATGGATAGAGGCAGTAAAATTCCTCTGTTCGATGGGACAGATTTTGCATACTGGAAGGTGCGCATGGAGGCTTACTTGTTAAGCCAAGGAAATGCAATTTGGGAGATTGTGGACTCACAATACTCCATCCCTGATACCCGCACCACTCAAACTGAAAAAGATCAGTATATTGCCAACTCGAAGGCAAGGAACATACTGTTCATTGGTCTGAGTCGGAGTGAGTTCGATAGGGTGCAGCACCTTAGGACTGCTAGGGAGATTTGGACAACACTCACTGTCTTTCATGAGGGCTCTGCTCAGATTAAGGCCAGGCGCCAAAGCACCTACAATCAACAGTATCAGCTGTTTGTGCAGGCACCTGGTGAATCTGTAGATGCCATGTTTTCTCGTTTTGACGCGATAGTGAGTAACTTGCGATCCAACGGGACGCTTGCTTACAGTGATCACGATAGGGCTATCAAGCTTCTCTATGCTCTTGACCGTAGCATATGGGAGGTGAAGATATCCAGCATTGAGGAGTCCACAGGCTATGACACATTGACCTGTGATGAACTCTTTAGCAAGCTGAAGTCCACAGAGATTGCCAAGGCATCTCTTGCAGTGCACAGAAGCTCTTTGCCACAGCCATTGGCATTGGTTTCTAGCACTAGCCGTGGCACCACTGCAGAACCAAGCACATCAGGCACTTGTGTTCTTGCAGATGGTTTTGCTTTGTCCTCCCTGGTCTCCGTCACAAAGGAGCAGGTGGATACTCTAGCTGATGATGAGCTTGCTCTCATTGCCCGGAGGTTCACCCGCTTTCATCATGAGAGACGGGATCAGAGGAGAAGTGGTTTTAGTGGCTGCTATGAATGTGGCGACACCTCTCACATTAAGGCCAATTGCCCCAAGGTCAAGAAGAGAGATGAGAGTGACCGCCCCAAATTCCACAAAAGGAGAGGAAGCCCTTTGTGAAGGGCAAGCGCGGCAAAATGGCTAAGAAAGTAGCCAAGGCCGCTTCCAGAGCCTTTGTTGCTGCTCTCAGCGACATCGACACATCCTCAACTGAGGAGTCGAGCTCTGAGGAGGAGGAGTCCCCAAGGAAGGAGGACAAGAAGGACAAGAAGGGACGAGACTTCACCGGCCTTTGCTTCATGGCCGACAGCGATCACAGCGGCGATGAGCTTGACTCATCTGAGGTAAACCTATCATCTGACCAGCTTCTAATTAAATTAGATGAGCTAAATGAAGTAGTGCTTGGTCAGGATAGATTACTTGTGCAAGCCGCTAGAGAAAGAAAAGACCTTAGACTTAGGCTAGAAAATGTTTCTACTGAATATGCCATGCTTAAGTCTAAATTTGATGATGCTGAATGTGAATCATGTTCTGTTGTCATGAGTGAGCTTGCTCAGTTGCGTTCTGTACATGCTCAAACTCTCTCTGAGCTTGAGACTGCACAGAAGCAGCTTTTGGAGGTGGAGTCTAGTCCTCATTATGTTATTGATTGCATGAACTGCTCTTTATTACGCGATAGCATTAATTTACGTGATAAGCATGTTCATGATTTGGAGGCTAGATTGGAGAGGGCCGGTAGTTCTAAGGATGTGCAGCCTGTGTGTGACACATGCATTACCCTTAAGGATCAGCTAGGCACTGTTAGAGAGCGAGCTGAGAACCTCATGTCAGAAAATGAATACCTTCTTTTTGTGGTGAATAAATGCACTGAAGGGAAGGGTAGGATGGATTTGCTCTTGGCCAAGACCAAGTTGTGTGCTGACAGAGCAGGGATAGCTCTAGGTTTGGGTTTTGAGAGGATACCTTCAGATAGTAAAACCAAAACTGTTTTTACCTCTCCCACCACCCTAGAGAAAGAGAAAGCTCTGTTGGACACCCCATCAGCCAAAAAGCTTACCCATCCACCAAAGAAAATCACTCCTCCTTCCAAGAAAAATCCTCCCAAGAAAACCACTCAAAAGAAACCCAAGGAGCCTGTGAGAGTTGCTCCTGTGACCCATGAGAGTGCCCCCAGGAGAGTGTTTCATTGTTCTTATTGTCAGCGGGCGGGTCATTTGATTGGTTTCTGTTTCCGTCGCATCAAGGATGAGCGACGTGCACAGGCGATGAGCTATCAGGACATGCATTACCCACCGTTAGGTATGCATGAGTCTGAGTATTACTCTCGTCCTGTTTTCGAGGCTCCTCGTGCTTCTCGGAGAGGTTTTGCTCCTCGAGGTGTTCACCATGTTCCATATGGTGGTAGACCTCGGGCGAGTAGCTTTGTACCTCGTCAGAGTAGGAGACCTCGACATGCTTTGCGTTCCTTGCATGTAGGTAGACCTCGCACTTTGCTTCATTCTGATTTTTATGTGCGTAGACCGTCTACTTTTACTGTGCCTACTACTCGTGTCACTCAGTGCTGGATGCCTCATCATTATTTTACTCACCCCAGCACTGAGCGATCGAGACGTTCTTATCATGTGTAGGCGACAGGTCGAGGCTTGGAGGGCACGTGGATAATGGACTCCGGTTGTTCGCGCCACATGACCGGAGATGCAGCTTGGTTCTCCAGCCTCACCACAACCAAGCAAAGGGAACATATCACCTTCGGAAACAATCGAAGGAGTAGAGTGAAAGGTAAAGGTGTGGTAAGAATTAATTCGAACTTCACTCTCAAAGATGTTGCTTTGGTTGAAAACCTGGGATACAATTTGCTGTCTGTATCTCAGTTGCTTGATGAGGGCTTCGAAGTGCGATTTCATCGCGATACTTCGCAAGTGCTCAATTCTGATGGCGTTGTGGTGTGTAAGATCTTTAGAGTTGGGAGAGTTTTTGGAGCTGATTTTTCAGAGTCATCTGGTTCTTCTCATTGTCTTGTGGCTCATTCGACTTCTGAGCTTTGGAAGTGGCATAGGAGACTAGGGCATATGAGCTTTGAGTTGCTCGCTCGTCTGAGCGCCCTAGGCCTGATCCGAGGATTGCCCAAGCTCAAGTTTGAGAAGAATTTAGTTTGCGCTCCTTGTCGACATGGTAAAATGATTGCCGCTTCGCATTCGCCAGTCACCACAGTGATGACTGAACAGCCCGGAGAACTTCTCCATATGGACACTGTAGGTCCTTCTCGGGTTAGTTCTTTAGGCGGCAAGTGGTATGTTCTAGTAATTGTCGACGATTTCTCTCGCTACTCTTGGGTCTTCTTTCTTGCCAGCAAGGATGAAGTGATTTCACATTTTCGGAGCTTGGCTTTGAGACTTTTTACTGAACTCCCTGGTGCATTAAAATTCATTCGAAGCGATAATGGCACCGAGTTCAAAAATAGTCTCTTTGTTGACTTTTGCATGGAGCATGGCATAGAACATCAATTCTCTGCTCCGCGGGTTCCTCAACAGAACGGTGTTGTTGAGAGGAAAAACCGCACTTTGGTTGAGATGGCTAGGACGATGCTTGATGAGCATAGGACTACTAGAAAATTCTGGGCTGAGGCCATGAACACTGCTTGCTACATCTCAAACCGTATTTTCTTGCGCTCAATTTTAAATTTGACATCTTATGAGCTGCGTTTTGGGAGACAGCCCAAGGTAACTCATCTTCGAGTTTTTGGCTGTCGCTGTTTTATCCTAAAACGTGGTAACTTGGATAAATTTGAGTCGCGATCTTCTGACGGGATCTTTTTGGGTTATAGTACTCATGGTCATTCTTATCGTGTTTATAATTTGGAAACTAACATTGTCATCGAGTCATGTGATGTGACTTTTGATGAATCAACCCCCTCTGTTAGTTCTGCTTTAGAACAGGCAAATGAACACGACATGGAACAGACCTTATTCGAAGACGAAGATCCCGGAGAATTCGAGGATGAACCCCTACGACCCTCGACGTCAACCCCCGAAGCTGACCCCGCTTCAACTACTTCGGCACGAGGTCCCGAAGCAACTACCTCAACATCGGTCATCTTGGACCACTCCAACGCACAAGTTGAGGGGGAGACTGCATCCCGCCGCGAGGCTCCACATCATGTCCAAAGGATGCACCCTCCCGAGCAGATCATTGGTGAGCTTGATCAAAGGGTAACTCGTTCTCATGCCCATTTCACTAATGCTGCTTTTGTTGCTTCTTTCGAGCCCTTAGATGTTAGTCATGCACTTTCTGATTCTAGTTGGATCAATGCCATGCATGAGGAACTTGAAAATTTTGAGAGAAACCAAGTCTGGACTTTAGTTGATCCTCCACCTAATGTTCATTTCATTGGAACAAAATGGATTTTTAAAAATAAACAAGGGGAGGATGGGACAATAGTTAGAAACAAGGCTAGACTTGTAGCTCAGGGCTTTTCTCAACTAGAAGGGATTGATTTTACTGAAACTTTTGCTCCTGTTGCTCGCCTTGAGGCCATTAGGATTTTGCTTGCCTTTGCGACATCCCGAGGATTCAAACTCTATCAAATGGATGTCAAAAGTGCTTTTCTTAATGGCTTCATAGGTGAAGATGTTTATGTAAAACAACCCCCTGGTTTTGAAAATCCCAAGTACCCACATAAAGTCCTTAAACTTCATAAGGCTCTTTATGGACTCAAGCAGGCCCCTCGGGCGTGGTATGACAGACTTAAGTCTTTTCTGCTTGAGCGAGGGTATTTGATGGGCTCTGTTGATAAAACTTTGTTTACTCTCAAGCATGGCAAAGATTTCTTCCTAGTACAGATTTATGTGGATGATATCATCTTTGGTGGCTCTTCTCATGCTTTAGTTGCCGAGTTTGCAGATACCATGAGCAGGGAATTTGAAATGTCAATGATGGGTGAACTCACCTTTTTCCTTGGTTTGCAAATCAAGCAAAGCAAACAAGGTACTTTTGTCCACCAGACAAAGTACACCAAGGACCTGCTCAAGAAGTTCGACATGTCCGATGCGAAGCCCCTCGCCACTCCAATGGCTACATCTGTAGCATTGGACCCTGACGAAGATGGAGAAGCCGTAGATCAGAAGGAGTTCCGGAGCATGATCGGCTCCCTCCTCTACTTGACTGCCACGAGGCCGGACATACACTTCGCAGTGTGTCTGTGCGCTCGTTTTCAGGCTTCACCACGAGCTTCGCACCGCCAAGCGGTTAAAGCGCATCCTAAGGTATCTCAAACACACCCTTGAATTTGGCATATGGTATTCATCGTCTTCATCTTTATGTCTTAGAGGCTATTCAGATGCGGATTTTGCTGGGTGTAGAATTGATAGGAAGAGTACCTCTGGTACTTGTCATTTTCTGGGTACGTCTCTGGTTTGCTGGTCTTCCCGCAAACAGTCTAGTGTTGCACAATCGACGGCTGAGGCCGAATATGTTGCTGCAGCTAGCTGTTGCTCTCAGATTTTGTGGATGGTTTCCACTTTGCGGGATTTCGGGTTAGATTATAAGAGTGTTCCACTTTTCTGTGATAACACTAGTGCTATTTGTATTGCAAACAACCCGGTTCAGCACTCCAGAACCAAACACATTGATGTACGGTATCATTTTCTCAGAGATCACAATGAGAAGGGTGATATTGAACTTCAATATGTTGATACCCAACACCAGCTTGCCGATATTTTTACAAAACCCCTCGATGCTTCTCGTTTTGCTTACTTGCGTGGGGAACTTGGCATTTGTCACCCTTACGGCATTTTGTGAGGGGGAGCTGATTTTAATTGTCTTGCATATGCTCATTATGGGTGAAATTGCATTTACTTCTTTTGCTATTATATGCCTGCTTCTAATTCAAAGAAATCATGACAGCTCAGCTCTATGAAATATGTCTGGAACATTGGTTGTGCATGATATTTTATTTTCTAAAATCAAAACTTGCTCAACGCACAATCGTGTATCTAGCTTGTTTAGGCAGGACTGCTTTTAGCTATCTTTTATCTACTTGACAGCAAGACACTGTTCCTTGGATGCTAAAATTTGCAACTTGAAAAATGTGTTCTTTATTCATGGATATTCATCAAAAATATTTACTTCACCTGAATCAACATCAAAAAATCCATGATTTGTCTGGTTTAAATGAAAAGATCCAGGAGGGTTTGTTTGTCGCACTACTCTATTCTAGACTGCTTACCATTGCACCTTGGTCTGAACTGGGATAGTGTGGTGTATGCCAAAATCACCGCCTTAAGCTTCAGATGGTTTTCATGCCTAGGCTTGGCCTGATTGGACAGTATAAGGTGGACAAACAAATAACCCCTGGCATTAAGAAAAGCACAACAAAATTAATTAATCATCAAGTTTGCTTTCAAAGCTCCTTTTTGAACAAGACCTGTCTGTCTAGGGTAGAAATTGTTAGCTTTGCGCAGTCCTTGCCTTCACATGTCTAGCGGCTATGATTAAGTGGTGATGCTTTTATCTCAAAATGACAAAATCACATGCCATCATCTTGCTTCACAGAATGTTAAATTGAGCTGAGCACATGGTCATTGATGTTACTGTTGGCATATTTTTGCATTATATGTCTTTGCAATTCTATTCATTTCGGAGCTTTGCATATTTTTACATGCTCCTTGATGCTTGCATTGCCAAAGGGGGACAAATTCCGGAGAGATTTTTGACATAAAGGGGGAGAAAAATTTGCTTAACTCAGGGGGAGTTCTTTTCAAGGGGAGATTTGCCAAAGGGGCTTTTACTCTTTTACAAAGGGGGAGAAAAATTTTATCAAGTGACATGATTTGGCTCTTTTCCGAGTTTTTATGGTCACTTGTGTGCTGAAATTTTTAAATTTTCTTGAACTTGGATTTGGTTGTCAATGCACTCATCAAGGGGGAGATTGAGAACCAAGGGTTGGTTTCGGTGTTTTGTGATGAGTGATTGACTGGATTTCACCCTCTGTTCGAAGGGCACCTCCGAAGGGGCTTCGGAGGTGGTTCTCCGAAGGGTGTTCGGAGGTGTTTGCTTGCTGCAGCTGTGCAGCGGAGTGTGCTCGTCGGAGGGGTCTGGCAGTACACGATGACTGGGTTCGTACCGAAGGGGCTTCGGTACTTTGGGCGGTACACCGGAGTGTGTACCGGAGGTTGCTAATCCGGAGAGGTCTCCGGAGTACTGGATACACTTGTTTGCTTGTCTGTGGTGCGCAGGGACTTCGGAGGCGACGGACAAGGTTCGAGCCGGGTGAACCTGGGTCGAGCGGGAGGCTTGATGCCAGGGGAGCGGGGAGCTCCGTCACGGTGGCTGCGAAGGTGGTCCGGGTCGGTCCTCGGGTCGAGGCGTGCCAGGTGAAGGCAGAGAGTGCGGAGCGTGGCTCCGGCTGAAGGTACTCCGAGACAAAGTCCTCGGAGGTGAGGCACTTCGAAGGTACTCCGGATGGAGTGACTTCGGAGTTGGTGGACCAAGTCCTCTGCGGAGGCAAGGGTTCGAAGTGTGCTCCGGAGGGAGACACTCGAAGGTGGCCCGACGAAGATCTCAGAAGTCGAGGCGCATCGAAGGCATGGTCCGGGTGAGGCTCGTCGTGGAGTGTGCTCGGGGAGAGGCACTGCGACGGAGTGCTCATGGAATGCTTCATGCGGAGGCCTTGGACGAAGGAGAGACTTCGAAGGGTGGTACTCCGAAGGTGGGGCTTCGGAGTGAGGATGACTTGTGGTGCTTCGGCCATGCATGGCTTCGGTACACGGACGGACGGTGTTCGGGCTCGGAGTAGCTGCGAAGCCGTGGTGATCCACTCCGGAGGTGGTGGTGTGAAGGCCCAAGGGCTTTGACGGCTTCGGCTCAAAACCGTCACTGTATCGAAGGACTTCTTCGGTGGAGCGAAGGCCAACAGGCTGCAGGCTTCTCGCCGAAGCTTCCGCACCCCTCGCGTGCGAAGGGAGGTTCCAGAAGTCAACACTGTAAAGGCTGACACTGTCTGTTCTGAAAAAGGCTGACACTGTCCCCTCTGCAGTTGACAGAGAAGCCTCCAAAATAAAGGTAGACTACCTTTTGTACCCCTTAGTTCTGTAGAGACAAATCTGTTGTAAACCCTAGGGGTAATGTAGTCACTTCCTTAGGATGAAGCCGTGGGCTATAAATATGGGGGCTCGGTAGGTAACATTTAACACTTTGAGCATTTACTGTTGAGCTCCTGTACACACAGACCTCGCTGGTTTTCATCCAGAGTTCAATATATTTTGTGTTCCTTGTTCAAGCGGCGAAGCCCTGCTTCTTTGTGCTTTTGCTTGAGCTCGCTTTACATACCTCGCTAGTCTTAGTGCACCGAAGCTTGTTCTGGCGAAGGGTGTTTTTCTCGCGAAGTGTGTTTTACAGTGTGCTGTCGCTCTGTGTAACACGAGGCAAGACCTCGCTGCTTACTAGCGAAGCCCTGTTCATTTCCCGTAGTGCTTCTTGTGTCGAAGCCCTTAGCATAGTCCGTTTTGTGTGCGTGTAGACCTTCGCGTACTAAGCCCAGCACCAGTTGCTGCCGCCAAGTACTTGGTCGAAGTCCTCAGAGGGCTGTCCACTCTTGCGAAGGGTGAAGTGCGAAGCTTGCTCGAAGCACCTCGTGTGCGGAGCCTGCACTGACTCAGCAGAGTAGATTTTCGAGGGTTGTTAGTGGAGCGAAGTCTTCTTGGCTTCGAACTTTTGTTCCTGCGAAGCCTGTGTTCGGAGCTGTCGAAGTACCTCCGAACCAGACCTTTGAAGGTTGTGTTCGAAGCCTGTTCCGCAGAAGACAGAACAGAACCGAAGGCTAAGTTTTAGCCCGAAATTTTAATAGCTCCCATTCACCCCCCCTCTGGTCGCTGTTTCCGGTCCAACACATCACTCCAGCTAGCATCTATGTGATGATCAACTATGAAGTTTGCTATGACTTGGCCTTTCATCGCTCTTAGGGGCTCGTAGGCCAAATCGTACTCAATTAATGCGTAAGCCCACTTTCCGATTCTTCCACTTAGAATCGGCTTCTGTAACATGTGCTTTATAACATCGGTTTGGCAAACGACAACACATGTGGTGGAGAGAAGATAATGGCGTAACTTGGTGCACATGTAATAAAGTGATAAACATAATCGCTCCACAAACGCGTACCTGGTTTCGGCGTCCAGCAGGCGGCGGCTCAAGAATGTGATTATGTACTCCTTCCCCTCCACCTCCTGGGTTAGCACGGCTCCAATCACGCTAGTTTTCAGCGGCAATGTATAGCCGAAACGGAATCCCGGCCTTGGGCACTCTCACCACGGGTGGTGACGACAATCACTCCTTGATCATCTTGAAAGCATTTTGCTGGCTTGCCCCCCAAGTGAACTCAGCTTCATTTTTTAGCCAGAGTATGGGGACAAAGGCATCAATCTTGCCGGACAAGTTGGATATAAGCGGCGCAAATAGTTCAACTTGCCTAGCAACTTTTGCACATCCTTCTTGCATGCCGGCGCTGCAACGTTTCTAATCTTTTCAAGTCTCTTAGGATCGATTTCTATACCTCTTTCATGAAACATGAAACCTAAGAACTTCCCTGCCGACACACCAAAAGCACACTTGAGTGGGTTCATCTTCAACCCGTACTGTCGCATCCTATCGAGAGCAACCTTCAAATCGGCTAAATGGTTTCCCATAGCGTCCGATTTGACCACGACGTCATCGATGCAGACTTCTAACATGACTTCTAGCAAGTCATGAAAGATCAAGTTCATAGCGCGCTAATACGTAGCGCCGGCATTTTTCAACCCAAAAGTCATGATGACCCACTCGAATAAACCGACAAAACCAGGGCATCGAAAGGCAGTCTTATAGACATCCTCTTCGACCATGAAGATTTGATTGTAACCGGCATTGCCATCAAGAAAACTTAGTACCTTATGTCCTGAGGCATCGTTGATTAGCATGACGGCTATTGGCATTGGATACTCATCTTTTGGAGTGGCTCTGTTCAAGTCCCTGAAATCAATGCATACTCGTATCTTGCCGCTCCCTTTCTTCTCTACAGGCACAATGTTAGCAACTCATTCCACGTACCTGCATGGCCTAATAAATTCAGCCTTAAGTAGTCGTTCCACTTCCTCCTTAACTCGGTCATAGACGGCCGAATTAAAGCGGCGGGGAGGCTGTTTATAAGGCCTAAATCCGGGCTTGATGGGAAGCCGATGCTCCACGAGCTCGCGGCTTAGCCCTGGCATTTCGCTATATTCCCATGTGAAGCAATCGACATACGACCGAAGTAACTTTATTACTTCAGCCTTTTCATCGGGCTGCAAATGTTGGTTTACAAAAGTCAGCCTAGGGATGCTACCATTACCTATATCGACTTCCTCCAAGGGATCGGCCGACGTAAAACCTTGCCCTAATTTTTCTACCTCGCTAAAGTCCTCGATGGCCTCGGCAATACCGTCTTTCTTAGACCGATACTGCTCCACGCGAGACTTTAGCCAATATAGATTATTCTTGCTAGACATGACTACTAATACAAAAATAGCCATGCTACTCCAGCAGGCTTTACAGACACTGGTACAAACCGTCATCCGGATACACTAACAAAGTCATAATCCGAAAGATCTCTACCCGATAGACACTCTACTTTGTTATGGATGGCATCAACTGACACATCGGCCAAAGCTACTTGGGCCGAAGTGTCCGCGGGGATGACCTCCACCTCATCGCCGTCCCACTGTACCAAGCACTGGTGTAGGGTAGAGGGGATGCAACAGTTCGCATGGATCCAGTCGTGTCCGAGTAACACGCTATAGTTACCTTGTACGTCGACGAACGAAGAACGTTGTTGGCAACGTCTTGTTGCCCACCGTCAACTCCATAGAGAGTACTCCCTTGGCTTCGGAGCTCTCGCCGTTGAAGCCGTTGAGCATCAAGTTAGTCTTCTTCAGGTCATCTTCGTCCCTACCGAGTTTCTTCAACAACGAATAAGGCATTAGATTAATTGTGGTGCCGTTGTCAACGAGCATCCGGGAAATCGGCTTCCCATCAATGTGACCTCTGACATAGAGAGGCTTTATATGGCGAGCTGAGTCCTCGGGTTTCTCGAAGATGGCGCTGCGTGGACCGAGGTTCAACTGAGCGACCTCGGCCTCGTCCCGTGGTGGTGCAAACTCAGCGGGTAATGTGACGATGTTGATGTCCATCGCCTGAGGCGTGGGCCCCTCAGAGACGGGCGAGTAATCATCGTCAAGCAAGTCGTCCTCGTCGTCGCTTGGACTGGGAGCCAGGGTTGGTTATCTCAACCGGCTACTTTCTCCATACCTGCTTTGTGGCTAGCCGAGGGCAGATCTCTTCGAAGATAGCATCGCGCTCGGCCTCAGCTACCTTCTCGCGCATCTCCTACACCTGTAGCATTTGTAGGCGTCTCTTTTGTGATTTGGACATGCCCGGGGGAGCCCAAGATGGCTTTGGCTTGGTGCCTGGAGCCACTGTTTGACCCATGTTAACTCTAGCCGAAGTGTGCCCTTCGGCCTCGGGCGCCCTGTGTTCGAAGGGGGCTTCGCTACGAACCCCGTCAAATGGATCGGCCTCATTCGGCCGATCGAACCAAGCTTCGGCGCGGAGCCCGGCCAAAGCATGCGGCTTACCTCCGCTAGCCTTCGGTGATGAAGTCTTTGGGATTGGGACTTCTTGAGACCCAACTCTGATAGTTATGGCTTCGGACTCCCTGACCTCGGCCTCTGCGTGTTAGCACCCTTCGGCTTCGCTCTGCTGGGTCTGATTCGGAGGTACCACAGACAGTATGTGGACGATGCCCCCTCCGTTGCGTCTGTTGGCCCCTGCCATCCATAATACTCCGAAGGAAAACAAGGCATAGAGTTAGTCTGCGGAGGGTACCCTGACCCGGGTACGTACGGGGTCCAAGGGGTTCCCTCCCAGTCATATGGCAGAGGCATCGGAGGCTCTAGCTGCATTGGCCACTGCGAGCCGAACCCGTCACCCGGAGGGGGGGTCGGCCAAGTCGAAGGTGTCTCCGACCACACCAGCGAAGGATCCCGACAGGCCGGAGGTATGTTCAGCCAGTGCGGGCCGAAGCTTTCCATCGGAGAAGTCCACCATGGTGTGGGGTTCGGCCATTGGGGGCCGAAGTTGTCGCATGGGGGACCCGACCACTAGGGTGCGAAGCTGTCGTGCGGAGAACCCGACCATTGGGGTCCAAAGTTGTTGCACGGGGGGTTCAGCCATTGTGGCTCAGAACCACCGTGCAGAGCACCAGGATACCTCGGTCCGAAGCCTACGTGCGGAGGGTTCGCAACCTTCGGTCCGAAGGTACCCTTCGAAGGTTTTGGCCCCTTCGGCTGCTTTAGCTGAGCGCGGGGGCCTGCTTCTTTGGCCCTCTTCTGATGTTTGTTCAACAGCATGTTATATGTCACCTTCGGCCTCTTGCGAGCCTTAGCCGAAGGGGTATCGATGTTCTGTTTCCACACTCCTACCTCAGGGTTCTTTGGCACGAGTGTGCGAGCACGTGGTTCTCCAACAATCACATCTTTTCCTTTAGCAGACTCGGCCTGTTCTGGCCGAATCAACACCTTCTTCTCGCCGAGGTCGACGGCGTTGACTGGAAAAGGATCTTTATCCAGCTTCATTTTTGGATCATGGTCTATCTTCAATCGTCCTTCTTCTATGGCCGATTGTATCTGCCGTCGAAAAACATTGCAATCGTTAGTATTATGAGAATGTGAATCATGCCACTTACAGTATGGATGCTTCTTTAACTCGTTAGCAGGTGGGATAACTTGACCTTTAGGTAACCTGAGAAGCTGACTTTTTAAAAGGAAATCAAATATTTTATCGCATTTACTCACATCGAACGAGTACTTGACCTCATTAAGTATATTCTTCGTGGGGGACGGACGAAGTTCGGAGCAATTGACGGGTTTGTTTTTAGCGTTCGTAACCCATTCGGCCGCGTACATGTCGGCCGAATCCTCCTCCTCTGACTCCTCTTCATCAGAGCGTTCCATGATGTGGATTTCGGCCCTAGGCTTGCTAAACGTCTTAACAAATTTCTTGTCTTTGGCTCGGCCTTCTTGGACCAGAGCCTGCTGTAGAACTTGGCTAACTTCTAAAAAGTTTTGGTTATCTAACCTTTCTTTAAGTTCGGAACGCAACCCATTAAAAGCTAATTCCGCCAAGTCCCTTTCTGAGATATTAAGACTAAAACATCGGTTTATGGTATCCCTAAAATGCTTGATATACTCAGAGGCGCTCTCACTAGATTTTGTTTAACCGATGTCAAATGCGAAAGCCTCAGTTCTGTTTCACCCGCGTAGAAATAATCATGGAATTTTCGCTCTAAATCGTCCCACGTGTGGACGGAGTTCGGCGGGAGCGCCGAAAACCAAGTGAAAGTTGTGCCGGATAGCGAGAGAGAAAATAGTCTAACCTTTAGGCATCTACCCAGCTAACCTCTCCACACTGCGCCAAAAATTGACTAATATGCTCTAGTGTGGTCATGCTACCCTCGTCCGTCGAATTTAGAAAACTCGGGGATCCTGTAGCCGCGGGGGTAGGGTACTGTATCAAGATGATCGGGATATGGTTTGCGGTAAACCCTAACCTGTCCCTTGGGCACAAAGCCGGCACAGTCCCTAAACAGTGCGCGGATCCGCTCATCTAAATAATCTTGGTAGTTTGTTTGCATGCGCCTCTCATGTGGGGGCGCGACACGCGGTGGGATATCGGTGTGTCGGCCATGTGCTTCTTCCCTACGCGCTATTTGTATAACGTGCTCATGCCTGGGCGCCTGCGTGTGTGGTGCGGGTATCGCGGGTATTGGCGCGGGCGTTGTGTGGTATGCAGTATTAGTTTGACCATAGGCATAATGATTGGTCTCGGCCATAAGTGATGAGGCCGAAGACATGTTCGTCGGAGGTGCACTAGCTATAGGAACCGGGGTTGCGGCCTCAGTGAAGCCGAACCTTCTAAGAGTCGCCTCTACTTGGGAGCTAACTGCCAAATCTAAACGGTTGGCTAGCGAAGCGCTAACGGCCTGATCTACTGATGCGGCTATCTTTTGCTCAATTTCTAAAGAAGATAAACGAGGCGATACCGGTGTTACCTAGGACCTGAGCGGGGTCGGGGGTGATGGTGTCGCGCTTGATGAAGCCTGTACGTGTCTTGATGTAGCCTCCAAGCATCATGTCTTGGAGCACCTTTAGCCTTGCCTCGAACTCTGCTCGGTCTCCAACGGGGATATCTTCAAGAGTAGGTGACATTATGTTGCGGTTGTCGATATCCACGCCTCCTAATGTGTCCATCGGCGGTGTAGATGTAGTAGTCGAAGTAGATGTACTGGCGGCCGATGTAGATGTACTCATCGTGCTGGCGTAGCCCTTCCCCAGTGGAGTCGCCAAAAAGTGTGTTGACACGGAAACGTGCCCCCGCACTTGGGTCAGTCCAGCGATCCAAAAGTGCACAGATACTTAGAGATGGGCCTAAGCGTGACGTAGCACTGACGCCGCGTTCTGACTACCCTTAATAGTGATAAGGGGGTGGAGTCGCCAGGCAACCAGATTACAAGAAATAATCCAATTAGCCGAAAGAAATAGATTAAACAGGTTAAAATCAGCAAACCAGTCGGAGTTCTCCTGGTTTGAAGTCTGATGCGAAGGGTGCGCCAAAGGGTACCTTCGGCGTCTGATGCGAAGTGCTCCGCCGAAGGGTGCTTCGGCGTTCGGACTGATCCGGCCGAAGATAGACTCCGAACGGATCTGAACACGGTGATCACCTCCGAACAGTGGGGCTCTGTGTGCGATCTCTGATGCAGCGAATTGTAGAGTGATGACGCGAAGGCCACACACGGGTGCAACTTCGTCTGGTGCGGAGTGTAGTCACGGCGAAGCCTGTCACGACGAAGTTTGCTGGTGAAGCCTGTTGCCGAAGCCTGCGGTCCTATCGAAGGGTGCCCTGGGGACCTCCGGAACCGATCTCTCAGCTCCGAACACCTCCGGCGAAGGGGCTCCGAACGTGCGAACCTGCAACAGGTATGATGCAAAGTACCAATTCAGCCTTAGGACCGAATTTGCGAGGTGTTGCACGGGTAGCGAAGGTAGCAATCTATTACACAGATTAGCGGATACTTCACAGGCGAAGTAACAAGGCGATAGCAATCTGTTACGTAGATTAACGGGGACTTCACGGGCGAAGTACCAAGGCTTACCTCTGTTCCGTAGTGGCGGACGGAGGGCTTCCAGGCAAACCCACGAAGGGGTACAGGAAAGTAAAGGTAAAAGTAAAGGTACGATCAAAGCATGGCTTTGGTTTGGTTTGTGTTGGGGGGCTTCTACGCCGGCCAGGCCTCTCTATTTATAGAGGGTTAACTCTAATCTAATCTACTATTAATTCGGTCGGATAGAGATAAAGATTGAGCTAGAAACGCGTCCAACTCTATCTCTGCCGAGGTGGGCTTCGGTCCAGGCCCGCCGAGTACTGCTCCTCGGGCCGAAGCTTCGGTAGCGTGGGCTTCGATCGGGCCCGTTGAGGCTTGCTCCTCGGGCCGAAGCTTCGGTAGCGTGGGCTTCGATCGGGCCCGTTGAGGCTTGCTCCTCGGGCCGAAGCTTCGGTAGCGTGGGCTTCGGCTGGGCCCATTGAGGCTTGCTCCTCGGGCCAAAGCTTCGGTAGCGTGGGCTTCGACCAGGCCCATTGAGGCTTGCTCCTCGGGCCGAAGCTTCGGTAGCTTGGGCTTCGGCCAGGCCTGTTGAGGCTTGCTCTTGGGCCGAAGCTTCGGTAGCGTGGGCCTCCGAAGTTTTAGCAGCATGGGCCTCCGAAGGCCTCCGAAGCTTCGGTAGCGTGGGCCTCCAAAGGCTTCCTGGCCGAAGCCCATGGGCTGGCTGGAGGCTTTCGAAGCCTTCATCTTGATGGCCGTCAACCCTGTAGGGCTTCAGACAGACCCTAGACATATGTATTTTCATCCCAAGTCACCAAAAATTGATATTTTGATAATCTAGCCACTAATGCAATTTTCTACTATCAACGGAGTGTTAGGGTAGGGTTGCGGGAAATGAAAGCCTGACCCTCGGTGTAACGCCCCGATTTAATAAAACCGGGAATTTATTGAAATTCCATAGAAAATCAATAAATACAAGACGTTCATCACACGACCGCATACAATACGCCAATCATTCATGGTTCGTAGACCATATTATTACAAAAGAGTTAAAATAAATAGAAACTATTAAAACAAATTTCCTAGATGAACGTCTCCTTCCAGTCTCGTGCCTTGACTAGGTCGCTACTCCATACCGTCACCCTCCTCGTAGTAGACCACCTATGGTGGTGTAAGTCAATGGGGGTGAGTACAATCGTACTCAGCAAGCCACCGAATGCAATTATAATGCAAGGTAATAACAAGGAAGGTAGTGGCTACTTTTGCGGAAAAGCATATTTGTAAAGCATTTAATGTAAGCAGATTATTTAGTATAGAAAATAAAACATGTGTAATGCATCATCATCTAAGTCGAGGGGTATAGTCAACCCACCCTCGCTCAACAGTCCTTACATGCCATGAATAACACAATCATTCATGCAAAAGTAAACTAACTGTGAGAAGTCACACAACCCACCCTTGACCGTGGGCTCACCTTTTCAAAAAGATTTATACTCTAATCAAAGGTGTACTACTGTACCCACAAGGCACTTGTTTCCCGCACACCGTAGTGTGTTAAATGACTCCTGTCATGAGAAATTCGTGCCAAAACCTTCAGCATGGAATGCACCAATTCGATAACACCCTCTTATAGGTTTCATATGGTGCCCTAGTCACTTCGGGCCAACACCATACCCCCCTTGAGCCTCGTCGGTACAAGTCACCCGTAGATTGCCCCTTGCCCCCTCGACTATGGTGCTTCAAGTTGGTACGATCCATACCTCTAGTTAGGACTTACCCACTAGACTTGTGGTTAGTATGAGTTTGTTTTGCAATAGATCCCGCATACCGATCCTTATAGTGCCCCGGGTGCGACCAACCAATGACCTAGCTTGCACCTGGAACCCACCATACTTATAACATAGCCAACTCCAATAGAATCCAGAGACGCTCGTGCCTTGACTAGGTCGCTACTCCATACCGTCACCCTCCTCGTAGTAGACCACCTATGGTGGTGTAAGTCAATGGGGGTGAGTACAATCGTACTCAGCAAGCCACCGAATGCAATTATAATGCAAGGTAATAACAAGGAAGGTAGTGGCTACTTTTGCGGAAAAGCATATTTGTAAAGCATTTAATGTAAGCAGATTATTTAGTATAGAAAATAAAACATGTGTAATGCATCATCATCTAAGTCGAGGGGTATAGTCAACCCACCCTCGCTCAACAGTCCTTACATGCCATGAATAACACAATCATTCATGCAAAAGTAAACTAACTGTGAGAAGTCACACAACCCACCCTTGACCGTGGGCTCACCTTTTCAAAAAGATTTATACTCTAATCAAAGGTGTACTACTGTACCCACAAGGCACTTGTTTCCCGCACACCGTAGTGTGTTAAATGACTCCTGTCATGAGAAATTCGTGCCAAAACCTTCAGCATGGAATGCACCAATTCGATAACACCCTCTTATAGGTTTCATATGGTGCCCTAGTCACTTCGGGCCAACACCATACCCCCCTTGAGCCTCGTCGGTACAAGTCACCCGTAGATTGCCCCTTGCCCCCTCGACTATGGTGCTTCAAGTTGGTACGATCCATACCTCTAGTTAGGACTTACCCACTAGACTTGTGGTTAGTATGAGTTTGTTTTGCAATAGATCCCGCAGACCGATCCTTATAGTGCCCCGGGTGCGACCAACCAATGACCTAGCTTGCACCTGGAACCCACCATACTTATAACATAGCCAACTCCAATAGAATCCAGAGACGAGAATAACGGGGGAAATCATAAAGTAGAATCCAACTATCTACGACTCGTTCTTTTATCCTATAGCAGTTGTGTCGATACATTTGACACTAGCTAATATAGTTTTTAAAAGGTGACAAGGAGTTTAGGCTCAATAAGCATGGATTGGGTTTACACAAAAGGACGGGGATCTAATAAATATAGTTTAGGGCTTGTGATTAAACTAATGCAATATTTAATTCCTATGGGTTATAGCGGCAATTATGAAAAACTAGGCTCAATATGATCAACTTGGGGTTTGTGACTTGCCTTGATCCGCAAACGGTGAAGGTGGAACCTCGGGGTAAAACTCCGGATCCTCGACGGCGTCGTAGTCTTCCGGTACGAAAAGCAAACACGAAATTCAATAAACAGTCTATAATCACCAAGACAAGCATACATGTTTTTGTTGTATTAATTAAAGGAAATAAAGTCTTAAATTCTCTGAAATTATTACCAAAGTACTTAAGATTAGTTTGTAAGGGGCTTTCTGAATTTTATAATTTAGAATAAGTTTTTACCCTAAGGGGTTTTTATTTTCCCATTTACATTTGAATTAAAATGTACAAACAACCCTACTGTTCTTATTGCATCAAAATAGTGAAATGAAGTTATTATGTCCTCTGAAATTAATATATAAATTTTTAATGTAATTTTAGAGAGTTCTGAGTCATTATTACATGAAATAATCATTTATCCTAAAAGGATTTTTGAATTTAAGAGGACAAATTCAACCGTGGGGGTACTTGCTATATCCGGCGAAAATGCGTGGGGATTCGAGGGAAGGGGATCTCCGGAGTAAGGTAAGCCCCAGCGTGGGCCCAATTTGTCGGCAAAGGGTGGCCGGCGGTGGGTTTTTGGAAAGGGGGCGCTGGTATGGAAGGGGGGAGGGATTCCATCGAAGAAGATGGATCCGATAGGTGGGGGCCACCTGTCAGTGGACGAGCACGAGGGGAAAGGGGCCGATAGGTGGGCCATGGTGGGCAGTGGCTGAGGCGTGCGCGCGTGCAACAGACAAGCGGGGCCCAGGCTGGCGTGGGCGGGAGAGAGAAGAGGGGGACGGCGCCGACAGGTTGGTCCCACCTGGCAGCTACCAGGCGATGGACTAGGCTGGGCCTAAGGAGGATTGGGGGTTGCGGCCCAAAAGATTTAAAAATGCATTTTCCGTTTAAATTAATTCTAGAAAATCGATTATTTGTTTAAGGCTTGAAGCATTGTTGCTAAAATTTTGTAAAAATTCCTAAAAATATTTCTTGGCTTATAGATTCCATCTTAAATTTTTTAGCTTTAAATTTGAATTATTTTTCTCTGTTGTGGCTTTATTTGGGTTCTTTTATCCTTTTCTTCAATAACATAATTCCTCTTTATTTCAAAAATTTTATTTCCCCTTATTTTTATTTTATTTTAAATTTGGGATGTTACACTCGGTACTCACCAATTTATAGGTGGGAGGAGTCATCAGTGACGGGTGCACATTATGACCTGTCACTGATCATGGCGGTGGCGGGAGTGTTAGGGTTAGGGTTACGGGAAATGAAAGGTCGACCCTCGGTACCCGCGTAGGAGGAGTCATCAGTGATGAGTGCACATTATAACCCGTCACTGATGACGACAGCGACATGAGTGTTAGGGTTAGGGTTACGGGAAATGAAAGGCCGACCCTCGGTACCCGCGTATGAGGGGTCATCAGTGACGGGTGCACATTATGACCCGTCACTGATGATTCCTGCTGCCTTTTAGACGTATACTTCAGTGACCAGTACTTCCATTGGGTCTTCAAGATAGCGTTGTAAGGTCAGATAGAACCCCTCTCACTTCTAGAGATGGCTGAGTTACAGACAATTGAGGGGTGTTTGTGACTTCTTCGTCCTCAATATAGGGGCCGATATCGAATGGACATCTTTGGATGAAGGACTAAAAGGAAGAAAAAAGTTAGACAATTCAAGGGCAATCACGTTAAGGTATCAAACACAGATGGTACTTATGTCGGCCGGCTTGGCACGATTAGCCAATTGCGAGGTGCCATCGATGGGGTAGGTTGTGACATCGCTTTCTTCCTCGGCAACGGGAAGGGTGTTTGTGCTCCCTTCGTCAAGTTTAACATGGGGAGTAGGCGAGGTAGTAGACACATACATCAGTTATATCCAAGGTCGATGTGAATCCCATGAAAATTTGACAAGAGTCGAAATAGAAGAAGGTACTTGGTAAGAGGCATCAGTGAAAGCAGGCGGAGCCCCAATGTCTACACCAGGTGGGGTGATATCGGCTATCGCTGACTCGCTAGGGCCGATGGCAGTACCCTCCAGTACCTCGACTCTGACTGCTTCGGTGACAACGCCTTCAGCAACTACGGTCGGTAAAGTCTCAATGAAATCATCGGCCATGTTATCGAATGTCGTCTACAGGGACGCAACGTCAAGAGGAGAAGGAGGTAGCTAAAGTAGGAAGGTATCGGGCATCAAGAATGCAAAAGATAAGATGTATGCGACGCGAAAAAGTACAAACCTGAGACGATGGAGAAACTTCAGCTACTGGCAGAGTACTAGCTCCGGGGACCTACACTGGCCGAAGGGGCAATCGGCACTGGCTGCAAAACAAATAAAAACGGTAAACATACACTCTGCAAAAAAACAGCGTCGTGAGCGAAAATTGAAGGTTTACCGATGGCAGCGAAATCGAGGACGATGGGGTCACTTTACCAGCTTGGCCTTGGTGGATCGGTGCACACTTGTGTCTGGCGCCTTGCATTTGCACGTCGGATTTTTGACACGCTTTTTGCTGAGCCATTGCATCGGAGTAGGAGACCCGCTACCCAAGTTGGTAGTGGCTGATATCGGCCCATATATTATCGGCCTATTGTTCTGGCTCTTGGAAGGAGCATCGACATCGTCCTCCTACAAATAAAAGAGATAATCAGAAGGTAAAAGAAAAACAGTAAAACAATACGAGGGTTATAGATTAGGACAAACCTTAGGGTCAATGTACCTAAAGGTCAGGTCCAGTGAAAGGCAGAAGTGTTTGGAGTGGCGGTTGAAAGCATGCCGGCTCATCTCGGACCACCATCTTTTTGTAAGGGAGCGAGGCCACCCTACATGCATTTTAGGAAGGAAAGTATCTGAGAGCGATCGAATTGGCCATAGAGAAGAGCCAATGGAACTCCATAGAGCTTGTTACTTTGCCACGGACCTAGATTCGCCCGATAAAGAAAAGACTGATTGGTAGTTGGCCGAAACCAAGCTACCAGGCGCAAACTCTCGGATGGTAGAATTCATAATATGGCTTGTGCGCAGAACCAACTGTAAAGTTGATCGGAAGGAGATAGAGAGAAATGCTAGCAAGAAAGATAGCCTCACTCTCTGGATCGCCCAACACATCGGTCAGCGACAGTCGATGTGGGTATTCATAATCCGCCAAAGATTCATAGGCATGCCAGACTATGTAGTCATTGACAAAACCATAGTAGAATGCCTTGAACTAGCGAGCTAAGATGTTAGCGAACATTTTTGATCTCTGTCGACAGGCGGATGCTTCACCCAAAGATAAGCATCGGCGAGTGGCCGGTAGGACAAACTCACGGTAGTTAGAAGGAAAACAAAGAAGGTCGATGGAAGGTCCAGAAGAGATTTGGTTGTATATACATTGAGAAAAGCTAGAGAAACCACCAAGGTGGCCTACTACATCACCGGCCGACAATCGGGCCAATACTTGGTGGAGAAGATGGTAAAGAGAGACAAGGAGATATCGGCCAAGGGGTATTTTGATGTTAGCGGCTAGCTACTCCACCAAGAATTGAAGATGGCAAGTAGGCCCAAGGGTGGACCCACGGAAAAGAAACATCTCAAGCTAGAGGTTAAGGAAGGTGATGTGTTCACGCTGACTAGCTGCACCAGTCTGCTTGTTATAGGTCACAATATACTTTGCCCAACCAACACTAGATTTGACGTCAAGGCAGTGAGAAGGTTTGAAGCGGAAGAGTAAAGGGTCAGCGTTGGTGGTAATATCAAGGGAGGTCAAGATAGTGATATCAAGAAGATTGGGATTCATCGTTCCATGACCGAAAAGGAATGCGTTTAACACATCGGACCAAAAGTAGCAGAAAGTGGCTAGCGTCGGATCATTTTTATAAGGAGAGGCGAGGGAAAGGCTGATGCACTGCGCTATACTGGTTTTCTCCCAAGAACTGCCTTCTGATTCTTTGTATCTTAGCATTGATGAAGTCAGTGGGGCCAGAATCACCCATCGGATGCAGGAAATAGCAAGAAGGATGGTTGGTGATGAGAATAAGGATTTGGTTTTTTAGGTTCAACAAAGAAAAAATAATAGAAAAACAGTAAGAAGATGGGAAGCAAAAGGATCCAAGAACACCGAAGAACAGCAAAGAAAAGAGGAGAACAACTAAAAAACTTACCTCAGGGATGAAAGTGTTGGACGCCATAGGAAATGTTGGGTCCGGACTGGTGAAGATGATGAAAACGGTGAGGTGCGATTGCCGGAGGCAGCACGGAGGCGATGGTAATGAGCTTAAGGGCTAAAAAGATAAGAGTAGTAGGAGTATGCAAAATGTGTATAGAGAAAAGGAGAGTGCTGGAGGATACTTATAGAGTGAGAGCAACATTACGGCAAATGAGTCAAGTTGATCCTGACATATTCGATGGGACCGTCTATAATGTTCAGTAAAAGGTACAATCATGAGTACGGTTTTCGAAATGCCAAGCCGTTTATAGGTCCGGGATTAGGGGAGCAAAATCATCGGTGATTCTATTTAAAGATACCATTGTTAGACTGTGCGGAATAAAGCCTGGTCTGGTGCCACCGCTAAGAAAAGTAGATGTGTCAGACCAGGCAACATCCATCATAGAAATTCATGGCCGAAGAAGAAAAGGCGAGGAAGAAGATGAAGAGTTCATATAAGGCAGTACTCTAAATATATACTGCAAAAGGCACCGAAAGTTAAAGGGTTTTCAGCTACTAGTGAAAATATGGATGGGACTTTTGAAATGACATGGTGCAGAGGATTTAATTACGATAATTTCGAAGCATTAGTTATACTTATGCTCCGAAATTGGGGGCATGTATTGACACCAAGATTTGGTAAATCCTAGGCCCATTAGTAGTACTACATGGTCAACAGAAGTCAAAAGTTGGTCAAAGAATCTCACCCGTATGGTTATATGTGACTGGATATGAAGGAGTCGATAGAGATGAAGAAGGTGGAGATAAATCCAGAATCAGTTATGGTTATCGTAACGGGTGGAAATTCTTCGGACTATAAATATGTACCTATTAGCTAGGTTAAAATACAAAATCAATCTACAAACACAACCACAAACTACTCTCGGCGACTCGCCACCCTTGGTTTCCAAGGTTAATCCCAGCGGGACTTGGCACTCGAAGCTGGGCTGCATCACTTCGATCTCCGGTGAAGAGGTGAGTCTCGCCATGCAGATGATCATATCGGCCGATAGGTATCCTTCAAGGCTGCATCATGTCGATCTCTTGGAGTACTAGCTCAATTGGTATGATCGCTAGTTTATCTTGATGTATTTTCTAGGTTTAAGGCGACATCATTACGATTTCTTAGATTGATGTGAGTTAGGTATTGTGGTAAAAGGCCTCATCGGTATAGTCCGACATCTTAATCTATTGTATCTAACTTGTGCTATGCACTATTCATCTGAATAAAGCATGCCCGATGTGTTAAAGTACACTTGATTAATCATGATTTAGCAACTATCTTGGTTAAATCCAATCTTGTTGTTACGATAGTTTGATAATATGGATGCATTCTCTGGTATGCTAGATTTAGTTTCTATCAGAGTACAAGTTGATAGGTTATCTCTAATTCCACGTCATACTTCATCGTCGTCGGGGGTTATTCATCGGCCTTTGTGTGTGAGGCGTTGTCCACATGTCCGATAGCCTGATGGCGTGTTATATGCATTGACAGATGGCGTAACTGATCCCGATGGTTTGGCTTTTCTATCGGCTTAGTAGCCGATGAGCACTAAATTTTACGGTTATTTCGTATCACCATAGTCATCGGGTCGATATTCGATCGATGTTGCTACTAATGTTTTCATTTTCTCTTATCAGTTATAGGGTCAAACTGATAGGACATGCTCAGAACTTTTCTAAGATTGTAGGACCTGCATTGGAGTTAAGTAGACCTCCCAGGCCACATATGTGACCAAAAACAACACCAATAAGGTGATGATTAGATCTATAAGGAAAGCGCATCGCTTTCGAATCCAATGGTCAACTCTCAAAGGATAATAGGCTTATGTCTTTTATTTTGGTGTATTATGTTGTGTCTAAGCTTACAATGCAACGCAGTTGTGCTATCAAGGCTTAAGGCATCAAAAGCAAAAAGAATAAAATAACTCGATGATTAGATGTCTTTGGGGGTGTTCGCCCCCTTTATATTCTAAAGGAGCAAGCTCAATGACCAATGATTCTATCCCGAGTCATTTTCTTGGATATCTAAGATTGCATACCAAACTTGGATGCTAATTCCCTAATTACAAGGATTCTGATACAATCATATCTCTTTATACCATATCTAGGGTTTGGTCCGATAAGGACTTAGTCTTTCTTATCAGAACCAAAACCTCTTCATGGGCCATATCAAACTCCAATGCTAGATTTGGCCTTCTCTTGATCTGTACTGATAAGCCCAACATAGGGTACCCGATGGTCATATCCTTGACAGTAGCCCCCAAGCTCTTCTTAGCTTGGTTGAAAACCTTCGACTGAACAAGTTGAGAGGAGTTCATCTTTCGATTTGGATCTTTGTGCATCTACTGAAGTATAATAATATTGAAAAAAAAAGCCTTTGATCTTTTCTACTTTGTGTGAGGTGGACTGCATAGGTGCACCCACATGGTGTAGCCTCCGAGTATCGAGTTAAATAGAACATTTAGCTCGAGGGTGAAAAACGAACCATAGTGGAAGCCTTCTATAATTTTGGTCTTGGTAATATCTTGAAGTCCTTCGTGTGTTGATGTAAACTGAATGCGTGTCTTGTCATCAAGAACCTTAGTACTTGGGTGAATTTTGCTCGGAGAAGACGATCATGGAGGTTTTGATCCATAGTGGCCTTAGGCGTGACCATCCTCGAGTGCATGGTCATCGAGCCATGAACCCTGAGCGCACTTGGGCCTAGGGGATTTTAAAAAAAAATCAAATTTGTATAGTCGTTTAAAAAATTCAAAAATAGATAGTGGTCGGCCAACCAAGTGCCGACTACTGCCGCATGGTGGTTAGTCAGCCCTTGATCGACCGACTGCTGCCACGTCAGCGCCAGTCAGCTAACCAAAGGTCGACTAGCCGCCATGCTTGGGCAGCAATGACTCTTTCGGCCGACTCATGCCACGTCAGCATGAGTCGACTCCTGCTGACGTGGCATGAGTCGGCCCATCAACGATTTTTTTTAAAATATAATATATATTTTAATTTTATGAAATAATTTTTCCGAGTGCACTATTATAACAATACAAAATACTATATGATCACAAAATATTTCCTAGCTCAGTGGATGAAACCTGGTGTCTTGAGGTAATAGGTGTAGTGTTGGAGTCCTCGTATTCTCATTTTTATGTCTTTTTCTGGAGAATGCTTGGGACCTTTGAAAGTTTCTTTTAATTTTCTGAAAAAAAAACAGAAAAATTTGAAAATTTATTTCATAAAATTAAAAAATAAAAATATTTCACATATTTCTGTTTTTATAAATAATTTGTTACACAAAACATTTTTATTTTTTTAATTTTCTGAAGAAAAAAAAGAAAAGATTAAAATATTTTTATTTTTTAATTTTATGAAAAAATTTTTGATTTTTCAAAATTTTACCATCCTCGAGTGCATGGCCTTCACAGGTGATGCAGGATTGCGAGTAGCGGTGGCCAATGGAGATCGCATCACAATCGTAGGACGATGTTTGGCCCTCAACATCAACATTGTGGGCGAACACTTCGTCATCTGCTACTATAGGCTCACACTAGGCTCCTTCGACAAGGTCTTAGGCGTTCAATGGTTGGAGTCCCTTGGACCAGTTCTATGGGACTTCATCCATCAAACTCTGGTTTTCATTCGTAACAGATGCCACATCCTATGGCCGATAGCAGCATAACCAGCACCAACTCCAACACTTGCCATGACTTCGCCGGATATGATGGACGACCTCCTCCAACAATATAGCACCATCTTCAACATGCCTATTGGACTCCCCTCGGCTCGCCAACGCTGCGACCGGATCTGCCTCATTCTTGGAACAACGATAGTTTTTGTTCATCCTTACCAGTACGCGTATGCTCAGGAGTAGAACAAGCATCAATACGTCGACATGGTCAAGCTCAGCATCATCCGGGAGAGTGAATCGGCCTTCTATGCCCCAATGATCCTTGTCAAGAAATAGGATGACTCATAGTGCATGTGCGTCGATTACCGTGGCCTCAACAACAAAACCATCAAGGACAAATTCCCCATTCCTATTGTGTAAGAGTTCCTCGATGAGTTAGGGGGGAAACCTTCTTCACCAAGCTCGACCTTCGCTCCACCTACCACCAAGTCCTGATGCACCCCGATGACATCGTGAAAACAACCTTCCGCACACATCATGGCTTGTTTGAGTTCTTGGTCATGCCGTTCGGGCTCTCCAACACAGCGACAATATTCCACACACTCATTAATAAGGTTCTCCACTCGTTCCTACAATGGTTCATCCTCGTCTTCTTCGACGATATTCTTATTTATAGTACATCATGGTTGAAGCAACTCTGGCATGTCTGCCTTGTGTTTCAAACATTGTAGGAGCATCAGTTATTCCTGAAACAATCCAAGTGATTCTTCGGCGAACGATGATTGGCCTACCTAGGCCATGTGTTCTCCGCCGAGAGGGTTGCCATGGATGAGCAGAAGGTGCAATTGATATTGTCCTGGTCAATACCCCACTATGTTCGGGTGATACGTGCATTTATAGGACTGGCAGGGTACTACCAACGCAATTGCAGCCCCACAAACCAAGCTGCTCCGCAAGGAGCGCCTTCAGTGGACATAGGAAGTCGAAGACTCCTTCCACGCACTACAATTAGCACTCACGACGGTTCCGGTCCTCTGCCTTCACGCATTCGACAAGGAGTTTGTGGTCAAATGTGATGCATCCGGATCAGGCATCGGGGCAGTACTACATCAAGGAGAAGGCATGATGGCTTACTTCAACAGGCAGATGGCCCCTCAACATGCAGGCTTGGCGGTGTATGAATGCAAACTAATGGGACTGGTTCGGGCGGTGAGTCACTGGCGCCCTTACCTATGGGGCACCCCTTCCTCGTGCACACCAATTATGTCAACATCAAGTTCTTGTTGGACTAGTGGCTATCCACTATACCACAACACCAATGAGTAAGCAAGCTTTTAGGCTTTGATTTCAAGGTGGAGTACAAACTAGGAGATTCCAACATTGTCGTTGATGCCCTCTCCCATTGTGACACTGACGAGGCCATTGCAGCGAACGCCATATCAGTGCCTTCATTCCTACTTCTAGATGAACTGAGGGCCGAGGTGGTATCTAACCTGACACTAGTCACACTATGGTAGGAGGTCTATAGTGGCACTCGTGATGATTCTTGGGCGGTCATTGATGAGATGATCACACACCGCGGTCGCATTTACCTACCGGCATCATCATCGAGCCTCCAAGATGTGCTAGCATCAATACACAGTGTCGACCATGAGGGCGCTTAGAAAACTCTTCACCGCCTCTGTCAGACATTCTTCGTCCCTAGAGCATGTAGCATTGTGCAGGACTTCGTCCACTCATGCCTGATGTGCCAATGAAACATGACGGAGCAACTCCATCCAACATGCCTTCTTCAACCACTACAAGTTCCATCGGCAGTTTGGGCTGAGATCGCCATGGATTTTGTCGAAGCATTGCCCAAGGTGAATGGCAAGTCGGTGATTCTTACAGTGGTCAACAGGTTCTCAAAGTATGCCCATTTCATTCCTCTTGGCCACCCATACACAGCTATGACGGTGGCACGCACGTTCTTCACTGACATCGTCTGACTACATGGTTTACCATGCTCCAATGTCAGCAACAGCAACCCCACCTTCACCAGTAATTTTTGGGGCAAACTCTTCAAATTGTTTAGGGTTTAGATGCACATGTCAACGGCATTTCACCCTCAATCTGATGGACACTCTGAAGCAGTGAACAAGATTATCACCATGTACCTTCGCTGCCTTACCGGTGAAAGGCCACATTAGTGGGTGCAGTGGTTACCCTAGGCTGAATTTTTCTACAACTCAGCATTCCAAAGTTCTCTACGCACATCACCATTTCGAGTTGTGTACGGACGCGACCCTCCTGTTGTGCCTCCTTATACCAGGGCCACTGCATGAACTTCGGTAGTAGAGCAGTAGTTGGAGGCACATGATGAGTTTGTAGTGGACATCCGGGATCATCTTGAATAAGCACAACAACCGTATAAGGATGCTTACGATAAAAAGCATCAGTCCCTAGTGTTCGAGAGAGGAGACTGGGTGTGGCTACATCTTCTTCATCATTCGGTAGCATCCTTAAGCATCAATGGCCGGAGAAAACTAGGTCCTCGCTTCTACGGGTCATTCAAAGTCATCAAAGGGTTGGTTTGGTGGCCTACGGGCTTGATTTACCGCCTAATGCGCGACACCACAATATGTTTCATGTTGTCCTTCTTAAACCACACAAGGTACCTACTACACTATGCCCAGGAGTTCTGCCAACAATTCACTATGGTCGTGTGTTTGTTGAAGTGATCAAAGGTCGTTTCGCCCGAGGAATCAAGAGATGCTCATGCGGTGGGAAGGCCAGAGTGTAGCTAATGCAACCTGAATAGAGTTGTAGACATTTTAGAAGGAATTTTCTTCCTATCAGCTCGAGGACATGCTGATTGTTAAAGGGACAGAGATGTCAAGACTGGGCTGGTTTACCAGCGTCGGAGGTAGAGAGGCCCAACATCTGTTAGTCAGTGTCCAGTATTAATGAACTAATCTAATCTCATTGAATGTTATTAACATCTGTTTGGAACATGGGAACTTATAACTTAACAAGAGAGTTTAATTTTTCATACGCATTATAATAACTTTTTACGTTTCAAAGAAAGCCCGCAAATTGATGCATGGGTTTTCTTTCTTGCAGCTATAGTCTCTTTCAGAAACAAAATTTAAGTTGCATTCTACTTGCGGTAGAATACATGCTAATCGTTGATTTTTAATCTACGAATGATTTAGATTCTATTACTACTCTAACATGAATGAAATCAGCAACTTAATCATACAAGAAGTGGGTGCGGGCAATATGATGCTGCAGGAGATGAAAAAATGGTAATTAAAAATATCGGACTATCATTTAAAATCTAAGATTCTTCCATCGTAAGGAGTTCTCGTTCTGTTGTTGCCGACGTCCCTGTCCGATCGAGCACGGATTAGATCATGGTCGCAGTCACAAGTTGGTCAAGGACCATGGCAGCATTCAGGAAACTTTGACCAGCATTAACTCGAATTTAGGCCAGTGTACATTTCGTTCTTCTGCCCCCTTGGTTTTGCCCGCGACGAATTGACTGCTCAGGAAAACTTCAGGACGTTGATAATTTCGTTGGAACATGGAACTGATGGAAGTGACTGCATCCTGTACACTGACAGGTAAATTTACGGCGATTTCGCTACGCTTGCTTCAGACGTTCAACTTTTCACCTCTCTCTCTCTCACTGTTACTTTACCGAGCAAGAATTTGATACAGTGATAAAAAAAATCACTGTGACAGCAGTACTGTGACAGCAGCATTCCGCCAGCCAAGAGCACATTGCATTATTGCCTCTGCAACAACTGGGGCAACAAAAAGCCGCTTGGTGTGCGTATTTTTATCCACCCAATCTACTTTTCCTCCTTTTCTTGCAAGGCCCTTTGCGGCTTGCGCCTCCTCCTCATGTGCTCTGCAGAAAGGCCAGTTCGCTACTAGTTCCGGAGAGAAAAGGCGCCCAGGCTTAGCAGCAGCAGCAGCAGCAAGGAGCCAAGGACAAAAGCTAGGATCTAATGCGCCACACCGGCAGCGGCATCTCGCCGTTGCAAGCGCTGAGCTCAACGATCTCGCCGGCGCAGGGGAATGTGTTCCTTCTTCTGCGGCGGCCGCCGCCGCCGCCACCAAAAGCCCAGAAAGCAAGCGATCCGACGCCCTTTTCTTATCCGACGGACGAGAACGAAAGCCACCGGCATCTCAGTGATGGACGAGTTCAGGCATCTCGATCAGCATCCGATGCACGTCGATTATGTAGATGTTTTTTTAAAAAAAAATTATGCTATTACAATTTTTATGGTTTATTTATTAATATGTTATCGATGCATGGAAATCATCATAATCGCTGACGGTAACATAAAAAAATAGTAATGATATGTAAGTAATTTTTCATTTTTTAGGTCTTATGAAATTGGTTGCTTTTCATCGTTCTACTACACAAGTAGAATTTTGATGTCACTTTATTTGTAGTTTTTTTTTGCAATACAATAGTTATAGAATTTTCAAAGGAATTATTTCAATATGTTTTTTAAAAAAACTTCGTTTCAAAGGGGAACTTAAGCTAACAGAGGAACTGATTTGATATACAAATTGCTAAATCAAGCCCTGACTTGTCACTATTGAAGACAGAGAGGCTGCATTTCATGGTGACATTTATTCCTAGGGCACCATGTGGGTCCAAAAGTGGCAAAATCACACGATGACGAAATGGGACCAATAGACAAATAGTTTTGGTAATGACACTAGATCAATACAGTTGCACCGGACGGTCCTAGTTTTGGTAATGGCACGATACGATAAGCATTGCAATTTGCAAACCGGCCTTTTATTTAACAAACCATGTGATGAAAACATCTTAATTGTTTGGGAAATTGTCAGGTGGTCTTTAGTAACAGCATCCACGGTCGGTCAATTTATCCTTAGCTTACATTAAAAAAATCACCATATTTAGTTTTGGTTTTTTAAATAATTATTTTTATTCAAAATTACAATTTTATGTCGGCTTTTAAAAATAGCAGAATTGTTTATTCGACGGAAGCCTCTATCTGATTATTAAACCAATTTGTAAACATTTCAAAATTACCTAATAATTACATAAAGACCTTTGTCGACTCACTATTGGTCGATAGGAGTCCTGTAGATTTTTTCAAAAAGAAAAACATAAAATTATATTTTTAAATAAAAATAATTATTTTAAAAAATCTTTACTTTTCGTCTAACATCTTGGCTGTTTTCTCTTATTTGATATATCAGTTTGTCCATAATGAATATAGAAAAAGAATTCAAAGCTTGTTTTAGTGATAAAACACATGTGTCTATCAAGGACCACTAGGAGCTGCTACTACTATTCTATCGTGTCGTTGCTACCATTCACACGTTGAACTTCCGTACTTAACGTGTTCGAAGTGTTTTTGTTGTCGAAACACTTATCTATCAGGGAAGGATGCTCCAGCAGCAATATATATATATATATATAAAGATTTCTTAGGTTTAGAAATGAAAACGAATAGGATAGACTTTGTTCGACGCATTTAAAATAGATAAAATGGATATAAATATATTTAAATACATATGTGACATATAAATACAAATTCGAATCTAGATAATTTAGATAAATCATATTCATCGAAATAATTAGTCCAATATGTCCATTTTTGTTCGGGCCACCGCCCTAGCCACCATGCCAGCTCCGCCCGTCACTCTCCATCCGTGTGTGCTCTCAGTTGCGTCGGATCCAACTGCTGCTGCCCCAACAATCGCATCGGGTCGTCATGCTGGTCGTTGGCCACCGCCTGCGCCGTGCCCTGAGACACCCAACGCTGCTAGCGCCGCACCATGCATAGTAGAAAGAAGGGAAAGGAAGAAAGAGGAAGCGGGACGAAAGAGAAAAAAAATAGAAGAGTGAAAAAATAGAAAATAAAGAAAGAAAAGGGTTTCCTGTTTATAAACGAGCGGATTTTTAAGGTTAAAAATTTAACACTTTCTTTAGGATTTTAAAAAGAGAAGAGATCTTTTGGAATATTTTGGGATTCAAAATACTTATAAATTTGAAGAAATTTTGTTATCAGCTAGATAATTTTATTTTTCTGATAAATATTTATAGCTTTTTCGTACCTGATTCATATTCGATTTATTTTCATATCCGTATCTAAATCCAAATCAATAAAGAAATATGAAAGCAAATATGATATCACTAATATTTATTCATTTTCATCGCTACTTCTCCTTGTGAGTTGTGAGCTTATATGATGAAGTTAGATCAGGTTGTAAGTTAGAACATAGCAACAAATCTCATAGTGAGGCGGACTTCAGTATTAAAAAAACTTATAATGGTCATTTTAGATCATTATCTTTTCTTGTAAGAATCAGAATATAGTTATCTATCCGAACAATCTAATTCACCGCATAATCACTTCTATTGTTGTAATACATTATTACACAACATGCTCAATGAGCCTCGAAGGATTCAAGACTTTAATCGTTGTGTTTAGATCTGGTTCAGGCCTCTAAATGAAGTAATACCCTGCATCTGAAAGTATGTATATTTCAGTAAAATGGTATGTTTTGTCGTCTCTTCTTCAATAGTAAAGATAGAGTATTTATAGGTATAATTGTTAGAGGACAATATGTTATTACCCATGACTTATAACTTACTGTGTCAATAATACACAGTACAAATACATATAGGAGAGTATAGTAAAGTATACATCCATTAGAAAGGGATCTATCCCACGGTATTGAGTTTTGTGCTCGATCCAAAGCGGTTTTTGAGGCTTTCAACACAGTATCACTGAAAGCTTCGTTTCAAAAGGTTTCGGAGGTCTTGGCTTTGAGGATCTTAACTTGGGAGAGTTTCGTAGGCTTCGAAAGGATGCAGATCAAAGCTTCTAGGGCTTCAAGAGGTCGTTCAGGTTCTTAATTAATCCCTGATAACTTCTTAAGTACGTTAGAAAATAATATAATTCCCCCATAACTTCTAAGAAGTATTAGAAATCAGAATCATTGGAATTAGAATATTTTATCATGCGAAAATACTGCACATTTTTATGCGAAAATACTGCCAGATTGGTTGGCTGCCAATTTCGGCCTTGCTTCTAGACTTGTGAAAATTACATAATTCGGTGACATTTATTGATTTATAAAAAAAACTCTATGCGCCGAGCCATAAAATTTACTCGTTATGTCCCACAAAAAATACTTTAAGATAAAGTTGATAAATGTGTTGTAAATTAAAATAAAAAAGTATATAGTACCGTGAATAATTATGTAAAAAATATTGAATGAATAAAATTCTTGAATTACGGACCGATAATACCTAAAGATGTAGAAATACCTTTTCTCATAAAATCAACAAGCAGAATCAAAGTCTAGTTTATTATATTACGAAAGCACTATTGAGCGAGCATTTAATTGCAGAATCCATCCAGCAGAGCATGATCGATGATCCGATCCCGACCAATGTACCCTGCTTCTCCTCTGATGATGGCCAGCCGGATCATCGTCATCATCATCTCGCCCCAGAACTCGCTGCAAGTACAGGAGCCCATATCACTGGCCTGGCACGGCATGTGCTAAGCTCTCTCCAGCCTCCGTCACAGAAAAAGAAAACCCATTATCCCCTCTGCAGATAAACATGGCCGAAATGTGGCAGTGCCAGTACTAGCAGTAGGCAGTAGCAGCCTCGCAGGCAACCCGGTGGGTCCCGCTCGAGTGGTGGGTGGTGACTGGTGAGTGGGCGGGGCCAGCGGCGGCAGCAGATGAGATCAGAAATTCAGAATCTGAGTTTGTCCTTTTCTCGGCTCGCTTCGTTTCGTTTCGTTTGGTTTCAATCGCGGCGGGGGTGGTGGGCCTCTGCGCCCGCGGGGCGCATCGTCGCGCGCGTATCTGCTTGGATCGGAGTCGTTAGCTGTCAAGCTGGTGGCCGGGCAGTGCAGTGCCGTGCAGGGTTAACGAGGTACTACTGGTTTTTGGCTAATGGTATGTCGTTAACTGTTCTATCTATCGTTAAACTGAATTTGATATCAACGATAATTTAAGTGATTACTAGAGTAAATACTCTCTCCGCACCATAATATAATAATATAATTCCATGCTACTTCCAAAACGGTTTCAAGACAATCAGTCAATAGTCAGATTTCTTCGGGTGGACAATTTTTTGGGATCCGCAAGCTCCCGAGTTAAGTAGAGAAACGATCGACATCAACAATCAAATCATCATTAAATCTCCATAAACTAGCAGTTAATCAAAACAGTTAACTTCAGAATTATTGCTCGTAAATTGATCATTTCCTCCTTTAATTAGTTTTTAATGGGGCTCATTACACCTAATTTGTAACCTTCGATTCCTATCATATAAAGGAATTGGAGGGAGTCTAAAAAAGATCCAAAATCTTTGAGATTGCATTGGATTATTCCAAAATCATACACATACATGAGTAAGGTTATTATCCTCTTGGAAGCCCGAACCTATTTAAAAATATCTAAATTTATTGACATAACCATTGAATCATAACACAACTTCCCATTAGCCTAACTAAATTCTTCTATGATCACCCCTGTAGTACATTATTGTTCATACACAATGACAATAACCTAGGATCAAATTTAGTATCTTATTGTTTAGATTCGTTGTATTATAAGATCAAATCTGATCTTACTTTGCAATATTATGGGATCAAGAGATTAGTTATTAGTAACTGATCTGCTAATAGTTTGAGTTATCTTACCACTTCCCACAGCGGATCTAGGACCACATCAATGTGGTCGCCCTATATCACTTTTTGTTCCGGCTGCTTAGGAGGAGGAGGTACTCTCTAGTGGTAAGGCTGGCAACGAGCCAAACCGAGCCGGCTCGAGGCTCAATTTAGGTGAGCCTATCTTTAGTGAGCCGAGCTTGGAGAACAGTGCTAAAGGGCGACGGAGGTTGGTGACAGGTGCCAACGGCGACAGTTGGCGTCATGGCGTAGATATGGAGGGCAGGAGTGCGGTGGCCCTACCCTACAATCTATCGCCCTTCGGTTTTCATGGGGTCTCATGGCCTCAAATGCTACTTCGAGGCAGAGCAGTGCTAGCCCTATGGTAGGGTAGGGCCAGCAGTGCAGCCACCCTGAGTCCCTACTGTTCAATGGCCTCATATTTAGGATAAGTTAGTTTATCTCATGTAGTCAATTAATAATTAATAATCAAAAGACTTTACTTCTCGATTACTATATTTTGTAAAACATATGTTTAAAGTTCTTGTTCTTACCTTTAATGTTTTTGTGTATCTGCGTATGGTTTATTGTCCACTAAATAATTACGTGGATTATTACGAGCAATACCATATTTTTAATATAGTTTACTTTTTTCTTCCCAAAACACACATATGTATGTTTTTTATGAACAAACTTATGATTAGTTGGCATTGACACAAATAGGTCTATTTTTTGGGTGCATTTTAATTATGCATAGATAAGATTGTGTGTGTATATATGTATGTATATATGTTTATGTGTGTGTGAAAGTATTATATCATTGCTATATTAGTGTAAGAGCCTTTAAATTTTGGTTTAAAATATTTTGATTTGTTCTGGGCCCTTAAAATATGTATGTTTTTATACACATATATGTATGTTTGCTATGAACAAACTTATGATTAGTTGACATTGACATAAGTAGATCTATTTTGGATGTATTTTAATCATGCATAGATAAGATTTTATGTATGTATATGTATATACATATACATATATGTATAAATATTATATCATTGTTATATTAGTATAAGAGTCTCTAAATTTTTGTTTGCTCTGCACCCTAAAATAAAAAAATAACAGGAAAGGCCTTGACGGGAGTCAGTTTTTTCAAAAACAAAAAAAAATGCTCTGCATCGATCAGCCATGAGTTTTGATGGGTGCCCCAATGGCATCATAGGATGTTTATAATGAATCTTTCTTTGCCACACGGTAACGTGGCGATCGACGGCGGAAGTCCGTAGCTTTTCCTCGTCTCGTGGACGTAGGCGCCAGGTAGCATCAAGTACACCAATCAATCGACCACGACGGTACGCCGAACCGAAAGAATCGTCGCCACGGACCTCCTGGTCCCGGTTACCTGCTCAGTACCAGTAATTGATCCGTGCGAAACATGTGCCCCCGTCATGCATTCCCGCGGACATGGACGCAACCAATACTGTGGGGTTGATTGGGTGCGAAAGCGATCGGGCACTAGATCGTAGTACACGCGTACGTACGTACGCGTTGTGCATTGGAGGGCCGGCGCTGTTCGGCGGTCGCATCGGCGGGCGTACGTTGTCGTTGCGTCCCCGCCGTGATCAGTCGGGTGGTCGGAACAATGGAGGGGTTCTCGGTTAGATCTTGGATGCATCGATTTCTGCTGGGTTGACATAGTACAGATAGCCAGGGCGAAATTCACGTGTAGGTACAAGAATTTACATGAGTATCCTAAAATTGATGATTATATTCTCCTACATAGGTCCTCTCTAGAAATAGTTACACATAAATAATTTCTTCCTAATCTAATCGTTGTCCACCGAAGCAGATAGGGTCTAGCGAAGGCTCGCAAATTTAAAGACTAGTTAAGTCAATTTAATGTGCTACACAATGGTAGTTTATATACGGGTTGTTGGAGAGTGTTTTTTATTACTAAATCCTATATTTCACTACAGAGAATTGAAATGGTGGACGTACAGATTGTCAAACGGGAATGGGATGATTTCGTCAAGCTTGGGACGCGTGCAGTCTGTTCTGTGCGGCTGTCTGGTCTGGCAGCCCGTAGCCAAACTAACCTGGTCGATATTTTGCGGGCGTTGGCCCAACGCCCCAACCTGACTCCAACAAAAGCCCAAGGTTAGGGAGGAAAGAAGAGTCGACACACTTCCCTTTACAGGCTTACAGCGAGTTATACATGTGAGTTTTGGATGACCTGGCACGGAATGTCTAAATATGCAGTGATTTTTGTCACAGGACGCATCTCCTGATCTCCTCTTAAAAGCATCCTGAACGATTACTCTTTTCTTCTAAAGAAATAAGCAAATCTGGAAACAGTATATTGAGACTAAGGATTTTCTCGCTCTGGCAAATGTTCACAAGCCAGGGAGCTAACGGTTGCCGGTCCACTGCCGCTTCAGGAAGGTGAATCGGTGTAAAGTTAGTGAGAGAAACATTGCACGCAGGGCAGTACCACCGTTTGTAAATCAGTGCACAATAACGTCTCATCGAAATAGTTCTTATACAGATATGTTTTGACGCTACAAGAAAGTTCGACAAATGGAGAAGCTCGACTCCAGATAGACTCCACATATGACAATACAAACTTCGAACATTCCAGCAAGTAGGATCTCTTAGCCATGGTTGAAGGACTGGTACACCGGAACCTGCTAAAGGAAAATCACATCCTGCTTAATAACTTCAGAAAGTAGTAATATTAACGCCTATAAGATGACAACATAGATGAACAGAAACCAAACAGTTTACGTCAAAATAAAGGAACCAATTAAAGAGGCTGTGCATGATAAATGAGCCTAGATTGATGGCAGGGGCAAATTTCAAATCCTATTGACATAAGAACCACAGTAAAATCAGCCTGTGAACAGTTCATTGAAGATAAGGAGTAAGAACTGTCACAAAACTCCTCATTCTGCTTGGATGGTACAAACCATGTATGCCACTAGCCAGCCAGATGAAGGACTGAAGCAGAAATGACATCATGTGCTGATTCCTAACCTTTTGTAGTGCTAAAAGATATTGCCAGCTAGTCACTGAACTGTAACCTACCAAAATTGCACTACTCTTGCAAGATTTAAAAATATTACAATAAAAATATTTCAAGCTCCAATGTCATCTAGTTAGACTAGATGCACTAAACGCTATAGTCTGGACACAGTTTCCAAGTAAGTATTGACTTAATGAAATGAAAGGCCAAAACCCAGTGAAGTCACCTGAGAAATCATATGACCAACATTGTCATAGCAATGAGGATATATCATAGCTGGGGTTGTCCACTGTGGGTACATAACAGTTCCAGAAGAGGAGCCCATAGATAAATCGGGTTGACCAAAGTACACAGAAGGTTGGTTTCTTGACATATTAGCAGATTGTATAAAACCAACACTGTACTGCATAAACTGCGGAACAACAAAATTGAAGCCACCTGGATTCACATTGAAGTCATGCACTGGGCTCCTAACATATCTGCAAAAGTTTGTGTTAATTCCTAATAATGTCATCATTAAAATCCAGTAGTTGCAACAGAATTTGACCAATATATGTGCTAACCTTTTGTAGTTACGATCATAGTCAGGGTCACTACGATCTTTTTCGGTATCCTTAAAAACAGCAACCTTGGAACGACTGTTCGCTATGAACTTGTTCTCATCAATAGGAGGAGGCTCAACATTCACTGGTTCATCTCTTGCAATGGACAAAGCTCCCAAATCACTTGTGCCTTCAATATAAGAGAGGGAACCATTGAAAATGCGTGCCCGTGCTTTATTGTATTCTTCTGTCCTCTCTTCAACAGTTTTCAATGAACCATTCTTGGCACCAGCATCGCCTGCATCATTTAGGAAAGCTTTGGGCCTTTGACAAATGACAAACTTAAGCTTCTCAGCAGCTTCATGGTCATTTCTTGCTTGTTTGCTGGGAACCTCCGACAAAGCAATGACTGGAAATTTGCTTTCAGGTGTTTTCCTTGCAACTATCCTGCTAATAGAAGCATCTACTAAGCTATCTGCTACTGTAGTCTCTAAACCATAATGTTGCGCAACACGATGAGCAGCACAGCGAAGGTAAGAAGTTGGAAAATGCTGGAATTCAAATTCATGCAGTTGAGGATTCTGCATAAACTTTTGTATATCCATTTCCATACGCAAAACTGTAGTTCAATAGAACAGAAATGATGACAGTGAGTTATCTAACCAGAAAGAAAATCAAATAAAACGAAGTATAGAAGAACTGAATCAAAAAAAAGACAAGCTTAGTTCAGGTACAAACTTCACAGTTCAAATTGTACTATGGTCTATGGTGCAAATATACACACTGCTACCATGGACAAAGGCTGGATGCCTAAGCACTTGCCTGCCGCATAGCCAGGCAAAACGCCTCATGCTGCTTCTGATAAGAGTGCCTTCAGCATGGTTGTCACGGCATCGCCTAGGCGACGCCTAGGCGCCGACTAGGCGTCCAGGCGGTCACCGCCGAACGCCATGAACATTCGCCTCGCCTGGTGGAGTTAGGCGCCCGCCTGGACGTTCTAGGCGTCGCCCATGGTGACTAGGCGGTCGTCAGGCGTGTCTGGCCGAGCGACTAGGCCAAGATGTAGTGTCTAAGGCGTCGCCCTAACCCCAGATTCGACTTTTTTGGTTTTTCCCCTTCACCTTGTGAGTTGCGCCACCACCTCTGCCCCTTGTGCCGCTGGCCACCGCCTCTGCCCCTCCCCGTGCGCCGTCGGCCGCCTCTGCTTCCCTTCCCCTTGCGCCGCCGCCTCTGCTTCCCCTCCCCGTGCGCCGCGCCGCCACCTCTGCTTCCCCTCCCCTTGCGCCACCGCCTCTGCTTCCCTCTCTGCCTCTCTCATCCTCTCCCCCTCCCCTGCTCCCTCGCCGCAGCAGGCAGCAGAAGAAGAGAGGCAACAGCAGGCAGCAGCACTGCAGCAGCACAGCAGCAACAGCATGCACTCACAGGCAGCAGCCGCACAGCACAACCCACAGCAGCACAATGGCAGATGCAGGTGAAGGTAGTGGTGCCCTGTAGGGGGAGGTTGCTTATGATCCATCAAAGGATCCGAAGCGAAAGGCCAAGTCGAAGGATCCTGGGTGGAAATATGGATTTTGGCTGGACTTTACAAACAAAGATTTGGTGCAATGTACTTTATGTGGGAAGCAAATGCATTCGGGCATCAAAAGGTTGAAGCAACACCTTGCCGCTGGTTTTGGTGATGTGCAAACATGTAGCAAAACAACCACGGCAATAATGAGAGAGATGCAAGAGTACATGAAGAAGACTACAAGATCAACCAAGATAATTTTACATGATGATGAGGAAGATGATGTTCAGGAGGTTGAGGTCAATCAACAAGCATCATCAAAGGCGTCTGCCGCGTCTTCTAGTATCCCAAGTTCAGGGATAGCGGCAAAAAGGAAGGCGGCTACTCTTAGTTTCACACCGGTGGCTAAGGTGACAAAGTCAGTTGCTTCAATAATAAAGAAGACTCCAGAAGAGGTGGTTGAGGAAAGGCATTCGAAGCAACCTGCCCAAACATCCATAGAGCAATGCAATAGAACCAAGGAAGAAAAAGAGAGGGTGGATAGGCACGTTGCAAACTTCTTTTATCAATGTGGCATACCATTCAATGCTGCTAATTCAAGGAGCTATGAGATTATGGAGTCCATTGGACAATATGGCCATGGGTACAAGCCTCCTAGTTACCATGAGCTAAGGGTGCCATTACTTGCCAAGGCAAAAAAGAGGTTTTAGCGATAAGAGAGGGGCTAGAGGTTGCATGGAAAAAATATGGTTGCACAATCATGTCTGATGGATGGACTGATAAGAGGAGACACTTGATAAATTTCCTTGTCAATTGTCATGAAGGGACCTTCTTCTTAGAGTCTGTAGATGGATCCTCCCAAGTGGCAACTGGACAAGTCCTGGCAGATATGCTTGAGAAGAGGATTCTTGATGTGGGTGTGGACAATGTAGTTCAAACAGTCACTGACAATGGGGCCAACTTCAAGCTTGTTGGTGCAATTATTAGGAACAAGTATCCTAAAATCTTTTGGACACCTTGTGCTGCACATTGTTTAGACCTTATGTTAGAGGACATTGCAAACATAAAGGACTTCAAGAAGGGCATCAACAATGCCAAGCGATTGACTACCTTCATCTATAGGCATGGGAGACTTCTCGATGCAATGAGAGAGCATACAGGAGGAAGAGATTTGGTTAAACCCGCAGCCACTCGGTTTGCCACTGCTTTTCTCACTTTGCAAAGTTTATTGAAGCATAAGGATGCTTTGAGGAAACTCTTTCTTAGTGATGATTGGACTAGGTCCAAATTGGCTTTCACGAAGGCTGGGAAGAAAGCTACTGATATTGTGATTTCCACTCAGTTCTGGAACACCGTAATGGATTGCATTAGAGCATCCCAGCCTTTGCTTATTGCTTTGAGGATTGCTGATGGGGATGAGAAGCCTGCCATGCCAGAGATTGCTGTAGCTATGTATCTAGCAAGAAAAAAAGATAAGCACCGCTTTTGAAAGCAAGCCTAGGGTTCTAAAGAAGGTACTGAACATCATAGATAGAAGGTGGGTGAATCAAATAGAGCAAAAACTTCGTGGGGCTGCACTATTTTTGAATCCAAATAAATTTTTTGGCATCTCCAAAGAAGATGACAATGAGGCTTCTAGACTCCGAGTTGCCTTCAATGATGTCCTTGAGACTCTGATGTTTGATGATGATGTTTTGCTTGTACAAATAAGTAATCAAGCAGATGACTATGAGAACACAAGGGGATCTTTGCAAAGCCATTGGCAGTGAAGCAACAAAAAACCAAAAACCCTCATAAGACCTACAATCCTATACTATTCTTAGTTTCTTACTATATTCTGTGTTTCAATGTGTGAAACTGTGAATTGAAATGTTCTAGTCCTAACATATTTGTACAACTATTGTAGTTGATTGGTGGGGTGCTTTTGGTGGACTAAGTAGAGATCTACAAACTTTTGCAAGACGCATCATTGGTCTTTGTTGTTCAGCTTCTGGTTGTGAGCGCAATTGGAGCATATTTGAATTTGTAAGCGACTACAAATCATGTCTACTTGAGTACTTGTCTTTCATTCATAGATTTCTATATTAGTAACTACTAATTACTTTGTAGATCCATACAAAGAAAAGGAATCGCTTGGAGCACAAAAGACGGAATGACTTGGTTTATGTTCAATACAACATGAAGATTGCGGAAAGGTTTAGAAAGATGCGGGTTGAAGGAACAAATTTCAACCCATTGATCTTAGAAGAGTTCCAATGGGACAATGAATGGGTTCACTTGATGGGAAATGATGAAGTCCATCCTGGAGATGATCTCTTTTGGTCTCATGTTGATGAAGCCATTGGTGCAAGTGAATCACTTCGGGCACCTAGGATAACTAGGACATATGCTCGTACTCGTCGAAGTGTTACAGCTTCTACCTCAATTATTGAAGAAGAAGAGCAAGTATCTGGAGGAGAGGAAGATGATGAAGATCACTATGTGGCCGATGACCTTGATATTGAAGATGATTATGGCCAACCACCATCTAGTCCTCAAGATTGTGCTCCACAGAATGCCAATGAGAGTGGCCACGACGATATAGAGTTTGATGTTGATTAGAACCATTAGGCGCGGGCAATGTTTGGTTTCATTGCAGGGTTCTGAAGCTGCATGGTTTATCTATCTTTTGCTTGTTTGACTTTGAAGTTTGAACCTTTACTTTGTTTGCTTGCTATGGACTTATGTTTATTTTGCATGTGTGCTATGAAGTACGAACTATGAAGTATGAACTTTGAAATTGAATCTTGTATGCTATGGACTTATCAGTTATTACTTATCACTCAGTTATCACTATGTTTACTGCTGCTATGGACATGTTTGCTGAGTGCTGACCTCTATTTGCTGATTGTGATTGGTCGCCTAAGCGACACCTAGGCGCCTAGGTGTCCAGTCGGCCCCCTAGCAACTGGTTTCGCCGGGGCGCCATGACAACCATGGCCTTCAGTGATGTACAAGTCTCTGTGCTCAAGGCAGAGGCATTACCTCAGTGTCAAACTTGGATTATGACAGATTCTGAGAAGAAATAAGTAGCAAAGGGCAAAAGGTGCTAGGCATAAATACAAATTATAAGGGAAGTGTCAGGGATATGACCCCCAGGTACCCCAAGATGAGCTTTGGTGGATCGGAGCGAAAGTGAGCCCAACCTGCATGGCAGTCCAATGCGGCCCAAGGAGTCTGACACTGACAAGGAAGCTTAGCACCAATATAGCAGTCGGATATAGATTTGGTATTAGAGATAAAATATATACATATATCCTTGTAAATAGGGATAAACAAGAGTTCAGATGTAATCCCTAGATACTAGGAAACTGACGCAATTAAGATGCCTTATTTGTAACCTCATACCCTACATTATATAAAGGGGGCGAGGGACCCCCTCCAAAAGCATCAAGCTTTAGATCTACTCCTTGATACATTCATGTTTATCTAGCTTAGTACAGTCATTTGAATAGTGCAAAGTGGAAACATCGTAGGCCTGAGAATGAAGAGCAGAAGCGCATGGACATTCTTCAAGAAATAATACTTTTTTTGCAAGGAACAAAATAAATATATTGTTGTGGTATAACATTAAAAGTTCAGAGAAGGACAATAGAAGTTATGATGCCTATAATTGACAATCCCTGTTTCCCCTATCAACATCGCAAGAACTTTACCAGGCTCAAATACAGTCTGCTAGTCTCTACTATATTAAAGCATCAAGTTATTCGTCCATCTGCTAGCCCTCCCCAGCGTAACGCGTCGCGGCAACTTCCTTCCCCCTGTGTCTTCGCCACAACCGCTCCCCTTGACCGAGCGTAGTGCTTTCACCGCAACCGCTTCCCCTGCCTCCCCACCACGTGCTCACTATCAAAATTGTTTGTTCCCCACGCACCCACGTCGCCACGACCTACGTTGCCGCCGTGAGCCGCTCGTCGCCCTAAATCCCGCTGACGTCGGCCGGATCCCAATAATCCGGTCCCAGAGTAGATCACCACCATTCCTACTGCCTGCTGCTGGCATATCCGTCCGCTCCTCCTAGAGTAGATCGACCAAGGCCACCAGCTCCTCACCCCCGCCACCACGTACGCCACCGGATCACACTAATGAGTAGTGCAAACTTGCAGTGGATCTGGTTGGCCCGTGGCCAAGGCGACGAGGTGTGGCCGGCAGCGCTGCGTCGGGCGGGGCATTCAGCCATCCGGGTAGGAGGATGGTTGGGCACAAGGAGGCAGCGGGCACCGGCGCCAAGCATCAGAGGATAGCGGTTGTGGTGGCGCATGGGGTATTTGGACTCTGAAGAGTTGAGGAAAGATCTCTGGAGAAATGGAAAATTGGAGCATGGAGGCCTGGCACCTGGGCGCTGGCAGAAGAACTGACAGAGAGGGACTGGCGGCGAAGCGGAGAGTGGAAGGGAAATCCGGCCGCTGTAGAGATCAATTTTGGAGTGTACTCTTGCCCTCTCTGATTTGGACTCCTCCCTCGAGCCAGAGAGCCAATGCTCGCGCCCTATATATCAAGCACGCGTTCCGTTTTGATTTCCTCTACCGGAGCGCTCGTCGTCTTCTCGAATCTGAAGAGCAAACATCATGAAAGATCCCGCCAGCGGTGAGGGCCATTTCGCTATCCAGGTAAGGCTCGTTCTCCCTGCCTCCCTTTACTGTTATGGTTATTTTCAGGAGGCCCCATAAGTCAAGTCATTATAGCGTAGCATTGTTTGCATAGTTGTCTTCGTAAAAAAAAGCATTGATTCTTTTAGCCACTAGAAAGAAACATGATATAAAGGAGGAAAGCTTCTAATGGGAAAAAAAGGAAGGGATTGAACACCATTTCATTTTACTACCTTTCATATTCACATGTGTTCTTTCTTTCTTGTACTTTTATACAATTCTGTTCATTCTAGAGAAGCATTAAGTATAGCATGTAAGAAGGTGTTGTAGTTGCTGATAAATATGCCATGTGATGCTATAATTCAGAACATCAGTTTTATTGGGTATTTCTCAAGTATGTCATTTCATTGCTCCAAAGAATAAAGAATTTTTATGAAGCAAGTGCAAATGATAAAGAATCACTCACGTTTCTTATCAAAAATATCTGACAGGGAGCTTGACAAAAGACCATTCTCATTGTAGGCCCTATTTGGATTAGTCCTCCATCAGAAAATAAAGCTGCCGAGTGCTGACTTCAAAAATGAATTAGTTTGGCAGCCAAGGTCTTGATCGTCTCCAAGGGGATGTCAGCAGGTTAGTATGCCTCTCTTGACCGAATAGCTTTGTGCTCAAGGCTAAATGCATCTCCCTGGTCTCTTAGCGAATATGGTTGTATAAGCTCGAATCGACTAGATATCTTTGTCCCAATAGGTTTAGGCTTTTTGGCGGTGAAGATGCAACTGACTTGAGGCTTTGTCCGGCAATGTAGTAATTATGTGTAGATATAATCCATGGTCTATATTTTGCAAGTACATGCACTTATATATGATTTCAATCAATTACCCTCTCATTCAGTATCTAAAACTTCCCTTTTTATTCCTAAAAAGGTTTGCTTGTCTAGAGATTCGATTTTTTTTTTTGCATTTGTTAGGTTTGATAGACTGGATCATAGGAACTCTCCTTCTAGATAAGATTTTATTGGATAATTCCCATCTTGTATTTTCGGAACAAAACAAGAAAAACTAATTATCTGACAAGTATAGTTAGACATCTACCTTTAGCGAAGAGTAGAGAAGAGAATGTGGTCCACATAGATGGGAACAAATGACTCTGTCAAATTTTACATGGTTTCTTGAACAGTATAAGTGCCCATAGTTATTTATGTTTAGATTCCTCATGCTTTATTTGCTATTTACTTATGCTTGCTTTTTATTTTTCCACATTTCACTCTTTAATTCATTATTTTAGAATAGAGAAAGTGGGAAGGGAGGCTGAAATTTTGGTCAAAGCTATTTAGGAGGATGCTGATCTAAAATCTGATTTAGGACCAAATGAGCTTTCAGTTGCAGAACTTTGCAATCTCTCCAGGTTTTATAGGAAGCTATGATGCCGAAAGTGAACACTGAATTTTTCTGTGTCCTGTGAATATTGTAGGAAATGGGAAATACTCTTTTATGTTTTTGTTGGTGATAATTGAATCTCTATTTATGACTTGTTTCAAATAAGAATAATTATTGCTTCTTTTCATTGTAACATTACTAAACTTTGAATAAATGTAATGTTTTAAATAAGTATTTGTGATTAAAAATAAGGTTCCGTTGCAAAGCATGGGCATCTAACTAGTTTAAAATGGTGTTACCAGCAGAACGAGATGCTAGTATGCTACACTTCAATTATGTGTTATCAAATTATAATCTAAGTTCAACATCAGTCACACACTAATACATCCATGTTTCATGAGTCCATTTCTCTACCACAACGATTAGTACAGTAGCAACCATCCGTTCGCCAATACCAGATGTACTGAAGGTACACTAACCATGTTAAATTGTCAACTTGAGAAGAATTATTCCTCAATAGTATGGCTGCTTCACTAACAGGAGTGTATAACACTATAACAGCAGCATGACCCAAAAAAAGCGATAGCAACCACAAGTAAGGTACTGCAAGCTCAAGAGGTAAACATATTGGTGGAATTCAATTCAATTTCCCATGAATTGCAGCAAATCGACTATTCCATACCCCTCCGAGCTACCTCAAACCAGAGGGGAATTCAGTCCCCAAATTGTACACCTCGAATAGACCAGGACCAAAACCCTAGCAACTGAGGGCACAAATCTCAGCCTAAACCACACTGCAGACGAGAAATCCACGCAAAAACACACCCCGGAGAACCGAAACCCTAGACGCGCGCAGTGAGATGGGCAGAGCTGACAGCTAGCAGGGGGAGATAAGGTGGCCCGAGCAAACGTACCCATGAGGCGGTGGCGAGGGTTGTCGAGCGCCTCGACGAGGAAAGGATCCACGTGCGAGGTGACCCTCCCTTCCAACTCCGTCCCCCGCCCCTCGTCGGCGACGGCCGGCGGGGGCGACGCGGCGCCGGAGCTCATCGTGCGGCGGCGGCGGCGAGTGGGCAGTAGGGGGCAGCGGAGAGAGGGAGGGAAGCTGCGGCCGTGGGCGGCGACTCGCCTGCCTTTCCCTTCCCCTCTCCGCTTCCCGATCCCGAAGCGGCGGCGGCCTGCGGAGAAGGCGAGGCGGAGCCCGAGAGAGAGAGAGAGAAAAAGAGAGGTCCGCCGCGGCAACGCGGGTCCGGAATTTTGACGCCGCGTTGCGTTCTGACGGATGGATTCAGGGACGGGCTATGGGTTGGGTGGACCCGTTCGGGTCGAATGCAACACTTGAAATAATATTTCAAAATTCGATTTTTATGAAGCGACGATTGATTATGGCGTCTATCAGTATAATTCAGTTCTAAAATAGAAAGATTTCATTTTTAAAAAATAATTTTTATAATTTTTAATTAATAATTAAGCTAAAAATAAAGAGGCATTGGATTATGTGGATCTTTCCGTCATCGTTCAGTATCGAATCCAATGCTTTAAATGAAGCTCCAGAATTCGATTTTTACAAGCGTTGGTTGCGTATTCACGGTCTAAAAAGGATCATGGCGTCTTATCTTCTCGACAGTTCCTATAACCACAATTTCCTATTACTATTTAGTACTTTAGTTCAAAACCAGAAAGCTTTCATATTTTTTAAAATATAATTAAGCTACCATGTCAAATCCAACACTTGAAATAAGGTTCCAGAATTCGATTTTTTATATAAGCATGTCGAATATTTAAATATTATTTTGGTATATTAAATATAAATTATTTACAAAATTTATTCATAATTAGTGGATTATTTGCGAAACGAATTTAATTAGTCTAATTACGCCATGATTTGACAATGTAATGTTAGAATAATTAGATTTAATAGATTCGTCTCACGAATAATTCTCAGGATTCTATGATTATTTTTATAATTAGTTCATGTTTAATCTTTTAAATTAATATTCACAAACTTTAGTACAGAAAACGAAATGCCCTCTTAAATAAGAGGTGTGAGGTTATGTGGACCTTTTTGTCACCGTTCGTGTCAAATCCACACTTGAAATGATTCTCGAGAATATGAATTTCTTGAGCGTCCTGATTGCCTTTTCACAATGTGAGTAAGATTATGTTTTTATCTTCTCCACAACTTCTGTAGCTAGAGTTTCCTATTATTGCTATTATTGCTTAGTACCTCGGTTCCAAAATAGAAAGCTTTCATATTAAAAAATGTTATTTATAATTTTTAACTAATAATTAAACTAAAAATATTTATTGTTATTGTTATTCATATCAGTTTTGTCGAGTGCCACAAGCACTCGACGAACCTTCAAAACCTCTCGATGAAAAATAATATAACGGCGGTATGATGGACGGTTTGTCGAGTACCCGAAGTTTGGCCTGAAATTTGGCACTTGGTAAACAAAAAACTGAAAATAAAAAAATACTACTTATATGTATATATACAAGTATATACATGTTTTTAATGCAAGCAAATACATAAGAAAATTCATGATATGTTTTCACTTAAGTGGATCAGGTCATTTTACATAATAACCACATGCATTAATTTGTATCTGCATGTACATATACACAAATTACAAGTACTCACCTAGCCAAAACAAGATGAATTCTAAGGATGAACAATTCAGAGATTGAAACACTTAACAACACGGTATTGAAATTTTAGTTTACTCTCTTGACTGAATACTGAATTTCATGATGATCAAGTAGTTTGGCACAGCATCATGTAACAAAACTGAACTACTCCAGCACACATACTATTCATGGGCATGTAAACTATACACAAAAATTGATTACCAAGCAAAAGTAATAGACTACAAAAACAGAACTGAACATGCAACTTCAGAAATAGATTCAAGCAGAAAATTTAAAGTGCATCTCTAAAAGTAATCCATAGACATACACATAATCCATCTGAAAATGTTACTAAGACATGCTCAAACAACCAATACAAAAACAGACTGAAAATGTAATTTCAGTTTAGCTCAAACAGGGAAACAGTACATAACTAATTCTGTTTCAATTGCAGAAAAACACAAAGTTCAGGTTTATGATTTAATTGAGTTTGCAAGATTTCATTACTGGAGCAAATCTTCAATTCAAATCTCCAAACTTCAAAACAGTCTACACATAGACTGAAATCTTGGTTCATATAACAAATCAGATAATATCAAAACTGACCTAGCAGCATACTGCAGCACAAAACTCAGAAATATACCGAAACAGACAACACATAACCCAAATATCAGATCTTTCTCAATTCAGACTTGCAAGATAATATCAACAGTTTGGTGTTTAAACTAGTCAAGAACTCAGATCAACAAAAACTCCACTCAAAGTTCAAAATATTATCTAGACTGTGAATAGTGATACAACAATAGATTCTGAATTCAAACACAAAAACTGTCCTCTGTTCATTCAACATTTGACTCCCCAAAATAGATACAAAAGACCATGACAACAATTCAGAGATCAAAACTTTCAGCTAATGTGCTTCTCTGATTTTTTCTTCACAAAAAGGGAGCAACCCATAATGAGTGGAATAAGAATCATAAATTTGAAAAGGTTTGCACCAAGATACATTCACAAATGATTTGCTCAATGAGCACTCCAAGAATCAGCCATGATGTTTATGAATACTTGAAGAACCATTTCATCAAACATGTGGGGAGCAAAACCAAAACATATTTTTCAGCACTGTGGTGCCTACTTTGAGCAGCAAAATAATTCAGAAGACATCACAGAAACAAGTTGTAACTTCCAAAAATGGATCATTCAATTCATACTCAACAAGAGTTACTTGGACATATAGATCAAGTTTTGCACTAGATTTTCCAGGAAACGCAGCACAAAACTGAATTTAACCACAAAACGTACCTGCACTGGAACCAGTAAATACAGTGAATAGTATTATCGTAGCTCCTGTGCTGAATCATGTTCACCGTCCAATCTTCTTCAAACTCAAGTTTTCTCAGTTATTTTCATTGGAAAAATTTGTCTAAAAGTGCTCCAATGGTTCAGCCAACATGAAGGGATAAAATCCTACCAACTCCTCTTCTAGAAGCCCCCAATTGACACATAGACCCTTAGTAATTTCAGATTTAACAATTCAGAAAATTACTCTATAAAACCTAAAATAAAAATTACAAAATGACTCTCCTTTTAATATAATTTCAGAGTAGAACCACTCTAAAAATTATACCAAGAGGTTACACTACAAAACTAAAAATTTAAACTAATACTAGACACAAATTTATTGAATTAACAAAAACAATAAATGTTTCGACGGTTTTCAGCAAAAACTGACAAAGCCTCTCAGCCCTTCGACTCGTGACATCGCTTCGCGACTCCGAGTGCCAGCAAGCCACTTCCTCTCTCGATCCCCTCGAGCCGACGGCATGTCGACCAGGTTCGTGAGAGGGAGGCTAGAACAAGCATTTAGGCGGCTCGAGGGGATCGAGAGCGGAGTAGCGAGTATGTCTCCTTTTATTCAGATGTGGTTCATATATAAGTGATTGAATGTGAGTGTGTGGATAAAAACAGATCAGGTCTGGTTGATAGAGCATTGAACTGAAAATGCTTCTAATTATATTTCTTGTCTCCTTAGTCTAGATTCATGCTGTGAAGCTTTATTCATATTTTCAGTTCTGCTTTGAGTGTTTCAATTGAGTGGTTCAGTCTAGAGGTCTTTGAATTTGTTCTATTCATATATGTTCAGCTCTTAAATTGAAGATCATACTGTTTCCTGTTGAACGTGTTTAATCTGAATGATTGAGATATATTTTGTGAGATGAAGTGTTAGTTCTGAAATAGTAATTACTGATTTTGTCAGATTTGATCAGAACATTCTAGCAATTTGGTAGAACAAAAATTGGGCAGCTCTTTTGAGTTGAAACCAGAAATTTTCCCTAGCAGTGAACTCTGGACCGTGAACAGTAGGCGCTAAAGTTTCGTTCTGGCTATAGGTGTTGTGTCAACACAACTATTCATCGTCAGCAGTTTTTGTTTTCAAAGCGTTTAATCTGCTATTGCAATCTTTTGGTGGATTGAAAACAGTATGTTTTTGAACAAGTGATCAGAATGGTTAAGTATTTTCTTGATGAATCAAATTTGTTTCAGTCTCTGAGTTGTGAAGCAGAAGTACTATCAGTTCTGATTATTTAGATGCTTGTAGGTTGCTTCATCATTTGAATTCAAAAGGAGCTACTGGTTTTGAATCAATTTCTTGAACTGTTTTTGAGTACATGCTTTGAAATTATATTCTGAAAACTACAAAATCAGTTCACAACTCTGAAATAGTTCTGTTGTGTTCTAATAGAAGAGTATATAGTTGCTGTTTTGTGTCAATCAAAGTTTACAAAGTGGTATAGATCTTCATAAGTAGTTCTGAGCTTTTCTGTTCATTTAAAAGTGTATGTGTGCTGTTCTAAGATCATATTGCTGAGTTCAGTTCCAAAGTCCACAAAATGAATCCGTAATCTGATTGGTTTGAAAGTTCAGTTTTGAGTTTGTAATTTGAGACATGTTCTGAATTTGAACTTTTATATCTGAATCAAAACTGAATTTGTGGCACTATTCATCGTCCAGAGTTTATCAAAAGCATTGAAATTAAATTCTGAATATTGCAATCTGAAATCAAAATTTGAATTGTATCCTGTTATGATTTTGCTGAAAGTTGTTTTCAGAATACTCTGGATTTTGTCGGCACATCAGCGACCAACTGACCAAGTTGAAGTTTCAAACTCCGAAGCTCTTAGGCAGTCGATACTTCAAAGTCCGATTGAGCTAGTTCAGCACTTGAAATTCCGATTTAGTCTGAACTGAGTTTTTGATACACATTTTTGATTTGATTTGCTCTGATTGACTCAGACTTGTACTTTGGATTTTGTAGAGGTGCATTGGGGTGTTTTTGAACAGGCCATCATATTCACGAGAAATTGTTAAGGTGCCTATTCACCCCCCTCTAGTCGCCATTCCGATCCAACAATTGGTATCAGAGCCGGTTAGATCACCAGTTGACCTTAACCGGTTTGTGATCCTTGTTTTGGCGACATGGAAAGGAACTCAAAGATTCCGATGTTTGATGGTCGAGATTATGCTTATTGGAAGGTGCGCATGGAGGCTTATTTGCTTAGCCAAGGAAGTGCGATTTGGACATTGTTGCATCCCAGTATGTGATTCCTGACACTCGTACCTCAGAGACAGAAGGCACAATATGAATGTAATAGCAAGGCTAGAAACATTCTTTTCATTAGTCTGAGTCGCAAAGAGTTTGACAGGGTCCAGTACCTACAAACTGTGCGTGAAATTTGGACCACTTTGAAAACTTTTCATGAGGGCACTACCCAGATTAAGGCTAGGAGGCAAAGCACATATAATCAAGAGTACCAAATGTTTGTGCAAGGCCTTGACGAATCGGTAGATGACATGTTTGCGTGTTTTGATGGAATTGTCAGTAATTTGCGCGCCACTGGGATTTTGGCTTACTCTGACCACGATAGGCCGATCAAACTTCTCTATGCTCTTGATCGTAGCATATGGGAGGTGAAGATCTCCAGTATTGAAGAGTCGGCAAGCTTTGACACGTTGACTTGCAAAAAACTCTTTAGTAAGCTTAAGTTCACCGAGATAGTCAAGGCGTCTCGACTAGGAGCTGGAAAAGTTTGTTGCCTTCGATTGCTTTGATTTCCAGTCCTAGCAGTGATACCTCATCTGGAGGTAATTTATCTAGCGTGTCTTGAGCTTGTGTTTTCTTTGGTGCTTTTGACTTGTCCTCCCTTGTCTCTATCACAAAAGAACAAGTGGATGCTCTAGATGATGAGGAGCTAGCTCTCATTGTCAAAAAGTTCACTCGCTTTTACAATGATAGACGAGACCAAAAGAGAGGAGGGTCACAGGGGTGTTTTGAATGTGGAGATACGTCTCACATTAAAGCAAATTGCCCTAAACTGAAAATGAAAAATGAAAATGAGCATAAGCACCAAAAATGGAACAAGAAACCCTATTTCAGAGGAAAACGAGGAAAATTGGCTAAGAGAGTAGCCAGAGCTTTTGTGGCCGCCCTCAGCTACATCGACAACACGTCAAGCGAGGAGCCAAGCTCGGAGGAAGAGGAGCCTCCCAAGAAAGAGAAGAAGGAGAAGAAGGAGAAGAAGACAGTGGACCTCACCGACCTTTGCTTCGCGGTCGACGGCAACGACAGCAGCGACGAGCTCGACACTTCTGAGGTATATCTATACATGATCAGCTTCTTGTTCAGAATGATGAATTGCATGATGTTGTTTATTCTCAGGATAGATTGCTTAAACTTACTGCTAAAGAACGTAAAGAACTAAAACTCAGACTTGAAGCTATCTCCACTGAACTTGCTATCTTGAAATCTAAGTCTGATGTTGCCGATTGTGAGTCATGTCTTACTGTTATGGATGAGCTTGCTTAGGTACGTTTTATACATGCTCAAACTGTTGAAAAACTTGAATTAACTGAAAAGCAACTTTTGTTGGTGGAGTCTAGTCCTGCGGTCATTAACGAATGCTTGAACTGTCCTTTGCTTGTTGAGAGCATCAATTTGAGAGATAGGCATGTTGATGAACTTAAGGCTAGATTGGAGAGTGCTGAGTGTTCTAAGGGTGTGCAGTCGGCGTGTCCCACCTGCATCACCCTTAAGGACCAACTCAGCTTTGCTAGAGAGCAAGCAGAAAAATTAAAATGTGAGAATGACTACCTTCTCTCCGTTATGGAAAAATGCACTGAAGGAAAGGGTAGGATGGACCTGCTTTTGGCTAAAACCAAAATGTGTGTTGACAGGGCAGGGTTAGCTCTCGGGTTAGGTTATGAGAGAACCACTCCAAACACTTTGAGCGAAACTATGTTCACTCCTCCCACTACCCTTGAGAAAGAGAGAGCTCAGTTAGACACCGATAAAAAAGCCAAGAATCCTACCCAACCAACAAAGAAAGCTCTTCGTGCTTCAGATGAACCTCCTCAGCCAAAACCCAAGAAAACTGTGAGATTTGCGCCTGAGACCCATACCCACACACCCAAGAAAGTGATATCCCACACACCCAAGAAAGTGTATCACTGTTCTTATTGTCATCGGGTGGGTCATTTGGTTGGGTTTTGCTTTCGTCGTATCAGGGATGAGCGACAATCTTTTGCTATGAGTTTTCAGGATATGCACTACCCATCTTTAGGTATGCATGAGTCTGCGTTTCACTCTTATCCTGGTATTGAGGCCCCACATGGTTTTGAGAGTGATTTTGCCCCTCGTGGTGTACACCATGCTTCATATGGTGGTAGATCACGTGTAAGAGGCTTTGATGCTCGACGGGTTGGGAGACCTCGTCGATTTTCAGGTTCGCACTTTATTGCTAGACCACGCACTTTTTATCATGGCTTATCTCCTGTGAATGGTCAGTCTACTACTTTGCCTGGATCTCGAGTTTTGCGATGCTGGATTCCAAAACAATTTTTATCTCACCCTCTCACTGAGCATCCGAGAGATACTATCATGTTTTGAGGGGGAGCTATGTAGCATTGCATGAGCTTCTGTTATATGATTAATTTCTTTTACTAGTACATGTTTTGTTATGCCTTTGATCTATTGTCTTTAATACTGTTGACTACTTGGCATGTCATCATTTGATAATTGTCATGAGCATGGCTTTTATCTGTGAAAATTTGAAAATGGTCACTGCTTAGTCTAGAAACTAGTTTGAATGGGTTGAGTGCTTTTGCTATTTTTTACACACCTGATAGCTAGGTCCTTTTTTACTTGGATGCTAATGCGCAACTTGATTTCATCAAAATTAAATGAAAATTGAATGAAAATGAAAATAAAGATGGTCATACTTTTGTGTGCTGAAATTTGAAAAAGATCCAGGTGGGTTTGCTTTGTCGCACTATTTTGTTTTGGACGGTTTACCATAGCACTTTGGTAAGAATCAGGACGGTGTAGTGTTTGCCGAGACCATTACTTTAAGCTTCTTATGGCTTCAACCTAGGCTTAGCATGGTCGATTAGCATAAGGTTGACATGCAAATAACCCCTGGCACAAAAATGAGAAATTTGAAATTCATTGCATATCATGTTTGCTGAAGCACCTTGAAGTGGGATAGGCTTATCGAGTGTGTGCTTATTTAGCTTTTGCATCTCATGCCTTGACATGTCTAGTATACTAGTCTGAGTGGTGATGCTTTTATTTGCTAAAGTCTGAAAATGCTTACTCATGCCTTTTGTTTAGATGGTATACATATGAGGATGTCTTTTAGTACTTTGAGACAATATTTAAGGTGAATGCTTGTTTGTACTTGTAATTGCAGATGCTCATGTTTCAGAAGCTCACATCTCTGCTTTACCCTCGTTCCCCTCTTTGCATCTTTTTATCTCCTTGACGCCTGCATTGTCAAAGGAGGAGAAATGATCTACATGATGCTTTGGCTTTTGGATTGCTTGGTTAAGGGGAAGTTGGCTTTCATGTTGAAATGTTTTGCTTTGCATGTTGCATCAAGATGCTTTTGCGCTTTTGCTTTGCCTTGTATATTACCAGGTGACATGTTTTGCTCTTTTATGAGTTTTTATGGTCATTTGTGCGCGTAATCCTCATCACGTCTTTGCTTTGGGGTTGTCAATGCACTCATCAAGGGGGAGATTGTGAAACCAAGGATGATTTGGTCTGAATGATGAGTGATTGACAAGGATGAGCGTTTGAGCGGTTGAGTGGTTGAGAGTGATTTGAGTGCATCGAGGGTTTCGATGTGAAATGGAGGTTTGGCTGCCGAGGGTTTCGGTGGTGCGTCGCGTTCTTGTTTTAGCTTGTCTTGTTTGTGCAGGGTGGAGATGCTGACCGACTGTCGACAGCGGGTGATTGAGGGTTGAGCGGGGATCTTGATGCCGGAGGATCAAGAAGGCCGGGCGAAGTTTGGGAAGATCTCAAGAGTGCACGAAGAGACGGAGCGAGACTTAACGAACGACTGACTGCACGGTGTGTCGACCGAGTTCGCGAGAGGGACGCCATTTCGGCAGCTCAAGGGGATCGAGAACAGAAGTGGCTTAGTTCAGGTACAAACTTCACAGTTCAAATTTACTATGGTCTATGGTGCAAATATACACACTGCCTACCATGGACAAAGGCTGGATGCCTAAGCACTTGCCTGCCGCATAGCCAGGCAAAATGTCTCATGCTGCTTCTGATAAGAGTGCCTTCAGTGACGACGTACAAGTCTCTGTGCTCAAGGCAGAGGCATTACCTCAGTGTCAAACTTGGATTATGACTGAGATTCTGAGAAGAAATAAGTAGCAAAGGGCAAAAGGTGCTAGGCATAAATACAAATTATAAGGGAAGTGTCGGGGATATGACCCCCAGGTACCCCAAGATGAGCTTTGGTGGATCAGCACAAGCTTGTATCACTTTTAGTTTGATTTGCAAGTTCTAAACAGCAAACTTATCTCAGATCAGTACACATATGTTTAGACCATGTCAACCAAAAATTGAACTGCTACACATCAGCACATACACATTCAGAACATCTATTTTCAGACAATGAACAGTATTATCCAAAATTCAGTACAGTGGCTGCATACAATTCTGATTCAAACTTTTGGAGAAGTTTCAGTATTCATTTCACATCACCAAAACTATTTTCAGAACATTTCTATCAACATGTTCACTTTAGAGAACTAATCAAGAGGATTATAATGAATCCGAACTAGATCACTTGGAAAAAAACAGAACAGTATTACTTACCTCTGAAAGTTTTCAGTTAATGCAAAGTGTACCTGAAACCTGTAAGCTGAAAATATCACTAAAGCTCCTGTCAATTCAGATCCTTCTAGATATTACTACTGCTCAGCAACAAAAATTCAGAGACTGATCAATACCATGAAATTTTAACAACAACACACTTGCTGAAATAGAATCAAACTATTCTGTAGAACCCTATACGAAAACAGTACTGCATCCTGATTGAAAATATTCAAAACAGAGATGAAATCACGGCATATATCCTTGCTAACTCCACTTTCCAGATATTCAAAGTTGTGAACACATCAGCAAATATTTAGAGACCAAAATCAGTAAATATTCTCAACTCAGTTTAGAACAATCAAACAACACATTCAATACCAGTGCTAGTAACTCATTGCTGTAGAAAAACAAGTTTCGGCAACACTGTAGAAAATTTGACACACCTTCTTGAAGAAAAACAGTGCTAGCAACTTACCTCCCGCATGAAAATGAACAGCAAGAACACATTGTCGACAACAAAGCTGGTCTCTGTATCAAATATGGCAAAACAGCAAGTGCTGTTCTCAAACATGCTGAAAAGCAATTCTCTCGGCAGAACATCATTTACCAGAAGCAAAAACCGATTTCTCCTCTCATTTCTTGTGTGAAATGTTCTGGATTAAGGTCCTAAAGCTGTAGCTAATCATGCCAAATTCAACATGAACAAAATGAAAGTTCTGGATACAACAAAAAAACTTTCAGAAGATACAAGCGTGAAGAAGCAAAAATCGAAATCAATTGTGGGATCGGAATGACGACTAGAGGGGGGTGAATAGGCACCTCGACAATTTCTTTCGAAATGATGGCCTACTCAAATCACCCAATGCACCTCTAGAAACACAAATTCAAATTTCAACTCAATCAGTACAAAAGATGAGCTCAAACGGAGACAAATTCTCAAAACAGCCTTTAATTCACACTTCTCTTGAATTCACGCTTCTTAGACCATTGTTCTCAGTTCATCCTTGTTTGAGACCCAATCAAGTAAACCAAATTGAATCAGAACTATTTTGTTTAATATCAAATCAGAATCAGGAACTAACGACAATTTTTGGACAGTGAATAGTAATTACCGACAACAGCAAAGTATATTGAAATACTTTGATTCAAAACTCAGGTTTCAAACACAGAAACTAGATGAAACAGCCCAAGCAAAAACCGAATATGTTCAACACTAGACAACCTGAAACTACACAGCATTTAACCAAAAGATTCACAAATTTTTGGAATAACACTCAATCTGAAAAGTACTGTTTCTCAACCGACAAACTTCAGGAAATCAGTTCAGTTTAATCAAACTATACTGAAAATGATATTCAATCAGCAAATTGACCAATAGCTGAAACCTTGATGCACAAACTGATAATCTGATTTAACTAGTACACAACAAGAGTTCAGTTTATTCAATTCAAAATTCTGGATGCAAACTGAATTCAGCAAAGTAAATGTGTTAGTTCCTGATTTAGTTTGCAAAAATTAGACTCACATTCATTTCAATTCTGTTCAAACATATTCAGAACTTGATACTCTAGCTCAGCACTGAAATCACACCAGCTGAATACTCAATTTAGATAAGATACATTCAACTCAGTTAACAATGCAGTATACAGAGAATTCAGAAGAGTTCAGAGGGAATTTTGTTTTAGTACAATCTGAACACTAAACACAGCACTTACTGATTATCATATTCAATACTTATCAATCAAAACCAGGGCAAAGCATACTTTCAAACCATCTCAGTTAGAGAAAGCAGATCAGAAGGCAATTTGCAACTCAAGTAACACAACAGAACTAGACAATACTGCAAACTGAAAACAGATCTGCACAAAAACACTTCTGTTTACACCATTTGAAACTGATAACTCAATCAGATGAGCTATTCCTTCAGAGTGAATAATAAAATCAGGATAGGAGTACTAGGAACAGTAAATGAAGCTTCAACCAGATTTGATTCAAATAGATCAGTGATTCAAAACATAGAACTGCATAGTCATTCAGCACCACCAATAAATTCAGAGCTTAACACTCACTCTAATATCTGAAAAGACAAACAGGATGAACATACACATCTAGACTTGAAATCAGAGAGATGTTATAGAATTTTTTTCTGAAAACAGAATAAAAATTACTTGATCAACACCACGATACTCTGATACTCACATACTCTGATTCAAAACATATACTCCCATAGATGATCACTAGTTGCAGTAACAATTCTACAGCATAGAAAAACTAGACTGAACACATATGAACCAAAAAATTAGAGCAGGAATTTCGCACGGATTGAACAGATTCTATCAACAATATACTTCAGATGATATCTCAAAACTGGCCAGGAGAAAACACACTCTCATTCATCTCATATCATCAAAACGTAACGCAACTTCTGATTGAAAGCTAACCTGGACGATCGCTGGAGTATTTTTGTTCCTGGACGGTGAACAGAGCACTTTTCGGCAGCACTGTGGAGAGATCCGGCAAAATCCCAGCGCTATTCATCAACACACCAAAAATCAACAGGAACACTGTTCTCGGTTGACAGCCATGGAAGAAGCAAAATGGAGTTTATTCTCTTGAAAATTTCTGGACTCTTCCTCTACACGGATGACAGCCATGGAGGGATATTTATCCCAACCACTGCATGTTTCTAGAAGGTACCTTTTGCAAACACCCCCTAGAAATTTCCAAATTACAAGTCTGAAATCTAGAACTTAAAAATACCCTTTAGCTAAAACGAAAAATTACATTTGACTCCTATTTAATATATTTTCAGAATATGCATTCCAAAAATATACTAATTAGTACACACTAAAGACACTAAAATTTAGACTAACAATTCGACACTATTTTATTGAAATAGTAAATGCGACAGATGATACGACGGTTTTCAGCAAAAACCGACAAAGCCTTTTCAGCTCCTCGACCCGTGACACCGCTTCGCGACTCCGAGCGCCAGCAAGCCACTTTCCGCTCTAGATCCCCTCGAGCCGCGCGAATGCTTGTCCTGGCCTCCCTCTCGCGAACACGATCGACACGCCGTCGCAGGCAGCCATCTGTCCGTCCGTCCGCCATTCGTCCGAGTCTTGCTCCGTCTCTTCATGCATCCTGGAGATCTACCCAAACTTCGCCCGGCCTCCTTGATCCTCGGCATCGGCTCCCCGCTCGACCCTCGATCACCCGCTGTCGACAATCTGTTAGCATCTCCACCCTGCACAAACACGACAAGCAGCCAAAACAAGGACACGACGCAACGCGACGCACTGCCGAACCCCTCGGCAGCCAACCCTTTCACACCACATCGATACACTCGATGTACACTGCCGAACCCCTCGGCAACCAGACAATCAACCCGCATCGACACCCTCGATGCAATTCACCAGCTCTCAGCCAACTTCGCTCAGACGCTCATCGTTGTCAATCGCTCATCATTTAGACCGAAACCACCCCTAGTTTCTCAATCTCCCCCTTGATGAGTGCATTGACAACCCTAAAAACACAAACATGATGAGGTAAGCAGATTATGCGCACAAGTGACAAAAACTCTTAGAAGAGCAAAAAACACGTCACTTGGTAAAAGTCTCGCCACACCAAAAGTGCAAAGCAAAGCGCAAGGCATGCAAAAGCATTAAATCTCAAAAGCGCATCGTCAAAAGCGCAAAAGCCATCACTCAAAAGCGCATCACAACTCAAAAGTGCAAAAGCGTCAAAAGCGCATCGTCAAAATCATATCTCCCTCAAAAGCGCAAGGCTCAAACTCCCCCTTAACCAAGCAATCCAATTCATTTCTTCCAAAAGCATCATGTCGCTCAATTCTCCCCCTTTGACAATGTACTCTTTGCGACTCAGGCTGACAAAAAGTATGTTCCTCGCTTTGTTGTTAAACTCATACTTTGCTTTGTCAGTCTCTGAGGTTCGAGTTTCAGGAATCTCATATTGGGAATCGACGAGTGTAGACCTTGTCTCATATTGAATCCAGTAATGAGATTCCTGAAACATCTGAAAGCGCATCGCAACTCAAAAACGCATCGCAAGCATCAAAGCTCATCGCATCAAAGCGCATCAAAACATGTAAATCATATCTCCCTCAAAAGCGAAAGGCTCAAACTCCCCCTTAACCAAGCAATCCAATTCATTTCTTCAAAAACATCATGTCGCTCAATTCTCCCCCTTTGACAATGCAGGCATCAAGGAGATAAAAAGATGCAAAGAGGGAAAGAGGGTAAAGCAGAGATGTGAGCTTCTGATAAAAGCAACTGCTATTACAGTACCACAAGTATTCGCTTTGAACATCATCTAAAAATACTGAAAGCCATCCTTATATGTATACCATCTAATCGAAAAACATGAGCAAGCATCTTCAGGTTTTAGCAAGTAAAAGCATCATCGCTCAGACTAGTATACCAGACATGTCAAGACACGAGATGCTAAAGCTAAACTAGCACACACTAGATAAGCGTATCCCACTCCATGGTGCTTCAGCAAACATGATATGCAATGAATTTCAAATTTTCAATTTTTTGTGCCAAGGGTTATTTGCATGTCAACCTTATGCTAACCGACCAAGCTAAGCCTAGGTAGAAACCATCAGAAGCTTGAAGCAATGGTCTCGGTATACACTCAATGTCCCGGTTCAAACCAAGGTGCAATGGAATGCAGTCCAGAACAAAGTAGTGCGATAAAAGCAAACCCACCTAGATCTTTTCAATTTTCAGCACTCAAAAGCATGAATATCAATCATTTTCATTTTCAATCATTTTTCATTTTCATTTTCATTCATTTTTCATTTTCATGCAATTTTGATGAAATCATGTTGCGTATCAGCATCCAAGTAAAAAGGACCTAGCTATCATGTGTATACAAAGCTAGCAAAAGCACTCAACCAATCCATGCTAGATCCCAGACTAAGCAATGACCATTTTCAATTTTTCACAAATAAAATTCATCCTCATGTCAATTCTCAGAAGTATACATGCTAAGCAGTCAACAGTACTAAAGATAATCGTTCAAAGACATAATCAAAGCATGTACTAGTAAAAGCAATTATCCAAATGCCAGAAGCTCAGGCAATGCTACACAGCTCCCCCTCAAAACATGCTCGAATCTCTCGAAAGCTCAGTAAGAGGGTGAGAAAAAAAAGCGCAAAATGCGAAATCCAGGCAAAAGACTACTGACCATGCACAGAAGATAGATCAAGTCAAAAAATGCGTGGTCAAGCAATAAAGTGCAAATCCTGAAAAAATTGACGAGGTCTCTCAGCCTGTCGACCACAAAGCCTCTTACACGTGATCTATCACCATATGAGAAATGGTGTACACCACGAGGGGCAAACCACACTCTCCTAAGTGGAGAAGTGAAATCTCGAGTACTTAGCGCTTGGTTCAGAGATAAGATGCTTAGGTATCCAGCGCTGAACAACTCGAGGAGTGTGTAAAGCAGGAGACTGTATGTGATGTAAATCAAACTGCAAATGTGGTCTTCTAGCTACTAGTTGAGGTCTCCTAAAAAGGTTATGGCCAAAATGCCTACGTGGTCTATAATCACACGATGTGCTAAAACCACCACGATGGGCAAAATCACTCATATCACAGTGTTGGGGGAAAATATTTCATCCTTAGAGCCATTATGATAATAGGACAAAGGCAGGTGATTAAATCAAAGGTTTCCAGCATATAACTTCGGAATCACTGAGGATCAAGTTCGAAGTATGAAGGCGAACTCTAGTTCGGAGTATATCTTCGAACTAGGATTCTTCCGAGGGCTTCCTTGCCAACTAGGATGGAAGACTTATCTTCTTTCTCATTAGATTAGTCTTTTACCATTTTAGCCCTATTAAGGGTACCGAATAGTTTCCACTATGTCGGTTGTAATAGAGGGGTAAAAGGGTCTTTTCCTTAATGTTTGGGCCTATAAATACCCCCCATTTTACCCTGTAATCGGGACCGAATACAAGTTATTCAATATACATTTTCGAACTGTTTTAAGCTATTATCCTTTCAGAGGCTTGGAATAGTTTACTTCGCAAACACTTCATTTGTTAGTTTCTAACCTTCAGAAACCTGTTAGCGTAATCTTTTACGCCAACAGTTGGCGCCGTCCGTGGGGAACCTAGTCCAAAAAACTTCGTTCTCTACCAAGTTCTCAAACCATGCCTCTCAAGCGGAGTGCAGGTGGTAGTCCTATTCGGAGGTCTCCTCGGACCTCCAGAGTAAGATCTTCAAACACAGTTGAGGTCGGAGGGCCTTCGACGTTTCCTCCACCTCAAACTCCGGAAGGGATTTCCCTTCCTCGAGCATACGGAGTTCCTCCCCCAACTCCATCCATACTTCGGCCAGCCGGAGTCCCTCTTCCACCTCAAGTTCCACTTCGAACTAATGCATACAGTTCTCAAGACCCGGAAGGTCCTTCCGAAGGAGATGAAGATGGTCTTGGTGATATGGCCGCTCAAATGGCCAGTCTCCAAGCTGAAGTAGCAAGGTGGCGGCAAGAAGCCGCAGATAGGCTTCGTTCTTAGGCCACCCCAGTCATCCCCGAAGTGCCCGAAGACAACGAACTTCCTTATCCCGAAGCCTCGGAGAACGCTTCCTTCGACACCAAATCTCCGCTGCATCCTGAGTTGCAGAAAGTGCGCTTCGACCCTAAGTTCAAAACTTCGAAGCTTTGCAAATATTCTGGAGATGAAGATCCTAGAGAGTTCGCTCGCTCTTATGCATTAGCAATTGAAGCCAACGGGGGAGTGTGAGACACTATGGCCAAATGTTTTCCCCTAGCTCTTGAAAGAGTGACACTACGGTGGTTCTGGTCTCTGAAGTCAGGATCAATCAGATCATGGGGGGAGTTGAGGAAGAAGTTCGTGAGCAACTTTCAGGGTACCTTCGTACCCCCAATGTCAACAGGAAGTCTTTTCCAGGTGAAGCAGCTCCCCGGAGAGACTTTAAGACAGTATTTCAAGCGCTTCGCTCATACGAAGTCGCAAATTCGAGGGTTAACTACGTCTTTTGTAGTTGATGCAGCTCGAGAGGGAGTTATTCATGTGGGCCTCCTCGATAAACATCACAGGAAAAAGATATCTTCTATTGCTCAGTTGATGTCTTATTTCGAAGAATATGCAAGGTCAGAAGAGAGATGGCTTCGGAGAACTGCTGCAACTCCGTCAATACTGCAAGAAGTTAAATTGGAAGTGAAAACTTCAACACAGCCGCAAGGGCCTAGCTTCGAAGCTCAACACGACAGGCGTCGGGGGCAAAAGCATCCTCGTTCAGAAGTTTTGAACATTGCACCCCCGCAGAAGTTTGCCCCAAGGGTTCCACAGCCTTCAGGAAGCAAGACCAGCGGCTGGAGGCCGCCAGGGAAACCGGCTGGCAAAGCCTAGGCTTTTTTCTGCTGTGTCCATGGTGAGAATCGGAGTCACGCGACTGATGCGTGCAAATCTATACTTGCTTTAAGAGGAGAATACTTGGAAAGAACTCCGGGTCGAGGCACTACTGACTGAGTTCCGACCAAAGTGCGTCCGGAGCCTGTCCAGGCTGTGGCACGAATAGAGAACTTCGACCCTGCAAGACGACATCCGGTGGTCAATGTTATGCCACCTCCGAAGTAAGAAGAGGGACAAGATCGAGGGAAAAGAGTAGTCCTCCCCATCTCCGAAGGAGGGACCCTCGAAAGTATGTCGAAGAGGCAGAGAAGAGAATATGTTAGAGAAGTGGGCCATATTGGAACCTCTTCATCTGCAACTGCTATGCCCGAATGGTCCCATGTGCCGATATCTTTTTCTGTAGATGATGCAGCTGGTATTAAGTTTCCACATGCAGACCCACTCGTCATCACTGCCGACATAGCAGAGACTGAAGTCCGGAGAGTACTAATCGACGGAGGGAGTTCAGCAGATATTATCTTTGTTCAAGCTTTTGATCAACTCTGCATCTCCAGGAAGCATCTTCTCCCAGCAGCCCGTCCCTTGCAAGGCTTCGCAAGACCCCCTCTCGATGCTCTCGGACAAATTGGCCTGCAGGTTACTTTTGGAGAGGGGCTACTGGCCAGGACGGAGGAAGTGATTTTCGATGTTGTGGATGCTCCATATGCATACAATGTCATCTTAGGAAGGGGCATGCTGAATCAATTCGGAGCTATGGCGCATCATAATTACCTGTGTATGAAGATGCCCACACAGGCGGGAGTGCTCACTGTTTTCGGAGATCAGGCCACTGCGCGAAGAGCGGAGTATGGTCATGGCCCTCCTCTTGATCCGAGACAGGTGAACAGCGTGCAAGATAACCCGAAGGATTTCCCTGCTCCCAATGAATCTTCGAAGAAATCCTTCCCAAGGCCAAGCCCTAAAGGAGAGATTGCAATGAAGGTTATTGTCAAAGATGGCAAGAAATATTCTTTTCAATTTGGCAAAGACTTACCCCCAGAAGTCGCTACTTCTTTAGAGAAAGTAGTTGAGGAGAATTTAGATGTCTTTGCTTGGTCTGACGAAGACATCACCGGAGTCAGTCGGGATATTATTGAACACAGTTTACTTGTGAATCCAAAGGCTCGGCCTGTTCGACAAGGACTCCGGAAGTTGTCCACGGAGAGAGCTATCCTTGCCAAAGACAAAGTGGAAAAGCTGCTGAAGGCTGAGATTATTAGAGAAGTGGCTCATACGGAGTGGTTAGCCAACCCAGTCTTCGTTAGGAAGAAATCTTCCGGGAAGTGGCGCATGTGTATCGATTTTACATCTCTGAATAAAGCATGCCCCCGTGACCCCTACCCCATGCCCCGAATTGATCAATTGGTCGACTCTACTGCCGGTTCGGAGTTATTAAGCTTCCTCGACGCGTACTCTGGCTATCATCAAATTTGGCTAAAGCGCGAAGATGAAATCAAGACAAGCTTCGTAACTCCTTCAGGAGTCTTCTGTTATGTAAGAATGCCCTTTGGCTTAAGAAATGCCGGGGCTACTTTTTCAAGGTTAATTGTTAAGGCTCTAGGTCATCAATTAGGTCGCAATGTAGAGGCCTATATGGATGATATTGTAATAAAGAGTGCTTTAAAGCACCAACATAGCCTAGACTTAGCAGAAACATTCAATAACCTTCGAGCATGTGGGATCTGTCTTAAACCCCGAAAAATGTATCTTCGGGGCGCATGCTGGAAAAATTGTTAGGGTATCTAGTTTCAAGCAGAGAGGCCCCACTCAGATAACTATGTTGCAAAGGATGCCCCCAGAGAATTTAAAGCAAGTGCAAAAGCTGACTGGTCGTCTTGCAGCACTTAGCTGGTTTTTGGCAAGGTCTGCGGAGAGAAGTTTGCCCATCTTTAAAGCATTGAAAGGGTCCGAAGATTTTGCATGGACACCGGAGTATCAAAAGAGCTTCGAAGATATTAAGAATTATCTCAGTAACCTTGCTACACTCACGGTGCCTATTGCGGATGAAACCCTACTCCTCTACCTTGCAACTACTGGCTCTGTTGTCAGTGCAGTCCTTGTCAGAGAGGTTGATTTCAACGGGAAGTTGGTACAGAACCCAGTTTATTTTGTGTCTGAAGCATTGTCTGGAGCAAAAACAAGATATTCCGAGCTTGAGAAATTTACTTATGCTCTGATAATGGCTTCAAGGAAGCTAAGGCATTATTTCTTGGCACATAATGTAATTGTACCAACTTCATATACTTTGGGAGATATGCTCCGAAGTAAGGATTCTACAGGAAGAATTGGGAAGTGGGCCGTTGAGTTAGCACCCTTCGGCATATCCTTTGTGGCAAGAACAGCAATTAAGTCACAAGTGTTGGCGGACTTCGTGGCAGAATGGACTCCCCCTGCAGCATGGGCTTCGGAAAAGCCAAGTGAAGGGATTTGGACTATTTACTCTGACGGAGCTTTCCAAGCATCTGGAGCAGGTGTCGGAGCCGTGATAATTTCGCCTTCAGATCAAAAGGCAATGTACTCCTTAAGACTCAATTTTAAGTCTACCAATAATATAGCAGAGTATGAGGGAATTTTATTGGGACTTCGAAAGGCCCGCGCTCTAGGGGCTACAAGAGTTGTTATTAAGACAGATTCTCAGATTGTAGCAGGGCACGTAGACAAGAGCTTTCAAGTTCGACATCCACAGCTTGCAAAATACTTGGAAGAAATCCGTAAGATTGAAGCAGCATTCAAAGGGATTTCCATCTGGAGTATACCTAGAGCAGAAAATGTGCAAGCTGACATCTTAGCAAAAGCTGCAGCCGGAGCTATGGACATACCAGAAGAAGCTTTTTATGAAGAACTCAGTACACCTTCGGTGCCACAAATCCCTGCTGCGGAAGTCCTTTGCATTCCAAGTACAGATTGGCGAAGTTCAATTATGGAATTGTTGCAAGGTCAAGAAATTCTTCGAGAAATTCATGAAGGACTCTGCGGTAGCCATTTAGCCCCTCGAGCTTTGGCAGGAAAGACACTTCACCAGGGGCTTTATTGGCCTACAATAGTAGCTGATGCGGAGAGCTTAGTCCGCACTTGCCAAGGATGTCAGTGGATGGGACGAAGAAGTCATCGCCCATCAACAACTCTCCAAGTCATTGCTCCAGTATGACCCATGGCCAGATGGGGCATGGATCTTATTGGCCCCTTCCCAGTAGCAAAAGGAAATTTTAAGTTCGCAGTGGTAGCAATCGAATACTTTTCAAAGTGGGTCGAAGCAGAGCCCCTAACAGCTATCACTTCGAATAATGTATAAAAATTTTTCTAGAAGAATATTATATGCCGGTTCGGAGTGCCTCGGCAGCTGACAGTTGACAATGGAACACAGTTCGATGCAGAACCCTTCAGGAAATTCTTTGAAAACCTAGACATCCAATTATGTTTTGCTACGGTAAGGCATCCTCAGTCTAACGGAGCTGTTGAAAGAGCCAATGGTAATATCTTATCAGGGCTGAATCGAAGAATAGTTGGATTGGCAAAAGGACTGTGGACTGAAGAGCTCCCGAAAATTCTTTGGTCCATTCAGACAACTCAGACAAGGTCTACTGGTTTCACTCCTTTCAGACTATTATTCGGAGATGAAGCTATGACACCAACGGAGCTTAAAGGAGGGTCTCTTCGCAGCACCGAACCAGAAATAGAAGCAGAAAGACAAACTTCGCTTGATTTAACAGAAGAGACAAGACTTCAAGCTGTTGCCAATTTGTCAAAGTATCAGCAGCAGACGGAGACTTGGTTCGACCCGAAGGTCAAAATTAATGAACTTAGGCCGGGTCATCTCGTTTTGCGAAGTATCATAGCGCCAGGAAAATTAGGAAATAAGTGGGAAGGTCCATACATAATTGTTCGCTCAGGGCGTCCTGGTTCTTTTAAGTTAGCTAATTTGGAAGGTGAAGAGTTAGTGCATACATGGCATGCAGAGCACCTAAAGCGATATTTCGCATAGGGGCTCCTTGTAATCATTTGTAAACACCTTCCGAATTAATAAAGCTTATGGTTCAGATAATGCCTACCCCCCATAAACTTCCCACTTCTAGTGGACGCACTGGAATAGCGAAGTTGACCGGGAGGGAAGTGTCATTAATTTGAATCATATTTTTCGGACTTCGGACCACTGGTCCGAAGCTTCCACCGAGGTGGGAAAGTCACTAAGAAAACGGATTCCAAGCCACCGGCTTGAAAGCATCCATAAAAAGAGTCCAAGGAGACCAAATAATGCGGATTCCAAGTTTCGGCTTGAAAGCATCCGTAAAAAGAGTCCAAGGAGACCACTGCGAATTCCAAACCACTGGTTTGATAGAATTCGCAAAAAGAGCCGAAGGAGGCCAAAACAAAACAGAGTTTGAGCTCATGAGCTTCGAATATTTGTGAAAAAAGTCCAAAGTGACTAATCGTTTGGGACACTAAAGTGTCCGGAAAGTTGTCCAAAGTGATTTCTTTCAAAACACAAGGTACTAAGTTACCAATCTTCAGACTCCAAGTAGTCGAAGACATTTTATAAGATTTTAATCAATCTTTAAATTGCTGAGGGGGCTCCGAGCCCCCAAAATTGTACTCCTAAGTTTTTCTTTGCGCCTAACCATCTTTGAATATTGTTCGAAGTTGCTTACGCCCAAAGAGGGGCTGGGAAATAGGGAGACAATTTTAAATCAATATTTATTATTCAAACAAATTATGATTACATCATGAAAAATCGGTATCTATACCGAGAAGGAATCGAAGACCCCTTCGATCTCTAGAGCTAAGGTTGGAACGACTAGTTCCAGAGCCGAAGTTCTAACAACTTTGCGTTTAACTCTCCTACCTCCCTTCGAAGCTCTAAAGTCTTTCTGTTTTTGTTGAAGCTCGGCCCAAGTTCGGAGTTGTTCGGGGCTCCTTTCCCATCTTCCAAGTTCTTCAGGCTTTTTACCCTGAGTTTCATCTTCATCTTCGGACCATGCAATGTCTTCGGAAGATGAAGTTTCCAAGTTAACCTCTTTTTCTTCCTCTTTAATATAAGATAGTATATCTTTGCTTACTTCGGGCGTAATTGCACCGGAGCTATCTCGAGGAACTAAAAATCGAGGGCGCTTGTGAAGTTTTAAAAGATCGAAGGTAGACCATAGTAGGTGGAGTTCTTCGTTAACGTTTAACACTTCGACATCATCCATATGAGGTGAAGCCTAAAAACATGACAAGCAAATTTTCATTCATAATATATGAAAAACATGATGCTTTACATAATCAGGATCCTAAGGTAAATCTAGACCTGCGGGTTTGGCGGAGGCTGGCTGCTCGAAGCTTGCAACCGAGCTTGCTTTTGGCGGTTCCCTTCATCAATCCAAGCCTTGATCGCAGTACGACCTTCGGCTCTCCATGAATCTTGGAAGGCTTGCCAAGCAGTGGCCACGTCTTCGAAAGGATTGAGAAGCTGGTTTTCGTCGAAGGTAATGGGAGCCGTCTCTGTGTTCGGAGTTATTGTTATTCCCAGATCTTCATAGTAGCGAAGTATGCCGATAGCAGCCACTTGTCCGGAGAGTTTTCCATATCGAATGCCTGCCGTCTTCATCGTCTTCGCAGCTCCTTGGATCATTTTTAGCCACCGAAGCAAGGAGACGTTGTCGTTTGAAGGAAGTGTCCCAGTAGTACCGAAGTACTCTAGGACACTTAGGAGTTGGTTCATGACCTCCGCAGCTACCTTCTCCGATTTCAGCTTATCGTCAAGTAAAGCGTCCTTCGCAGAAGTCAATTCTTCCACCACGCCAAAGAGTCTAGCTGCCTCCGTAGCTAAAGAGTTTTTCTAGTTAAGTAGGTGGCTAGCCTCTTCTGCAGTTTTGGCCTTTTCCTCTCAGAGCTTGACAAGTTCAGCCCCCGCCGTAGCATGCTCCGCCCGCATCTTTTCTATTTCCGCCCGAAGCACAATTTGTTCTGCTTCGATGATACGAGGATGCGCCCAACCTTCACGGCGTAGAATCAAAGATACTCGTGAAACCTGACGAGTCTTGTGCAGCCAACCGTTGCATGTGCAACAACCTGCAGCACGGAGTTCGCCCAGCCTCATGTTGTCCACTCAACCAAGTCAAGCGGATTACAATCCTCGTTGCAATCACAAAGGGCTTGCAAGGACAACGGGAAGGAATGCACAATTCTCAGAGATGATTCAGCTAGTAGCTAGAACACTCAAGAACATGCATAAAGCATAGTTGTTTCATTCTCAAAATTCTGTCCCCCTACACATTGAGAAAGATCCTATTATATAGAAGGGATCGAGAGGGAGATGGAGAGGTGTTCAGGACGTTTTACATGGCATTAAGCCAATATTGGTGCGCAACACCCTAATTAAAGCAAATGAAACGTTTGACAGTTTCTGGTCTCCACATTAAGTCGGCGATAACTCTCTATTCTGGTGGAATTATTGGGTGAGGCCAGATCCATTGGAAAGCTTATGAAGTAAGCGTTCCAAGCTGTGGTCGAACACATTTATTGGATTTAATATGCAGTTTCTATGAGCATCTTATTCCATACTGGTCACTTGAATCCGAAATGGTCTTTGAGAAACCAAGGGTTTGTTTCGGAGTGTGATGAGTGATTGACAGGCTTTTAACCTCTGGTTCGAAGGGGTACCTCCGAAGGGGGTTCGGAGGTTGGACCTCTGAAGGTGTTCGGAGGTGGTTTCACCGAAGGGCTCGGTGGTTTGGTTGCTGCAGCTGTTGCAGCGGAGTGTGCCCGTCGGAGGGGTCCGACAGTACACGATGACTAGGTTTGTACCGAAGGTCTCGATACTTTGGGTGGTACACCGGAGTGTGTGTCGAAGGCTGCTAACGCGGAGAGGTCTCCGGAGTACTGGATACACTTGCCTGCTTGTCTGTGGTGCGCAGGGGACTTCGGAGGCGACGGACGGTTCATAGCAGGTGAACCTGGGTCAAGCGGAAGGCTTGATGCCAGGGGAGCGGGGAGCTCCGTCACGGTGGCTGCGAAGGGGTCTGGGTCGGTCCTCGGGTCGAGATGCACCAGGAGAGGGCAGTAAGTGCGGAGCGTGGCTCCGGGTGAAGGTACTCCGAGACAAAGTCCTCGGAGGCGAGGCACTTCGAAGGGTACTCCAGATGGAGTGACTTCGGAGTATGGTGGATCAAGTCCTCTGCGGAGGCAAGGCGTTCGAAGTGTGCTCCGGAGGGAGACATTCGAAGGTGCCCGACGAAGGTCTCAGAAGTCGAGGCGCATCGAAGGCATGGTCCGGGTGAGGCTCATCGAGGAGTGTGCTCGGGGAGAGACACTGAGACGGAGTGCTCATGGAATGCTTCGTGCGGAGGCCTTGGACAAAGGAGGGACTTCGAAGGGTGGTACTCCGAAGGTGGGGCTTCGGAGTGAGGAAGGCTTCGGAGCGAGGCTAGCTCCGGAGCAAGGTTGACTTGTGGTGCTTCGGCCATGCATGGCTTCGGTACACGGACTGACGGAGTTCGAGCTGGGAGTAGCTGCGAAGCCGTGGTGGTCCACTCCGAGGGTGTTGGTGCGAAGGCCCAAGGGCTTTGACGGCTTCGGCTCAAAACCGTCACTGTATCGGAGGCTATCTTCGGCGAAGCGAAGGCCATCAGGCTCAAGGCTTCTCACCGAAGCTTCCGCACCCCTCGCGTGCGAAGGGAGGCTGCAGAAAGGTCAAAGACTGCAAAGGCTGACACTGTCTGCTCTGCAAAAAGCTGACGCTGTCCCCTCTGCAAAGCTGACAGAGAAGCCTCCAAATAAAGTTAGACTACCTTTTGTACCCCTCTGTTCTATAGAGACAAAACTGGTGTAAACCCTAGGGGTAAAGTAGTCATTTCACTTGGGTGAACCGTGGGCTATAAATATGGGGGCTCGGTAGGTAACATTTAACACTTTGAGCATTTACTGTTGAGCTCCTGTACTAGCCTCCACTTTGAATACATCCAGTGAGTTCATTCTTGTGTTCCTTGTTCAAGCGGCGAAACCCAGCCTCTGTGTGTTTTTTGCTTGAGCTTGTTTTACATACCTCGCTGCATACTTCGTCCATCTGTGTGTCACCTTGAGTGACTTTTGACAGTGCATCGAAGCCTGTGTTGACGAAGTGTGTTGTGTGCGAAGTGTGTTTTTCAGTTCGCGTTCGCTCTGTGTAACAGGAGGCTAGACCTCGCTGCTTTATAGCGAAGCCCTGATCGTTGCCCATTTTGCTTCGTGTGTCGAAGCCCCTAGCGTAGTCTGTTGGTGTGCGTTTAGACCTTCGTAGTACGAAGCCCAGCACCAGTTGCTGTCACTAAGTATTAGGTCAAAGTCCTCAGAGGGTTGTCCACTCTTGCGAAGGGTGAAGTGCGAAGCCTGCTCGAAGCACCCTGTGTGCGGAGCCTGCACTGACTTAGCAGAGTTGTTTTCGGAGTTGTGGGTGGAGCGAAGTCTGCTTGACTTCGGACTTTTACTCCTTGCGAAGTCTGTGTTTGGAGCTGTCAAATACCTCCAAACCAGACCTTCAAAGGTTGGTGTTCGAAGCCTGTTCCGCAGTAGACAGAATTAAAAACCAAAGGCTGTGTTTAGCCTGAATTTTTAAAAGCTCCCATTCACCCCCCCTCTGGTCGCCGTTTCCGGTCCAACAATTGGTATCAGAGCAGGTTAAGATCACCAGTTGACATTAACCGGTTTTGTGATCTTTTGGCGACATGGATAGAGGCAGTAAAATTCCTCTGTTCGATGGGATTGATTTTGCATACTGGAAGGTGCGCATGGAGGCTTACTTGTTGAGTCAAGGAAATGCAATTTGGGAGATTGTGGACTCACAATACTCCATCCCTGATACTCGCACCACTCAAACAGAAAAAGATCAGTATAATGCCAACTCCAAGGCAAGAAATATACTGTTCATTGGTTTGAGCCGGAGTGAGTTTGACACGGTGCAACACATTAGGACTGCTAGGGAGATTTGGACAACACTCACTGTCTTTCATGAGGGCTCTACACAGATTAAGGTCAGGCGCCAAAGCACATACAATCAACAGTATCAGCTGTTTGTGCAGGCACCTAGTGAATCTATAGATGCCATGTTTTCTCGCTTTGATGCGATAGTGAGTAACTTGCGGTCCAACGGGACGCTTGCTTACAATGATCATGACAGGGCTATCAAGCTTCTCTATGCTCTTGACCGTAGCATATGGGAAGTAAAGATATCCAGCATTGAGGAGTCCACAGGTTATGACACACTGACCTGTGATGAGCTCTTTAGCAAGCTGAAGTCCACAGAGATTGCCAAGGCATCTCTTGCTGTGCACAGAAGCTCTTTGCCACAGCCATTGGCATTGGTTTCTAGCACTAGCCGTGGCACCACTGCAGAACCAAGCACATCTGGCACTTGTGTTCTTGCAGATGGTTTTGCTTTGTCCTCCCTGGTCTCCGTCACAAAGGAGCAGGTGGACACTCTGGATGATGATGAGCTTGCTCTCATTGCCAGGAGGTTCACCCGTTTTCACCATGAGAGACGGGATCAGAGGAGAAGTGGTTTTAGTGGTTGCTTTGAATGTGGCGACACCTCTCACATCAAGGCCAATTGCCCTAAGCTCAAGAAGAGAGATGAGAGTGAGCGCCCTAAATACCACAAAAAGGAGAGGAAGCCTTTTGTGAAGGGCAAGCGCGGCAAAATGGCTAAGAGAGTAGCCAAAGCCACTTCTAGAGCATTTGTTGCTGCTCTTAGCGACATCGACACTTCCTCAACTGAGGAGTCGAGCTCTGAGTAGGAGGAGTCCCCAAGGAAGGAGGACAAGAAGGAACGAGATTTCACCGGCCTTTGCTTCATGGCCGACAGCGATCACAGTGGTGATGAGCTTGACTCATCTGAGGTACCTCTATCCTATGACCAGCTTTCAATAAAACTAGATGAGCTGAATGAAGTAGTTCTTGGTCAGGATAGATTACTTGTGCAAGCTGCTAGAGAAAGAAAAGACCTTAGACTTATGCTAGAATCTGTTTCTACTGAGTATGCCATGCTTAAGTCTAAAGTAAATGATGCTGAATGTGAATCTTGTAACGTAGTCATGGGTGAGCTTGCTCAGTTGCGTTCTGTACATGCTCAAACTCTATCTGAGCTTGAGACTGCACAGAAGCAGCTTTTGATGGTTGATTCTAGACCTCTTGATAATATTGAATGCATGAACTGTTCTTTATTGCGCGAGAGCATTAATTTACGTGATAAACATGTTCATGATTTAGAGGCAAGATTGGAGAGGGCCGGTAGTTCTAAGGATGTGCAGCCTATTTGTGACACATGCATTACCCTTAAGGACCAGCTAGGCATTGTTAGAGAGCGAGCTGAGAACCTCATGTCTGAAAATGAATACCTTCTTTCTGTGGTTAACAAGTGCACTGAGGGAAAGGGTAGGATGAATTTGCTCTTGGCCAAGACCAAGATGTGTGCTGACAGAGCAGGGTTAGCTCTAGGTTTGGGTTTTGAGAGGATTCCTTCAGAAAATGGAGACAAAACTGTTTTTACCTCTCCCACTACCCTAGAGAAAGAGAGAGCTCTGTTAGACACCCCATCATCCAAAAAGCCTACTCGACCACCAAAGAAAACCACTCCTCCTGCCAAGAAAAATCCTCCCAAGAAAACCACTCAGCAGAAGCCCAAGGAGCCTGTGAGAGTTGCTCCTAAGACCCATGAGAGTGCCCCTAGGAGAGTGTTTCATTGTTCCTACTGTCAGCGGGCGGGTCATTTGGTTGGGTTCTGTTTTCGTCGCATCAAGGATGAGCGACGCTTTCAGGCGATGAGTTACCAGGACATGCATTACCCATCTTTAGGTATGCATGAGTCTGAGTTTTACTATCGTCCTTCTTTTGAGGCTCCTCGTGCTTCTCGGAGAGGTTTTGCTCCTCGAGGTGTTCACCATGTTCCATATGGTGGTAGACCTCGGGCGAGTAGCTTTGTACCTCGTCAGAGTAGGAGACCTCGACATGTTGTTCAATCACAGCATGTAGTTAGACCTCGCACTTTGCGTCATTTCGATTTTCCTATGCGTAGACAGTCTACTTTTACTGTGCCTACTACTCGTGTCACTCAGTGCTGGATGCCTCGTCATTTTTTCACTCACCCCAGCACTGAGCGATCGAGATATTCTTATCATGTGTAGGCGATAGATCGAGGCTTGGAGGGCACGTGGATCATGGACTCCGGTTGTTCGCGCCATATGACCGGAGATGCAGCATGGTTCTCCAGCCTCACCACAACCAAGCAAAGGGAACATATCACCTTCGGAAACAATCGAAGGAGTAGAGTGAAAGGTAAGGGTGTGGTAAAAATTAACTCGAATTTCACTCTCAAAGATGTTGCTTTGGTTGAAAACCTGGGATATAATTTGTTGTCTGTATCTCAGTTGCTTGATGAGGGCTTCGAAGTGCGATTCCATCGTGATACTTCACAAGTGCTCAATTCTGATGGCTTTGTGGTCTGTAAGATCTTTAGAGTTGGGAGAGTTTTTGGAGCTAATTTTTCAGAGTCATCTGGTTCTTCTCATTGTCTTGTTGCACATTCGACTTCTGAGCTTTGGAAGTGGCATAGGAGACTAGGGCATATGAGCTTTGAGTTGCTCGCTCGTCTGAGCGCCCTAGGCCTGATCCGAGGATTGCCCAAGCTCAAGTTTGAGAAGAATTTAGTTTGCGCTCCGTGTCGACATGGAAAAATGATTGCCGCTTCGCATTCGCCAGTCACCACAGTGATGACTGAACAACCCGGAGAACTTCTCCATATAGACACTGTAGGTCCTTCTCGAGTTAGTTCTTTAGGCGGCAAGTGGTATGTGCTTGTTATGGTCGACGATTTCTCTCGTTACTCTTGGGTCTTCTTTCTTGCCAGCAAGGATGAAGTGTTTTCACACTTTTGGAGCTTGGCTTTGAGACTTTTCACTGAACTCCCAGGTGCCTTGAAATTCATTCGAGGTGATAATGGCACCGAGTTCAAAAACAGTCTCTTTGTTGACTTTTGCATGGAGCATGGCATAGAACATCAATTCTCTGCTCTGCGGGTTCCTCAACAGAACGGTGTCGTTGAGAGGAAGAACCGCACTTTGTTTGAGATGGCTAGGACAATGCTTGATGAGCATAGGACTCCTAGAAAATTCTGGGCTGAGGCCATGAACACTGCATGTTACATCTCAAACCGAATTTTCATGCGCTCAATTTTAAACTTGACATCTTATGAACTACGTTTTGGGAGACAGCCCAAGGCTACTCATCTTCGAGTTTTCGGCTGTCGTTGCTTTATCCTAAAATGTGGTAATTTGGATAAATTTGAGTCGCGTTCTTCTGACGGGATCTTTTTGGGTTACACTACACATGGTCATTCTTATCGTGTTTATAACTTGGAAACTAACACTGTCATCGAGTCATGTGATGTGACTTTTGATGAATCAACCCCCTCTGTTAGTTCTGCTCTTGAACAGGCAAATGAACACGACATGGAACAGACCATCTTCGAAGACGAAGATTCCGGAGAATTCGAGGATGAACCCCTACTACCCTCGACATCAACCCTCGAAGCTGACCCCGCTTCGACCACTTCGGCACGAGGTCCCGAAGCAACTACCTCGACATCGGTCATCTTGGACCACTCCAACGCACAAGTTGAGGGGGAGACTGCATCCCACCGTGAGGCTCCACACCATGTTCAACGGATGCATCCTCCCGAGCAAATCATTGGTGAGCTTGATCAAAGGGTAACTCGTTAACATGCTCATTTCACTAATTCTGCTTTTGTTGCTTCTTTCGAGCCCTTAGATGTTAGTCATGCACTTTCTGATTCTAGTTGGATCAATGCCATGCATGAGGAACTTGAAAATTTTGAGAGAAACCAAGTCTGGTCATTAGTTGATCCTCCACCAAATGTTCATTTCATTGGAACAAAATGGATTTTCAAAAACAAACAAGGGGAGGATGGGACAATAGTTAGAAACAAGGCTAGACTTGTAGCTCAGGGTTATTCTCAACTAGAAGGGATTGATTTTACTGAAACTTTTGCACCTGTTGCGCGCCTTGAGGCCATTAGGATTTTGCTTGCCTTTGCGACATCCTAGGGATTCAAACTCTATCAAATGGATGTCAAAAGTGCTTTTCTTAATGGCTTCATAGGTGAAGATGTTTATGTAAACAACCCCCTGGTTTTGAAAACCCCAAGTACCCACATAAAGTCCTTAACTTCATAAGGCTCTTTATGGACTCAAGCAGGCCCCTCGGGCATGGTATGATAGACTTAAGTCTTTTCTGCTTGAGCGAGGGTATTTGATGGGCTCTATTGATAAAACCCTGTTTACTCTCAAGCATGGCAAAGATTTCCTCCTGGTTCAGATTTATGTGGATGATATCATCTTTGGTGGCTCTTCTCATGCTTTGGTTGCCGAGTTTGCAGATACCATGAGCAGGAAGTTTGAAATGTCCATGATGGGTGAACTCACCTTTTTCCTTGGTTTGCAAATCAAACAAAGCAAACAAGGTACTTTCGTCCACCAGATGAAGTACACCAAGGACCTGCTCAAGAAGTTTGACATGTCCGATGCGAAGCCCCTCGCCACTCCAATGGCTACATCTGTAGCATTGATTCCTGACGAAGATGGAGAAGCCGTAGATCAGAAGGAGTTCCGAAGCATGATCGACTCCCTCCTCAACTTGACCGCTACAAGGCCGGACATACACTTCGCAGTGTGTTTGTGCGCTCGTTTTCAGGCTTCACCACGAGCTTCGCACCGCCAAGCGGTAAAACGCATACTCAGGTATCTCAAACATACCCTCGAATTTGGCATATGGTATTCATCATCTTCATCTTTATGTCTTCGAGGTTATTCCGATGCTGACTTTGCTGGGTGTAGAATTGATAGGAAGAGTACCTCTGGTACTTGTCATTTTCTGGGTACATCACTAGTTTGCTGGTCTTCCCGCAAACAGTCTAGTGTTGCACAATCGACGGCTGAGGTCGAATATGTTGCTACAGCTAGCTGTTGCTCTCAGATTTTGTGGATGATTTCCACTTTGCGGGATTTCGGGTTAGATTATAAGAGTGTTCCTCTTTTCTGTGATAACACTAGTGCTATTTGTATTGCAAATAACCCGGTTCAGCACTCTAGAACCAAACACATTGATGTGCGCTACCATTTTCTCAGAGATCACAATGAGAAGGGTGATATTGAACTTCAATATGTTGATACCCAACACCAGCTAGCCGATATTTTCACGAAACCCTCGATGCTTCTCGATTTGCCTACTTGCGTGGGGAACTTGGTGTTTGTCACCCTTACGACATTTTGTCAGGGGGAGCAGATTTAGATTGGTGTGCATTTGCTAATTGTGTGTTGAAATTGCATTTACATCTGTTGCACTTATATGCCTGATTATAATTCATGAAATCATGTCAGCTCAGCTCTCTTTAATTTATCTGAAACATTAATGTGCATGATGGTTTCTTTCCAAACTCAAATCATGCTCACTGCTCAATCTTGTATCTAGCATGTATAGGCAGGACTGCTTTAGCTATCTTTTATCTGCTTGATAGCGAGACACCTTTTCTTTGGATGCTAAAAATTGCAACTTGAAAATTGTTCTACATATTCATGGAAATTCATCAAGTGCCAAACAAATTGGTTCACTTAATTAAAATCAAAAACACCATGATTTGCACGCTTTAAGTGAAAAGATCCAGGAGGGTTTGTTTGTCGCACTACTCTATTCTAGACTGCTTTCCATTGCACATTGGTCTGAACTGGAATAGTGTAATGTATGCCAAAATCATTGCTTTAAGCTTCTAATGGCTTTCACGCCTAGGCTTGGCCTGATTGGAAAGTATAAGGTGGACAAACAAATAACCCCTGTCATTATGAAAAAGAACAACAAAATTCATTGATCATCAAGTTTGCTTTTCATGCTCCATTTGAACTGGACCTGTCTGTCTAGAGTAGACATTGACTAGCTTTGCGCAGTCCTTGCTTTTACTTGTCTAGTTATCGTGATTGAGTGGTGATGCTTTTATTTCAAAATGACAAAATCACATGCTGTCATCATGCTTTTAGAGAATGTTAAATTGAGCTGAGCACATGATATTTGGTATTAAGTACTGGCATATTTTTGCTTTATATGTCTTTGCAATTCTGCTCATTTCCAAGCAATGCATCTTTTATATGCTCCTTGATGCTTGCATTGCCAAAGGGGGAGAGTTTTTGAGTTCTCTGTTGCAAGGGGGTACAATTAAATTACTCAGGGGGAGTTTTTATCTTGAGAAAGGGGAGATTTGCCGAAGGGGCTTTTACTCTTTTGAAAAATGGGGAGGAAAATTCTTTTGTCAAGTGACATGATTTGGCTCGTTTCTGAGTTTTATGGTCACTTGTGTGCTGAAATTTTTTTTATATTTTCTTGAACTTGAATTTGGTTGTCAATGCACTCATCAAGAGGGAGATTGAGAAACCAAGGGTTGGTTTCGGAGTGTGATGAGTGATTGACAGGCTTTTAACCTCTGGTTCGAAAGGGTACCTCCGAAGGGGGTTCGGAGGTTGGACCTCCGAAGGTGTTCGGAGGTGATTTCACCGAAGGGCTCGGTGGTTTGGTTGCTGCAGCTGTTGCAGCGGAGTGTGCCTGTCGGAGGGGTCCGACAGTACACGATGACTGGGTTTGTACCGAAGGTCTCGGTACTTTGGGCGGTACACCGGAGTGTGTGCCGAAGGCTGCTAATGCAGAGAGGTCTCCGGAGTACTGGATACACTTGTCTGCTTGTCTGTTGTGCGCAGGGGACTTCGGAGGCGACGGACGGTTCGTAGCAGGTGAACCCGGGTCAAGCGGAAGGCTTGATGCCAGGGGAGCGGGGAGCTCCGTCACGGTGGCTGCGAAGGGGTCTGGGTCGGTCCTCGGGTCGAGGTGCACCAGGAGAGGGCAGTAAGTGCGGAGCGTGGCTTTGGGTGAAGGTACTCCGAGACAAAGTCCTCAGAGGCGAGGCACTTCGAAGGGTACTCCGGATGGAGTGACTTCGGAGTATGGTGGATCAAGTCCTCTGCGGAGGCAAGGCGTTCGAAGTGTGCTCCGGAGGGAGACATTCGAAGGTGCCCGATGAAGGTCTCAAAAGTCGAGGCGCATCGAAGGCATGGTTCGGGTGAGGCTCGTCGAGGAGTGTGCTCGGGGAGAGACACTGAGACGGAGTGCTCATGGAATGCTTCGTGCGGAGGCCTTGGACGAAGGAGGGACTTCGAAGGGTGGTACTCCGAAGGTGGGGCTTCGGAGTGAGGAAGGCTTCAGAGCGAGGCTAGCTCCGGAGCAAGGTTGACTTGTGGTGCTTCGGCCATGCATGGCTTCGGTACACGGACTGACGGAGTTCGAGCTGGGAGTAGCTGCGAAGCCGTGGTGGTCCACTCCAAGGGTGTTGGTGCGAAGGCCCAAGGGCTTTGACGGCTTCGGCTCAAAACCGTCACTGTATCGGAGGCTATCTTCGGCGAAGCGAAGGCCATCAGGCTCAAGGCTTCTCGCCGAAGCTTCCGCACCCCTCGCGTGCGAAGGGAGGCTGCAGAAAGGTCAAAGACTGCAAAGGCTGACACTGTCTGCTCTGCAAAAAGCTGACGCTGTCCCCTCTGCAAAGCTGACAGAGAAGCCTCCAAATAAAGTTAGACTACCTTTTGTACCCCTCTGTTCTGTAGAGACAAAACTGGTGTAAACCCTAGGGGTAAAGTAGTCATTTCACTTGGGTGAACCGTGGGCTATAAATATGGGGGCTCGGTAGGTAACATTTAACACTTTGAGCATTTACTGTTGAGCTCCTGTACTAGCCTCCACATTGAATACATCCAGTGAGTTCATTCTTGTGTTCCTTGTTCAAGCGGCGAAGCCCTGCCTCTGCGTGTTTTTTGCTTGAGCTTGTTTACATACCTCGCTGCATACTTCGTCCATCTGTGTGTCACCTTGAGTGACTTTTGACAGTGCATCAAAGCCTGTGTTGACGAAGTGTGTTGTGTGCGAAGTGTGTTTTTCAGTTCGCGTTCACTCTGTGTAACAGGAGGCTAGACCTCGCTGCTTTATAGCGAAGCCCTGATCGTTGCCCATTTTGCTTCGTGTGTCGAAGCCCCTAGCGTAGTCTGTTGGTGTGCGTTTAGACCTTCGCAGTACGAAGCCCAGCACCAGTTGCTGTCACTAAGTATTAGGTCGAAGTCCTCAGAGGGTTGTCCACTCTTGCGAAGGGTGAAGTGCGAAGCCTGCTCGAAGCACCCTATGTGCGGAGCCTGCACTGACTTAGCAGAGTTGTTTTCGGAGTTGTGGGTGGAGCGAAGTCTGCTTGACTTCGGACTTTTACTCCTTGCGAAGCCTGCGTTCGGAGCTGTCAAATACCTCCGAACCAGACCTTCGAAGGTTGGTGTTCGAAGCCTGTTCCGCAGTAGACAGAATTAAAAACCGAAGGCTGTGTTTAGCCTGAATTTTTAAAAGCTCCCATTCACCCCCCCTCTGGTCGCCATTTCCGGTCCAACAGTCTTCATTGCATTCATTGCTTGATTGATGGCTGTTGATGAAGTGCTGCTCCTTTGGCCACTCTTCAATGTTGTCATACCTAAGAACAATTAAATTACGGGCATTAGGTAGCAACTGATTTTCATGTGTAATGCTATTCTTATTTAGGAGCGAGTTCACCTGTTGATTTATTTGCTTTGCACGAGCGCGAGTTATTGCTCCTTCAAAATGATTTGGAATATCTTGATCATTGGGAATATCTTGATCATTGGGGGAAAGAAATGTTGTTGATGCTAGGCTATCCGTATCATGCTCCCCTTCTTGAAAAGGAGTCGTCCTCGACTCTATTTGTTCTGGTCCAAAGAATGGTGACAAATCAGCAACATTGAAAGTAGTACTCACATTATAGTTATCTTCAGGAAGCTCAATCTTGTAGGCATTGTCATTTATCTTCTCTAACACTTTGAATGGACCATCAGCACATTGCATAAGTTTGTACTTGCGCTTCTCTGGAAAACGCTCTTTGCGTAACTGCACCCAGACTAAATCTCCTGATTTGAAAAGCATCTTCTTTCTTCCTTTGTTTGCCTTTTGAGCAAAATAGTGTGCCTTCTTCTCTATAACTTTCTTGGTCTTCAGATGCATAGCTTTCACAAACTCTGCACGCTTTGTTGCCTCCATGTTTGCTCTCTCTTGAAAAGGAAGTGGCAGCAAATCAAGTGGTGTGATTGGCTTAAAACCATACACCACTTCAAATGGGCACAATTGTTTTGTTGAGTGAACAGCTCTATTGTATGCAAATTCAACATGTGGAAGGCAGTCCTCCTATTCTTTCAAGTTCTTCTTAATCATTGTTCACAGCAACATGGAGATTGTACGGTTTACCACCTCTATTTGACCATCAGTTTGCGGGTGACAAGTTGTGAAAATAGCAATTTTGTGCCAAGCTTGGCCCACAATGTCCACCAAAAGTAACTCATAAACTTCACATCACGATCTGAAACAATGGTTCTAGGCATCCCATGCAATCTCACAATTTCCCTAAAAAATAAATCAGCAATATGTGAAGCATCGTCGATCTTGTGACATGGAATAAAGTGTGCCATTTTAGAAAACCTATCCATGGTTACAAATATGGAGTCTCTCCCCCTCTTTGTCCTAGGCAATCCCACAATAAAGTCCATGCTAATATCTTCCCAAGGTGCATTAGGAACAGGAAGTGGAGTATACAAACCATATGGGTTAAGTTTGGACTTAGCTTTATGGCATGTGGCACAACACTGCACAAATCGTTCAATATCTCTCCGCATCTTTGGCCAATAAAAATTATTGGACAGCATGACCAAAATCTTTTCTCTCCCAAAATGTCCCATTAAACCACCGCCATGTGATTCCTGCAACAACAGCAAACGTACGGACGAATCTGGAACACATAGCTTGTTAGCATGGAACAAAAACCCGTCATAAACATGAAATTTTTTCCAGCCTTTCCCATCATTACATTTAGTGTACGGTTCAACAAATTCTTTATCTACAACATACAAATCTTTCAAACTTTCCAAACCTGGGACGTTAATATCAAGTTGAGATAAAAGAACAATCCTACGAGATAATGCATCAGCAACCACATTTTCTTTGCCGTTCTTGTATTTCACAATGTATGGGAAAGATTCAATACCTCGAAGTGGGGGAAGACCAGCTGATATTTCTTCTAGAAAAACATCACCAAACTCCTGCAAAACATTTGTGATGGCACTTGGAAGAGAGGAAATATCATTAGTAGAAAACAATACATCTTTGTATACTAGCACAAAATGCACACAATTTGAGTTTTTATTTATTTCTCTTAGTTCTGATTTAGTGGCTAGCATAACTAACTTTTGTTTCTCACCCATTTTATTCCCATTCTCATTTGATTTGTAACTCTCATTTCCTGAATTGGCTTTCTCAGTTTTATTTTTCTCTTGCTCCTTAATACTTTCAACATTTACCTCATTCTTTTGCATTGTATCAGCATAAATTTCAGTAAGAGACATTGGTCGAAGGACAAATTCTTTGTTGTTCCACTTAAATGAATACTGATTAGTGCGACCATCATGTAGAATGCCACGATCAAATTGCCATGGTCGACCTAGCAGCAAATGACAAACTGTCATAGGAACAACATCACATTCTACCGTATCATTATACTCACCAATTTTGAAAGGCACCTTCACCATATGTTGAATCTTCACTTCTCCACAATCATTCAACCACTGTACATGGTATGGATGCGGGTGTCGTAGCTGTTTCAATCCAAGTTTTTCACACATTTCTTTGCTAGCTAAATTATGACAGCTTCCACCATCTATGATTACCTTACATACACGATCATTTACCTTGGCTTTTGTGTGAAAAGATTGCAGCGTTGTTCATGATCTTGTTTTGGTTGTACACTTAACACTTTCTTTGTAACAATGAGAGATTGACCACTCTCAAAATCACAGTAAGTCTTGTCCTCTTCTTCTCTCGTTTCAGCAGTAGGGTCATCATCATCTTCACTTGCAGATTCATACTCACCTCTCCCCGTTATTAGCATTGTGCGGTTGTTTGGACACTCCCTAGAGATATGTCCTCGACCCAAACACTTAAAACATTGAATAGCACTACTCTTCGCTGTAGAACCCACGGAAGAAGCACTTGCTGTTGTAGCTTGCTTCACATTTGGGGTAGATTGCTCTTTTCCACTTCAAGCTGCATGGGGAATGGAAGAAACACTTGCACCAGAACTGTTAGCTCGAAAAGAATTGAACCGAGAGGGGGATTTACCTGCTGTAGGTACCAGATTGTTTTGAGTTGATCGGGAGGCAAAAGAATTCTTTGTTACCTTCGATTCTTGTTGTACTTGTCGTTCAGCTTTGATTGCTTGATGCACTAATTCAACCACATTTTCATATGGCTGAAACTCAACGATGCGCTTAATAGGATGGTTCAAACTAGCCAGAAAGCGTGCCATGGTTTGCTCTTCATGTTCATATACGTTGGCACGGATCATGGCCATTTCCATCTCCTTGTAATATTCATCCACGGTACGACCTCCTTGCCTATGCCCCTGCAATTTATCAAATAGATCACGCTTGTAATAACGAGGGACAAACCTTGCTCTCATCTCAACCTTCATTTCAGTCCACGATGCTACAAGAGGTTCGTCATGATCCTCTCTTTGATTCTGAATTTGTTCCCACCAAATCAGTGCATAATCTTCAAATTCAAGTGATGCCATTGCAAGCTTCTTTTCTTCCATGTAGTTGTGCATCCGAAAGATTTTGTCGACTTTTAGTTCCCAAGTTAAGTATTCTTCAGGATTATTGGTATCTGCAAATTTAGGCATAGAAAATTTAAGTTTACCAAACCTATATTCATCATGATGATTGTTGTTGTTGCGATGATGGTGTTGATTTGCTTGATTGTGCGGGGGTATGTTAATATGTATTGGTTCATATGCAGCTCTTCCACGACCCACGCCACGACCACGCTCCCTTCCTGCATTATTATTATTATTATTTTCATCACCAACCCTTATATTTCTAACAGGTGGAGGGTTTATATTAACAGCACGAGCCCTTCGAGCAGTGGCTTCCTCATTGGTCTCATTTATTAAAGGTTCTTGTTCAGCTTGTGGTTGTAGTTGCCGTACAATGTCAGTAACTATGTTAGTGTGGAATACGTTCAGTTGTTGATTTACTTCAATTTGAAGATCTTGTATGGAGTTATTCAATTCTTCTCTCAGCTGCTCATTTCCAACTGTGATCTCTCATCGTAGTGTGTCTCTCAATGCACAATATTCAGTCCAGTTAACTGCGGCATCTGGAGCACATCCACTGTTCCCTGAATTTTCACCTTGACCTGACATGGTTAGTTGGGCAAACAGCAAATGAAGAAAAAAAATATATGTGTGGATAGTACTCTCAACCTCACTTATCCTTACCACCGAAGTTCTTACTTACCCTCTGCTGATTGATAAAGGAGTTCACACATGAATGGAGAGGCAGAACAATATGAGGTTTAGCGAACTCACAGCTGAGATCAAAGCCTACAACAATTTTATTTGTGGAGCTTGGTAGGGGAAATTTTGTCCTACACAATCTGAATTCTCGATGTAGTCTTACTAAGTAGTTATCCACATGAGAACGCACAATCTAGTTGCTGAACACAAGGTTCGGAAGATAAACAAAAGCAACTCACACACAAATATAATGGAACCAAATGCAATCAAAGGGGTGAGCCAACAGTAGATATGAGTTACAAAAATGGCTCAATTGCAATGGTTATGGAAAGACGCTAGCTGATTAAACTGATTTAAAATAGGGCACAAGATTGCACCAACAGAACTGTTCTCCCAATAATGCAAAGAAAACAATAGCCCCTCTCTTCTTTTTTTCTTTTAGCATGCAAAACAGTAACTTCAATTTTTTTTATACTCTTGTCATCTGTATTGTGATTTTCAACACTGATTCATATCTTTCTTTTCTTGTTAAAATTGTGAGAACAAGATCACCAAGTGCAGCCCTATAGAACATATTAGCTAATCTTTGTAGGATCAAAGTATTCACAAAGGGCAGAATGGCTATCAAAAGAATTCAGACTTTTCTTGTCAATAGTAAGAAGCCAATAATTTGACAACTTAGTAGGATTTTTTTTATTTTCCAATAGAGATGGGTTAAACAATAATCTGAGTTTACTTGTGGGAATTACTACTGATATAGTAAACTGATCAATGGGGATTAAAAATAAGTAACGCGAAGGACAATGAACCGTTCAGCAACAAGAACACGATCTCTTGGATTAAAACTTAGCAGAACGCACAAGAACAACAGATCATAAACTATGGTTCAATATTTTTGTGAGGCCATTTTCAGATAGGACAAAAATTGTTGGACCGGAAACGGCGACCAGAGGGGGGGTGAATGGGAGCTTTTAAAAACTTGGGCTAAAAATAGCCTTCGGTTTTAATTCTGTCTACTGCGGAACAGGCTTCGAACACCAACCTTCGAAGGTCTGGTTCGGAGGTATTTGACAGCTCCGACACAGGCTTCGCAAGGAGTAAAAGTCCGAAGCCAAGAAGACTTCGCTCCAACCACAACCCCGAAAACAACTCTGCTAAGTCAGTGCAGGCTCCGCACACAGGGTGCTTCGAGCAGGCTTCGCACTTCACCCTTCGCAAGAGTGGACTACCCTATGTGGACTTCGACCTAATACTTAGCGACAGCAACTGGTGCTGAGCTTCGTACTGCGAAGGTCTAAACGCACACTAACAGACTTCGCTAAGGGCTTCGACACGAGAAGCAAAACGGGCTACGATCAGGGCTTCGCTAGTAAGCTGCGAGGTCTAGCCTCTTGCTACACAGAGCGAACGCACACTGAAAAACACACTTCGCCAACACAGGCTTCGATGCACTGTCACAAGTCACTCAAGGTGTCACACAAATGGATGAAGTATGCAGCGAGGTATGTAAAACAAGCTCAAGCAAAATGCACACAGAAGCAGGGCTTCGCCGCTTGAACAAGGAACACAATAAAATTGATCTCACTGGATGAATACAGAGTGGAGGCTAGTACAGGAGCTCAACAGTAAATGCTCAAAGTGTTAAATGTTACCTACCCAGTCCCCATATTTATAGCCACTATTCACCCAAGTGAAATGGCTACTTTACCCCTAGGGTTTACACCAGATTTGTCTCTACAGAATGGAGGGGTACAAAAGGTAATCAACTTTATTCTGGAGGCTTCTCTGTCAGCTTTGCAGAGGGGACAACGTCAGCTTTTTGCAGAGCAGACAATGTCAGCCTTTGCAGTCTTTGACCTTCCTGAAGCCCCCCTTCGCACGTGAAGGGTGCGGTAGCTTTGGCGAGAAGCCTTGAGCCTGACGGCCTTCGCTTCACCGAAGTCAGCCTCCGATATAGTGACGGTTTTGAGCCGAAGCCGTCAAAGCCCTTGGGCCTTCGCACCACCATCTCCGGAGTGGACCACCACGGCTTCGCAGCTACTCCCAGCTCGAACTCCGTCAGTCCGTGTACCGAAGACATGTATGGCCAAAGTACCACAAGTCATCCTCACTCCGGAGCCAGCCTTCGGAGTACCACCCTTCGAAGTCCCTCCTTCATCCAAGGCCTCCGCATGAAGCATTCTATGAGCCCTTCGTCGCAGTGTCTCTCCCCGAGCACACTCCTCGACGAGCCTCACCCGGATCATGCCTTCGATGCGCCTCGACTTCTGAGACCTTCGTCAGGTATCTTCGAATGTCTCCCTTTGGAGCACACTTCGAACGTCTTGCCTCCGCAGAGGACTTGAACCACCATACTCCGAAGTCACTCCTTCCAGAGTACCTTCGAAGTGCCTCGCCTCCGAGGACTTTGTCTCGGAGTACCTTCACTCGGAGCCACGCTCCGCACTTACTGCCTTCTCCTGGTGCACCTCGACCCGAGGTCCGACCTAGACCCCTTCGCAGCCATTGTGACAGAGCTCCCCGCTCCCCTGGCATCAAGCCTCCCGCTTGACCCAGGTTCACCTGCTACGAACCATCCGTCGCCTCCGAAGTCCCCTGCGCACCACAGACAAGCAGACAAGTGTATCCAGTACTCCGGAGACCTCTCCGGGTTAGCAACCTTCGGCACACACTCTGGTGTACCGCCCAAAGTACCGAGACCTTCGGTACAACCCAGTCATCGTGTACTGTCAGACCCCCCTGATAGGCACACTCCGCTGCAACAGCTGCAGCAACCAAACCACCGAACCCTTCGGTGATACCACCTCCGAACACCTTCGGAGTTCCAACCTCCGAACCCCCTTCGGAGGTACCCCTTCGAACCAGAGGGTAAAAGCCTGTCAATCACTCATCACAAACACCAAAACCAACCCTTGGTTTCTCAATCTCCCCCTTGATGAGTGCATTGACAACCAAATTCAAGTTCAAGAAAAATTAAAAGATTTTCAGCACACAAGTGACCATAAAAACTCAGAAACGAGCCAAATCATGTCACTTGACAAAGAATTTTCCTCCCCCCTTTTTAAAAGAGTAAAAGCCCCTTCGGCAAATCTCCCCTTTTTCAAGATAAAAACTCCCTTGAGTAATTTAATTTTACCCCCTTGCAACAGAGAACCTTGCAACAGAGAACTCAAAACTTTCTCCCCCTTTGGCAATGCAAGCATCAAGGAGCATGTAAAAGATGCATTGCTTGGAAATGAGCAGAATTGCAAAGACATATAAAGCAAAAATATGCCAACAGTAATACCAATGATCAGGGGCTCAGCTCAATTTATCATTCTCTAAAAACATGATGACAGCATGTGATTTTATCATTTTTGAAATAAAAGCATCACCACTTAGTCAAGGAAGCTAGATCAGTAAAAGCAGGGACTGCGCAAAGCTAGTCAATTTCTACTCTAGACAGACAAGTCCAGTTCGAATGGAGCAATGAAAGCAAACTTGATGAACAAATAATTTTGTTGTTCTTTTCTTAATGCCAGGGGTTATTTGTTTGTCCACCTTATACATTCCAATCAGGCCAAGCCTAGGCATGAAAGCCATCAGAAGCTTAAGGCAATGATTTTGGCAGACACTACACTATTCCAGTTCAGACCAATGTGCAATGGTAAGCAGTCTAGAATAGAGTAGTGCGACAAACAAACCCACCTGGATCTTGTTGCTTGAAGCATGCAAATCATGGATGTTGGAATTGTGATTAGGTTGTTTCGCACTTTACGAGTATCCATGAGTATGGAGAAAAATTTTTCAAGTTGCACAAATTAGCATCCAGAGAAAAAGTGTCTTGCTATCAAGCAGATAAAAGATAGCTAAAACAATCCTGCCTATACTAGCTAGAGTCAAGACAGAAGCGGTGAGCACGATTTGATTTTGGAAATAAAACATCATGCACATTAATGTTTCAGATGAATTAAAAAGAGCTGAGCTGTCATGATTTCATGAATTATATTCAGGCATATAAGTGCAAAAGATGTAAATGCAATTTCAACACATAATTAGCAAATGCACATCAATCTAAATCTGCTCCCCCCTCACAGAATGCTGTAAGGGTGACAAACACCAAGTTCCCCACGCAAGTAAGCAAAACGAGAAGCATCGAGGGGTTTAGTGAAAATATCGGCTAGCTGGCGTTGGGTATCAACATATTGAAGTTCAATATCACCCTTCTCATTGTGATCTCTGAGAAAATGATATCGCACATCAATGTGTTTGGTTCTGGAGTGCTGAACCGGGTTGTTTGCAATACAAATAGCACTAGTGTTATCACAGAAAAGTGGAACACTCTTATAATCTAACCCGAAATCCCGCAAAGTGGAAACCATCCACAAAATCTGAGAGCAACAGCTAGCTGCAGCAACATATTCGGCCTCAGCCGTCGATTGTGCAACACTAGACTGTTTGCGGGAAGACCAGCAAACCAAAGAAGTACCCAGAAAATGACAAGTACCAGAGGTACTCTTCCTATCAATCCTACACCCAGCAAAATCCGCATCAGAATAACCTCGAAGACATAAAGATGAAGATGTTGAATACCATATGCCAAATTCGAGGGTATGTTTGAGATACCTGAGTATGCGTTTTACCGCTTGGCGGTGCGAAGCTCGTGGTGAAGCCTGAAACCGAGCGCACAGACATACTGCGAAGTGTATGTCCGGCCTCGTAGCAGTCAAGTAGAGGAGGGAGCCGATCATGCTTCGGAACTCCTTCTGATCTACGGCTTCTCCATCTTTGTCAGGATCCAATGCTACATATGTAGCCATTGGAGTGGCGAGGGGCTTCGCATCTGCCATCAAATACCCCCGCTCAAGCAGAAAAGACTTAAGTCTATCATACCATGCCCGAGGGGCCTGCTTGAGTCCATAAAGAGCCTTATGAAGTTTAAGGACTTTATGTGGGTACTTGGGGTTTTCAAAACCAGGGGGTTGTTTTACATAAACATCTTCGCCTATGAAGCCATTAAGAAAAGCACTTTTGACATCCATTTGATAGAGTTTGAATCCCCGGGATGTCGCAAAGGCAAGCAAAATCCTAATGGCCTCAAGGCGAGCAACAGGTGCAAAAGTTTCAGTAAAATCAATCCCTTCTAGTTGAGAATAACCCTAAGCTACAAGCCTAGCCTTATTTCTGACTATAGTCCCATCCTCCCCTTGTTTGTTTTTGAAAATCCATTTTGTTCCAATGAAATGAACATTTGGTGGAGGATCAACTAGTGACCAGACTTGGTTTCTCTCAAAATTTTCAAGTTCCTCATGCATGGCATTGATCCAATTAGAATCAGAAAGTGCATGACTAACATCTAAGGGCTCGAAAGAAGCAACAAAAGCGGAATCAATAAAATGAGCATGAGAACATGTTACCCTTTGATCAAGCTCACCAATGATCTGCTCGGGAGGGTGCATCCTTTGAACATGATGTGGAGCCTCGCGGCGGGATGCAGTCTCCCCCTCAACTTGTGCGTTGGAGTGGTCCAAGATGACCGATGTCGAGGTAGTCACTTCGGGACCTCGTGCCGAAGTAGTTGAAGCGGGGTCAGCTTCGGGGGTTGATGTCGAGGGTAGTAGGGGTTCATCCTCGAACTCTCCGGGATTTTCATCTTCGAAGATGGTTTGTTCCATGTCGTGTTCATTTGCCTGTTCAAGAGCAAAACTAACAGAGGGGGTTGATTCATCAAAATTCACATCACATGACTCGATGACAGTGTTAGTTTCCAAGTTATAAACACGATAAGAATGACCATGTGTAGTGTAACCCAAAAAGATCCCGTCAGAAGAACGCGACTCAAATTTATCCAAATTACCACGTTTTAGGATAAAGCAACGACAGCCAAAAACTCGAAGATGAGTAACCTTGGGCTGTCTCCCAAAACACAGCTCATAAGATGTCAAGTTTAAAATTGAGCGCAAGAATATTCGGTTTGAGATGTAGCAAGCAGTGTTCATGGCCTCAACCCAGAATTTTCTAGGAGTCCTATGCTCATCAGCATCGTCCTAGCCATCTCAACCAAAGTGCGGTTCTTCCTTTCAACAACACCATTTTGTTGAGGAACCCACGGAGTAGAGAATTGATGTTCTATGCCATGCTCCATGCAAAAGTCAACAAAGAGACTGTTTTTGAACTCGGTGCCATTATCACTTCGAATGAATTTCAATGCACCTGGGAGTTCAGTGAAAAGTCTCAAAGCCAAGCTCCGAAAGTGTGAAAACACTTCATCCTTGTTGGCAAGAAAGAAGACCCAAGAGTAGCGAGAGAAATCGTCGACAATGACTAAAACATACCACTTGCCGCCCAAAGAACTAACCCGAGAAGGACCTACAGTGTCCATGTGGAGAAGTTCTCTGGGTTGTTCAGTCATCACTGTGGTGACTGGCGAATGCGAAGCGACAATCATTTTTCCATGTCGACAAGGAGCGCAAACTAAATTCTTCTCAAACTTGAGCTTGGGCAATCCTCGGATCAGACCTAGGGTGCTCAGACGAGCGAGCAACTCAAAGCTCATATGCCCTAGTCTCCTATGCCATTTCCAAAGCTTAGAAGTAGAATGTGCAACGAGACAATGAGAAGAACCAGATGACTCTGAAAAATCAGCTCCAAAAACTCTCCCAACTCTAAAGATCTTACATACCACAACGCCATCAGAATTGAGTACTTGCGAAGTATCGCGATGGAATCGCACTTCGAAGCCCTCATCAAGCAACTGAGATACAGACAACAAATTGTATCCCAGGTTTTCAACCAAAGCAACATCTTTGAGAGTGAAATTCGAATTAATTCTTACCACACCTTTACCTTTCACTCTACTCCTTCGATTGTTTCCGAAGGTGATATGTTCCCTTTGCTTGGTTGTGGTGAGGCTGGAGAACCATGCTGCATCTCCGGTCATGTGGCACAAACAACCAGAGTCCATGATCCACGTGCCTTCCAAGCCTCGATCTGTCGCCTACACATGATAAGAATATGTCGATCGCTCAGTGCTGGGGTGAGTGAAAAAATGACGAGGCATCCAACACTGAGTGACACGAGTAGTAGGTGCAGTAAAAATAGACGGTCTACGCACATGATAATCTGAATGATACAAAGTGCGAGGTCTACCTACATGCTGTGATCGAACAACATGTCGAGGTCTCCTACTCTGATGAGGTACAAAGCTACTCGCCTGGGGTCTACCACCATATGGAACATGGTGAAAACCTCGAGGAGCAAAACCTCTCTGAGAAGCACGAGGAGCCTCAAAACCAGGACGATAGTACAACTCAGACTCATGCATACCTAAAGATGGGTAATGCATGTCCTGGTAACTCATTGCCTGAGAGCGTCGCTCATCCTTGATGCGACGAAAACAGAACCCAACCAAATGACCCGCCCGCTGACAATAGGAACAATGAACACTCTCCTCAGGGCACTCTCATGGGTCTTAGGAGCAACTCTCACAGGCTCCTTGGGCTTCTGCTGAGTGGTTTTCTTGGGAGGATTCTTCTTGGCAGGAGGAGTGGTTTTCTTTGGTGCTCGGGTAGGCTTTTTGGATGATGGGATGTCTAATAGAGCTCTCTCTTTCTCTAGGGTAGTGGGAGAGGTAAAAATAGTTTTGTTTCCATTCTCTGAAGGAATCCTCTCAAAACCCAAACCTAGAGCTAACCCTGCTCTGTCAGCACACATCTTGGTCTTGGCCAAGAGCAAATCTATCCTACCCTTTCCCTCAGTGCATTTATTAACCACGGAAAGAAGGTATTCATTTTCTGACATGAGGTTCTCAGCTCGCTCTCTAACAGTGCCTAGCTGGTCTTTAAGGGTAATGCACGTGTCACAAACAGGCTGCACATCCTTAGAACTACCGGCCCTCTCCAATCTAGCCTCTAAATCATGAACATGTTTATCACGTAAATTAATGCTCTCGCGCAATAAAGAACAGTTCATGCATTCAATATTATCATGAGGTCTAGAATCCACCACCAAAAGCTGCTTCTGTGCAGTCTCAAGCTCAGAAAGAGTTTGAGCATGTACAGAACGTAACTGAGCAAGCTCACCCATGACAACAGAACAAGATTCACATTCAGCATCATTTACTTTAGACTTAAGCATGGCATATTCAGTAGAAACAGATTCTAGCCTAAGTCTAAGGTCTTTTCTTTCTCTAGCGGCTTGCACAAGTAATCTATCCTGACCAAGAACTACTTCATTCAGCTCATTTAATTTTATTGAAAGCTGGTCATAGGATAGTGGTACCTCAGATGAGTCAAGCTCATCTCCGCTGTGATCGCTGTCGGCCATGAAGCAAAGGCCGGTGAAGTCTCGTCCCTTCTTGTCCTTCTTGTCTTCCTTCCTTGGGGACTCCTCCTCCTCAGAGCTCGACTCCTCAGTTGAGGAAGTGTCGATGTCGCTGAGAGCAGCAACAAAAGCTCTGGAAGCGGCTTTGGCTACTCTCTTAGCCACCTTGCCGTGCTTGCCCTTCACAAAGGGTTTCCTCTCCTTCTTGTGGTATTTGGGGCGCTCACTCTCATCTCTCTTCTCGAGCTTAAGGCAATTGGCCTTAATATGAGAAGTGTCGCCACATTCAAAGCAACCACTGAAACCACTTCTCCTCTGATCCCATCTTTCATGATGAAAACGGGTGAACCTTCTGGCAATGAGAGCAAGCTCATCATCATCCAGAGTGTCCACCTGCTCCTTTGTGACGGAAACCAGGGAGGACAAAGCTACTCTCTGTGGACTTTAGCTTGCTAAAGAGCTCATCACAGGTCAATGTGTCATAACCTGTGGACTCCTCAATGCTGGATATCTTTACCTCCCATATGCTACGGTCAAGAGCATAGAGAAGCTTGATAGCCCTATCGTGATCATTGTAAGCAAGCGTCCTGTTGGACCGCAAGTTACTCACTATAGCATCAAAGCGCGAAAACATGGCATCTATAGATTCACCAGGTGCCTGCACAAACAGCTGATACTGTTGATTGTATGTGCTTTGGCGCCTGGCCTTGATCTGTGTAGAGCCCTCATGAAAAATAGTGAGTGTTGTCCAAATCTCCCTAGCAGTCCTAAGGTGCTGCACCCTATCAAACTCACTCCGGCTCAAACCAATGAACAATATGTTTCTTGCCTTGGAGTTGGCATTATACTGATCTTTTTCTGTTTGAGAGGTGCGAGTCTCAGGGATGGAGTATTGTGAGTCCACAATCTCCCAAATTGCATTTCCTTGGCTTAGCAAGTAAGCCTCCATGCGCACCTTCTAGTATGCAAAATCAGTCCCATCGAACAGAGGAATTTTACTGCCTCTGTCCATGTCGCCAACAGATCACAAAACCGGTTAAGGTCAACTGGTGATCTTAACCTGCTCTGATACCAATTGTTGGACCGGAAACGGCGACCAGAGGGGGGGGGGGGGGCGGGTGAATGGGAGCTTTTAAAAACTTGGGCTAAAAATAGCCTTCGGTTTTAATTCTGTCTACTGCGGAACAGGCTTCGAACACCAACCTTCGAAGGTCTGGTTCGGAGGTATTTGACAACTCCGAACACAGGCTTCGCAAGGAGTAAAAGTCCGAAGCCAAGAAGACTTCGCTCCAACCACAACCCCGAAAACACTCTGCTAAGTCAGTGCAGGCTCCGCACACAGGGTGCTTCGAGCAGGCTTCACACTTCACCCTTCGCAAGAGTGGACTACCCTCTGTGGACTTCGACCTAATACTTAGCGACAGCAACTGGTGCTGAGCTTCGTACTGCGAAGGTCTAAACGCACACTAACGGACTTCGCTAAGGGCTTCGACACGAGAAGCAAACGGGCTACGATCAGGGCTTCGCTAGTAAGCTGCGAGGTCTAGCCTCTTGCTACACAGAGCGAACGCACACTGAAAAACACACTTCGCCAACACAGGCTTCGATGCACTGTCACAAGTCACTCAAGGTGTCACACAAATGGACGAAGTATGCAACGAGGTATGTAAAACAAGCTCAAGCAAAATGCACACAGAAGCAGGGCTTCGCCGCTTGAACAAGGAACACAATAAAATTGATCTCACTGGATGAATACAGAGTGGAGGCTAGTACAGGAGCTCAACAGTAAATGCTCAAAGTGTTAAATGTTACCTACCCAACCCCCATATTTATAGCCACTATTCACCCAAGTAAAATGACTACTTTACCCCTAGGGTTTACACCAGATTTGTCTCTACAGAATGGAGGGGTACAAAAGGTAATCAACTTTATTCTGGAGGCTTCTCTGTCAGCTTTGCAGAGGGGACAGCGTCAGCTTTTTGTAGAGCAGACAATGTCAGCCTTTGCTGTCTTTGACCTTCCTGAAGCCCCCCTTCGCACGTGAAGGGTGCGGTAGCTTTGGCGAGAAGCCTTGAGCCTGACGGCCTTCGCTTCACCGAAGTCAGCCTCCGATATAGTGACGGTTTTGAGCCGAAGCCGTCAAAGCCCTTGGGCCTTCGCACCACCATCTCCGGAGTGGACCACCACGGCTTCGCAGCTACTCCCAGCTCGAACTCCATCAGTCCGTGTACCGAAGCCATGTATGGCCGAAGTACCACAAGTCATCCTCACTCCGGAGCCAGCCTTGCTCCGAAGCCTGCCTTCACTCCGAAGCCCTCCTTCGGAGTACCACCCTTCGAAGTCCCTCCTTCGTCCAAGGCCTCCGCATGAAGCATTCCATGAGCCCTTCGTCGCAGTGTCTCTCCCCGAGCACACTCCTCGATGAGCCTCACCCGGATCATGCCTTCGATGCGCCTCGACTTCTGAGACCTTCGTCGGGTATCTTCGAATGTCTCCCTTCGGAGCACACTTCGAACGTCTTGCCTCCGCAGAGGACTTGAACCACCATACTCCGAAGTCACTCCTTCCGGACTACCTTCGAAGTGCCTCGCCTCCGAGGACTTTGTCTCGGAGTACCTTCACCCGGAGCCATGCTCCGCACTTACTGCCTTCTCCTGGTGCACCTCGACCCGAGGTCCGACCTAGACCCCTTCGCAGCCATCGTGACAGAGCTCCCCGCTCCCCTAGCATCAAGCCTCCCGCTTGACCCAGGTTCACCTGCTACGAACCGTCTGTCGCCTCCGAAGTCCCCTGCGCACCACAGACAAGCAAACAAGTGTATCCAGTACTTCGGAGACCTCTCCGGGTTAGCAACCTTCGGCACACACTCCGGTGTACTGCCCAAAGTACCGAGACCTTCAGTACAACCCAGTCATCGTCTACTGTCGGACCCCCCTGACAGGCACACTCCGCTGCAACAGCTGCAACAACCAAACCACCGAACCCTTCGGTGAGACCACCTCTGAACACCTTCGGAGTTCCAACCTCCGAACCCCCTTCGGAGGTATCCCTTCGAACCAGAGGGTGAAATCCTGTCAATCACTCATCACAAACACCAAAACCAACCCTTGGTTTCTATAAAACTACAACTAGGGATAAAGATTCTACCGTGACAACTGAGGCTCTGATACCAAATGATACGAGGATGCGCCCAACCTTCACGACGTAGAATCAAAGATACTCGTGAAACCTGACGAGTCTTGTGCAGCCAACCGTTGCATGTGAAACAACCTGCAGCACGGAGTTCACCCAACCTCATGTTGTCCACTCAACCAAGTCAAGCGGATTACAATCCTCCTTGCAATCACAAAGGGCTTGCAAGAACAACGGGAAGGAATGCACAATTCTCAGAGATGATTCAGCTAGTAGCTAGAACACTCAAGAACATGCATAAAGCATAGTTGTTTCATTCTCAAAATTCTGTCCCCTACACATTGAGAAAGATCCTATTATATAGAAGGGATTGAGAGGGAGATGGAGAGGTGTTCATGACGTTTTACATGGCATTAAGCCAATATTGGTGCGCAGCACCCTAATTAAAGCAAATGAAACGTTTGACAGTTTCTGGTCTCCACATTAAGTCGGCGATAACTCTCTATTCTGATGGAATTATTGGGTGAGGCCAGATCCATTGGAAAGCTTATGAAGTAAGCGTTCCAAGCTGTGGTCGAACACATTTATTGGATTTAATATGCGGTTTCTATGAGCATCTTATTCCATACTGGTCACTTGAATCTGAAATGGTCTTCATTGCATTCATTGCTTGATTGATGGTTGTTGATGAAGTGCTGCTCCTTTGGCCACTCTTCAATGTTGTCATACCTAAGAACAATTAAATTACGGGCATTAGGTAGCAACTGATTTTCATGTGTAATGCTATTCTTATTTAGGAGCGAGTTCACCTGTTGATTTATTTGCTTTGCACGAGCGCGAGTTATTGCTCCTTCAAAATGATTTGGAATATCTTGATCATTGGGAATATCTTGATCATTGGGGGAAAGAAATGTTGTTGATGCTAGGCTGTCCGTATCATTCGAGCTCCTTATTCGTAGTTTCTAAGCTTTGCCTGGCCCTCCGCTCTGCTGAGACCATGTTGTCTAAATGGGAAACTCAACCTTCGGAAATGTTAAGATTTCTCTGAAGAGTGGTGATTTCCTCTCGAAGGCGAAGGCTTCCACGTTCGTTTGAAACGTTCGCAGCTCGGGCCAAGACTATTTGCTGCAAAGAGAAAAAACCAAGGTGAGAAGTTATTTGTATATAAGATTAATTTTGTTTTGCAGATACTTCGTACCTGGTACGCTGCACGCTCCATGGCAGCGTTGAGCTCCGAACCCTCAGCCTCGCTCAAGATGGCTACCAAGTATGTCTCCCCGACTTCGTGGCTAGCTCGATCGAAAGGCTCGAGCAAAGTCCGAAGTCCGGTTCTTCGCTCCAAGAAAGGAGCTAGAAGAGGGAGCATAGACAAGGCCCTCAGGTCGTCTTCGTTCGGCGAGGGGCCAGAGCGCTGGGCCGTATCTTCAGGAACTTCGGCAGACTGGCCCCCTCTGTAGATTGACCTCCGTCTGTCGACTCAGATGGAGTTAATCCCGAACTCGAAGCAGGGAGAGGGTCCATTTTGCCTTTACCTTTTCCAGGTCCCATTTGGGCGACTTCTGGAATTGGCTCCCGAGTCGCCAAAGTCCCAGGAATTGTATCTTCGGAACAGACCTCTTCCACAGGAACAGATCCTATTGAGGCAAAGGTATTATACATTGTATAATTTTGTAGGAAAAAAGAATAAGGAATTATGTGAAGTTTACCTCCGAAGTCTTGCCGACGGGTGAGCATCAGACTGCTTGGTGGGTCAAAGGCTACCCCAAAGTCTTCGTCGGAGTCAGAATTCACGGTTAAATCTTCGACTGTTGGAGCCTCTTCGAGAGCCGCAGTCGTTGCTTCATACAGAATCTAAGTTGATTCTGCAGCAACTTTGGCTCCACCTTCATTCACAGGGGCTTCATCCTCCAGTAAGTTTTCTTGAGCAGCCGAAGTCCCAACTTGCCCAAGGTTGCCTTGAAACTCCTGCACGTTCGCAGCATCACCAATGTTTGCATCTGTTTGGGCTCCATCCTTGTCAATCAAGTCAACAAGCATTCTACCTTCATCCTCCGAGGAATCGGAGACCGAAGCTATTGGGCTTGGAGGCGCCACAGTTTTAGGCTTTCGGGCTACTTTCTTCGATGGAGTCTTGGCAGAGGTCGAGGCTCCAACTTTAGCCTTCCTTTTCTTAGGCCCTTGTTCCGAAGGCACCCAATCCAAAAGAGGAGGAGGAACAACTTCGAGTAGCCCCCATACTCGGTTGGACCGCTCCCAAGTACCTACCAACTTAATCCTCCATTCTTTCTCGGCCGGAGTCGGGACTCCTAGAATTTTCTCCGAAGCCCGCACAATTTGCTCCCAAGTCATAGGAGCTAGAGAGGCTGAAAGATAAGTTGATGTTTGTTATTTCTTCAAATAAATATATATGAAACATGTTGTTTTCGAAGTTACCTGCAGGGCTCGAGCTCGAAGAAATCTTTCGAAGGCCACCTTCCGTATCTTCTTCGAAGGTGATTGGCCAGTTGGCCATCAGAGGGGGGATCTGAAGTCCGATGAACTCTTCTGCCAAATCCCTCATACTCAGGCGATGGCTAATCCTCTGAAGTAGGCTAAGGCGAGCTTCAAGCTGGCCTGGATCCGGATGGACAAGAGCTTCTCTCCGGAAGTTTATGTCCTGTAGAGGTCCAGCTAAGCGACTTCCTGCTCCAACTTCGGCGTAAAACCATCGGAGGATCCAATCAGTATACCATCTGGCATTGATGGCCTTAGCTGGAAATCGAAGAGCGTATTCGTCTTGGAGCCGGAAGTTAATACTCCCGAAGGCCACCACCATCTTTTCACCTCCGGGGCCTACGAAGGTCTTGGGTTGGCAAGAAGCCCGGTGTAGGGCTGCGAAGATTTCTGCTCTTCCTTCGCAGCCTTCGGCTCGCAATGCCCACTCGAAGATGGAGAGGCGTGCTATCGCGTTCGGGGAGAGCTGGGGGAGAGTAACATGGAATAAATCCAGTACCTTGGCCAGGAAGTCGACAGCCGAAAGTCCTAATCCAGCTTCGAAAAAGGCTTCAAAGACGACTACTTCTCCGGGCCTTGGCGAAGGAATAGCTTCTTTTCCAGGTTTGCGGATCACTATCTCTGAACTAATCTTGTCTTCTATCGCAGCCGCAAGCGATTCCCTCTTGCAGGTTGAAGGTCCCAACTGATAGGATTGATCCGCATACTTCGTCGACGCCAGGAGGAGATCATGAGGATCATCGCGTTGGGGATTTCTCCCTGGCGCCGCCATTGCTGCTACTGTTGCTGTCGGAGTCGCCGTCACCGATGTCGCCACCGCCGCTGCAGCCGCAGCCTGCTGCCGAGCCAAGGCTGAAGCCGCCCCAGGAACATTGAAACTCGTCTTTGCCATGAAATCGCTTGGATTGCTTGAGGAAAGAATGGAGGCTAGGGTTGTCTGCTGGGTTGTTTGTACGAGAGCGGTGAGAAGGTATTCGGGAAGGATTTGGGTCCCTTATTTATAGCCCAGGCCATGATTTTTTACCGTTTGGTGTTCTGCCGTTTCACATTCCTAATCGTTCTCTCTTTGCGAACTTAACGCATTTCCGTAACTTCCGTTGAGGAAAAAGCCAACGACTATTTCTTCTAAGCCTAAAAAACTTTCAGACTTTTTAAGTTAATTCTAAAAAGTAGTTCGAACATAAATTTCTTATAAGTTGATTCGAAGTTTCGAATCTCCGTATATTTCGAAGGCTGATTAAAATTGTTAGTCTCTGCGCATGATTATTTCTCTTGCGTATACTACTCTCCTAACATCACAGGTCTAGCGGAGAAGCGTATTCGAGGAGCTACTGTCGGGGGAAAATATTTCATCCTTAGAGCCATTATGATAACAGGACAAAGGCAGGTGATTAAATCAAAGGTTTCCATCATATAACTCCAGAATCACCGAGGATCAAGTTCGAAGTATGAAGGCGAACTCTAGTTCGGAGTATATCTTCGAACTAGGATTTTTCCGAGGGCTTCCTTGCCAGCTAGAATGGAAGACTTATCTTCTTTCTCATTAGATTAGTCTTTTACCATTTTAGCCCTATTAAGGGTACCGAATAGTTTCCACTATGTAGGTTGTAATAGAGGGGTAAAAGGGTCTTTTCCTTAATGTTTGGGCCTATAAATACCCCCCGTTTTACCCTGTAATCGGGATCGAATACAAGTTATTCAATATACATTTTCGAACTGTTTTAAGCTATTATCCTTTCAGAGGCTTGGAATAGTTTACTTCGGAAACACTTCGTTTGCTAGTTTCTAACCTTCAGAAACCTGTTAGTGTAATCTTTTACGCCAACACACAGTAAGGAGCCTCAAAAACAGGATGAGATCGAAAAGCAGACTCATGCACACCTAAAGATGGGTAGTGCATGTCCTGAAACCTCAAATCACAAGATCGTCGCTCATCCCTGATACGACGAAAGCAAAACCCAATCAAATGACCCACCCGATGAAAATAATACCAATGAAACACTTTCTTGGGTTTGTGGGTATGGGTGTCAGGCTCAAATCTCACGATTTTCTTGGGTTTTGGCTTAGGAGGTTCATTTAAAGCACAAAGGGCTTTCTCTGTAGGTTGAGTAGGTTTCTTGGCTTTTTGTTCAGTGTCTAACAAGGCTCTCTCAAAACCCAACCCGAGAGCTAACCCTGCCCTGTCAGCACACATTTTGCTCTTCGCGAGAAGCAGGTCCATCCTACTCTTCCCTTCTGTGCATGTCTCCACCACGGAGCGCAGGTAGTCATTCTCACACAACAGCTTCTCTCCTTGCTCCCTAGCAAAGCTGAGTTGGTCCTTCAGGGTGACGCAGGTCGGACAAGCCGGCTGCACATCCTTCGAATACTCAGCACTCTCTAATCTAGCCTTAAGCTCATCGATACGTTTATCTCTCAAACTAACACTCTCAATCAAAAGGGTGCAGTTCACACATTCATCGATGACCTCAAGTCTAGAATCCACCAACAAAAGTTGTGTTTGAACACTTTCAAGTTTTTCAAGGTTTTTAGCATGAGTCAGACGCAATTGAGCAAGTTCATTCATTAAAATGAGACATGACTCACAATCAGCAGATTCATTTTTAGACTTCAAAACAGCAAGTTCAACAGATAATGATTCAATTTTAATCTTTTGTTCTTTACGTTCCTTAGCAGCAATTTTGAGCAATCTATCTTGTGAAATCAAAGCATCATTCAGTTCATCATTTTGCACAAGTAATTCATTAAAAAATAGACTGACCTCTAATGTGTCAGATCCATTGCTGCTGTGCTTGCTGTTGGTCATGAAGCAGAGGCCGCGAAGGTCCTTCATCTTCTCGTCTTTCTTCTCATCCACTTTGTCTGGTTCATCTTCATCGGAGCTGGAGTCGTTGCTCGAGGTGTTGTCGAGGTCGCTGAGTGCTTCCACGAACGCCCTTGCCATTCTTTTCGCCACCTTTCCTCTTTTGCCCCTGTAAAAAGGTTTACTACCTTTTTTCGGATATTTCTGTTCATGTTCATTAGTGGCTTTTAGTTTTGGATAGTTAGTTTTAAAATGATTCAAATCACCGCACTCAAAACACCCTCAAAAACCACCCCTCTTCTGGTCTCTTCTATCATTATATAATTGAGTGAACTTTCTGACAATGAGATCAAGCTCCTCATCGTCTAAAGTGTCCACTTGCTCTTTTGTGATAGAGACCAAAGAAGACAAAGAAAATCCCCCAGAAAAAGCACAAGCACCAAACAAGTCTCCTGACATGCTCCCTCCTGATGAAATGCCACTACCAGAGCTGGAATGCAAAGCAATCGAAGGCAACAAAGATTGTCCAGCTCGTGGTTGAGATGCCTTGGCGATCTCGGTGTACTTAAGTTTGCTAAAAAGCTCATAGCATGTCAGGGTATCAAAACTAGCAATTCCTTGATGCTAGAGATCTTAACTTCCCATATGCTACGGTCCAAAGCATAGAGAAGTTTGATCGCTCTATCATGGTCTGAGTACACTAGCGTCCTAGTGGATCGCAAGTTACTCACAATGCCATCAAAGCGGGCAAACAAAGCATTGTCAAAGCGAATACTTGTGGTACTGTAATAGCAGTTGCTTTTATCAGAAGCTCACATCTCTACTTTACCCTCTTTCCCTCTTTGCATCTTGTTATGTCCTTGATGCCTGCATTGTCAAAGGGGGAGAATTGAGCGACATGATGCTTTTGGAAGAAATGAATTGGATTGCTTGGTTAAGGGGGAGTTTGAGCCTTGTGCTTTTGAGGGAGATATGATTTTGACGATGCGCTTTTGACGCTTTTGCGCTTTTGACATTTTGGATGGTTTCGATGCGCTTTTGATGCTTTTGCGCTTTTGAGTTGTGATGCGCTTTTGACGTTTTGGATGGTTTTGGATGCTTTTTGCATGCCTTGCGCGTTGCTTTGCGTTTTTGATGGCTTTGCACTTTTGTGTGGTGAAACTTTTACCAAGTGACGTGTCTTGCTCTTTTGAGAGTTTTTGTCACTTGTGCACATGATTTGCTTACCTCATCATGCCTGTGCTTTTGGGGTTGTCAATGCACTCATCAAGGGGGAGATTGAGAAACCAGGGGTGGTTTCGGTCTAAATGATGAGCGATTGACAACAATGAGTGTCTGAGCGAGGATGACTGAGAGGTTGTGAATTGCATCGAGGGTGTCGATCCGGGTTGAAGGTTTTGTTGCCGAGGGGTTCGGCAGTGCGTCGCGTTGCGTCGTGTCCTTGTTTTGGCTGATTGTCGTGTTTGTGCAGGGTGGAGATGCTAACAGAATGTCGACGGCGGGTGATCGAGGGTCGAGCGGGGAGTCGATGCCGAGGATCAAGGAGGTCGGGCGAAGTTTGGGTAGATCTCCAGGATGCATGAAGAGACGAAGCAAGACTCGGACGAACGGCGGATGGACGGACAGATGGCTGCCTGCGACGGCGTCCTATTACTATTTAGTACTTTAGTTCAAAACCAGAACGCTTTCATATTTTTTAAATATAATTAAGCTAAAATAATGGGGTGCGAGTCCGCGTGGACCTTTTCGTCACCATGTCAATCCAACACTTGAAATGAGGTTCCAGAATTCAATTTTTTATATAAGCATGTCGAATATTTAAATATTATTTTGGTATATTAAATATAAATTATTTACAAAATTTATTCATAATAAGTGGATTATTCGCGAAACGAATTTAATTAATCTAGTTACACCATGATTTGACAATGTAATGTTACGGTAAACATTTGCTAATGTCACGCCCCGATTTAATAAATCAGGACCATTATTGAAATTCCATAGAAAATCAATAAACCAAGACGTTCATCATGCGACCACGTACAATACGAGCAATCATTCACGGTTCGTAGACCGTATTAGTACAAAAGTGGATAAAGATGAAGAGAAACTAATAAATCAAAGGGGTCCTAGATGAACGCCTCCTTCCAGTCTCGCCTTGACTGGGTCTCTACTCCAGACCTTCATCCTCCTCGTAGTAGACGGGCTCTGGTGGTGTAAGTCAATGGGGGTGAGTACAAACGTACTCAGCAAGCCACCGAATGCAAATATAATGCAGAGTAATAACAAGGGAGGTAGTGGCTAATTTTGCGGAAGAGCATAATTTGTAAAGCAATTGAATGTGATCAATTGCATTTTACATAAATGTAAACATGTGTATACAACATCATCTTCTAACTCGAGGGGTACAGTCAGCCCCACCTCGCTCAACAGTCCTTACATGCCATGAATAACTCAACCATTCACACAATAGTAAACTAACTGTGAGTAGTCACACAACCCGCCGTTGACCGTGGCCTCGACTTTTCGAAAAGATTAAATACTCTGATCAGAGGTGTACCACTGTACCCACAAGGCACGCACTCACCACTTACACCAAAGTGTAACGAGATGACCCATTCCACGGGAACTCATGCCAAAACCTTCCATATGGTCCTCCTCGACCCAACAGCACCCTCTTATGGGTTTCGTATTGTGTCTCGACGCGTCGAGCCTCATCATACCCCCCTTGAGCCACGTCAGTACAAGACACCCACAGGTTGCCCCTTGCCCCCTCCACTATGGTGCATCGAGTCGGATTGTTCCATACTTTCAGTTAGGACTTACCCATTAGACTTGTGGTTGGTACGAAAGTGCTTTGCAACAGATCCCGCAGACCAGTCCTTATAGTGCCCCGGGTGCGACCAACCAATGTCCTAGCTTGCACACGGAACCCACCATACTTATAACATAGCCAACTCCAACAGAGTCCAGAGACGAGAATAACGGGGAAATTCATATCATAGAATCCAACTATCTACGACTCATTCTTTTTATCCTATAGCAGTTGTGTCGGTACGTTGGACACTAGCTAATATAATTTTTGTAGAGTGACAAGGAGTGTAGGCTCAATAAGCATGGCTTGGGTTTGCACACAAGGATGGGGATCTAATATAATGTAGGGCTTGAGATTAGACTAATGCAATATTATCCTATGAGTTATAGCGATAATTTATTTAAAACATGGGCTCAATGATGATCAACTGTTTCCACAGGAGGGTTCGATGACTTGCCTTGCTCAGCAAATGGTGATGGAGGAACCTCGAGAAAAAACTCCGGCTCCTCGACGAACTCGTAGTCTTCTCAATACGGAAAAAGTAAACAGTACATTCAATAAACAGATAAAACTCCACAAATAATAAACATACAAGTTTATGGGTTTTAATATGTGAAATAAAGTTTTATTATTCTGAGGTTTGGTGAAAAACATTAAAGATTAGTTTTTAAGGCTTTTCCCAATTTATTTTATGAATTAATAATTTTAATCCTAAGGGGTTTTTATTCATTTAATCCATAAGATTATTTTGTGCTAAAGTAACATGCTGTTTTTATGGCATTAATGTGTAGAGAATAAAATGCTAAATTTAATAAAATTTGAATGGTGAAATTTGGAGTTAAAATGAGCAAGTTATGAATTTTCAAAGTTTAAACAATTTTTTGGAATTTTATTTAAACAAAAAATAGGATTTAGTCCACGGTGAGCCAGGCTCACGGTGGACCGCTGTACTGTGCGCGTGGACCCGATCACTCTGAGCCGTTCGATCAAGATGCAAGGCCCAGGCACGAGGCGGGAGGGTTAAGTTGCAATGGACGGCCACGATTAGATCTCGCGAACCGGTATGACGTGGACGCACCAGATCGAGCGTGCGGGTTAAGTGGCGATCGACGGCCGAGAGGCCTCGATACCGCTTTGACTCAATGAACGCCCCATATTAGGTCAAAGGGGGTTCTAATCTCAGCCGTTCATCGTAGATCGAACGACCGAGGACCCGTACGACACGGCACGCATCGGAGAGGGTAACTACCCTTCGTCTCCGGCGACGGCGGGGCTCGGGCGCGGTGGCGACGGCGGCGGCGAGCGCCTATAGGCCTAGCTCTCGGCGAAAATGGATAGAGGGAATCATGGCGGTCTCAGTTATACCTTCGGTGGCGACGGAGGGTGACAGACTACGACCGGCGGCGAGGGGTAGACGAAGGAGGTCTTCGGGAGCTCGACGGTGACGCCGATCCAGCGGGTTCCACGGCCAACTGAGGGGCGGCCGAGGACAGGCGGACACCGGCGGTCCCGACGGTGGCGGTGGCTAGGGCGGGGAAGGATGGAGTTGACGGCGAGCGGCGGCCGGAGGTGGAGCAGAGGGTAAAACCCGAAAAGATGGCAGTGGCGCTCTCGAGGGCTTAGGCTAAAACTTAGGCGTTGTGGGCAGTGGGCGGCGACCTCAAGTGTATTTATAGGGTCACCGACGGCGAGGATGGAAGGTTAAACCGAGGAAACCCGAAGGTTCCTTTCCATCTCCGGCGAGGTTCCCATTTCTCCTTGGATAAGCTTCCATATACCCAATTACGCGTGAACTAAGGATGGAAGGGGGTCGCGGTGGGCGGGGGAAGGGATCCCAGGGGAGATCTGGCCAGATCGGGGTGGCCGGCGGTGGGATCTGGAAGGGGATTTCACCGGAAAGGAAAGGGGGGAATTCCATCGGGGAAGACGGATCCGAAAGGTGGCCCCCACCTGTCAGCGGGCGAACGAAAAAGGAAGGGACGACAGGCGGGCCACGGCTGCCAGAGGGAGAAAGGGGGCACGGCGGAGGCTGACGGGTGGGGCCAAGCGGGGCGTGGGCGGGGAGAGAGGGGCGGGGAGTGCGCCGACAGGCGGGTCCCACACGTCAGAGGCTGGCGGTCGGACTGGGCCGGGCTCGGGGCACTTTGGAGGTTGGCGGCCCATTAGGATTTTAAATTGTTTTCTGATTTAAAATAATTCCAGTAATTCATTTATTTTGTTAAGGGTTGAATCACTGTTGATAAAAATTTGTAAAAATTTCTGAAATTATGTTTTGGCCTCTAGTTTATCCCATAAATTTTCCAAGTCCAAATGTTGAATATTCCTCCCTGTTTGGCTTTAATAGATCTCTTTTAGGATTTTCTTTAATAGTAAAATTCAGAAATTTCTTTAATAATATATTTCTTTTATTTTATTTCTTTTTAAATCTTGGGGTGTTACAATCCTATCCCCCTTTTAGAGAATCTCGTCCTCGAGATTCGGATCAATCCTCGAATAGCTTAGGATGTTGTGCCTTGAGCTCTTCCTCTTTTTCCCATGTAGCTTCCTCTACGGGATGATTGCTCCACTGAACCTTACAGAAGCGGATGACGCGACTTCTGGTGGTCCTTTCCTTGACTTCCAAGATCTTGACGGGCTTTTCCACATAAGTCAGATCCTCTTGAACATCCAACTGCTGTAGGTCCACTTGCTCTATTGGGACTCGGAGACACTTCTTGAGTTGGGACACATGAAACACGTCATGTACCCCGACTAGTGAGGTTGGCAGTTCTAACTGATAAGCGACTTTGCCTTGGCGTCGAATAATGGGAAAAGGTCCAACATATAGAGGGGCCAACTTTCCTCTCATATTAAACCGTTGAGTGCCACGGAGAGGTGTGACTCAGAGGTAGACGTGATCTCCTTCTTCAAAGGCTAGATCTCAGCGATGATTGTCCGCATAGCTCTTTTGTCGTGATTGTGCTGTCTTGAGTCGGTCTCTGATGATCCGTACCTTCTCTTCAGCTTCCCAAAGGATGTCTATTCCAAACACTTGGGATTCACCGGTTTGATCCCAAAGTAGAGGCGTCCTACACTTACATCCATATAGGGCTTCAAACGGGGACATCTGAAGGCTGGCTTGATAACTGTTGTTGTACGAAAACTCGGCGTACGGTAAACTCTTGTCCCAAGTTGCTCCAAAATCCAAAACGCATGCCCGTAGCATATCCTCTAATATCGGATTCACTCTTTCCGTTTGTCCATCTGTCTGAGGGTGGTAAGCAGTACTGAAGTTCAATCTTGTTCCCATCTCCTCTTGAAGGTTCTTCCAAAAACGAGAGGTAAACTGACTTCCTCTGTCGGAGACTATCTTCTTGGGCACTCCATGAAGACACAAAATGTGAGCCATATACAACTCTGCGAGCTTAGGGCCACTGAAGGTCGTCTTGATGGCTATGAAGTGTGCTACTTTCGTTAGCCGATCAATGATTACCCAAATAGAATCGTATCCAAGCTGGGTCTTTGGGAGTCCGGTGATGAAATCCATACCGATCTCTTCCCATTTCCATTCAGGCACTTTAAGTGGATGTAACAGTCCTGCAGGTCTCTGATGTTATGCCTTTACTCGTCTGCAGGTGTCACATTCCGCGATGAACTGAGCAATCTCTTTCTTCACGCTAACCCACCAATAGCGTTCCTTCAGGTCCTGGTACATCTTGGTACTTCCGGGATGGATGGAGTATAAAGTATCATGGGCTTCCCTTAGGATAAGGGTCTTTATCTCCGGTTTATCCGACACACATATACGGGTTCCAAACCATACGGTGCCATTCTCGTCTTCTGAAAATCCTGGGGCTTTACCTTGTCTCATGTTCTTCTTAATGGCAGCTATATCCGGGTCTTCCAACTGGGCCTCACGGATCTGCTCAAATAGAACTGGCTGGGTCTCCAAGGTGGCTAGGTATGCTCTTGTGGTTAACCCAAGGTTTAGCTTTTCCATCTCCGTATAGAGTAAGGGCGCGTGATCCTGAATCACGATGGCGGTGCAATATCCCTTACGACTTAATGCATCAACTACCACATTTGCTTTTCCGGGGTGGTAGTGAATACCTAAGTCGTAGTCTTTTATTAATTCCAACCATCATCTTTGCCTCAGATTGAGGTCCGGTTGCGTGAAGATGTACTTCAAACTCTTGTGATCCGTAAAGATTTCGCAGCGATTTCCGACCAAATAATGCCTCCATATCTTAAGGGCGTGCACAACAGCGGCCAATTCCAAGTCATGGGTCAGGTAATTTAGCTCATGAGGTCTCAACTAACGAGAGGCGTATGAAATAACCTTTCCATCTTGCATGAGAACACATCCCAATCCTTGGCGAGATGCGTCGCAATAAACATTGAAGTCCTTCCGGATATTTTGTAGGGTCAGTATGGGTGCTGACACCAGCCGGGTCTTGAGGGTGCGCAAGCTTTCCTCGCACTCGGGAGTCCATTCAAACTTTTCTCCCTTCTGCAATAACTTGGTCATAGGCTTGGCTATCTTGGAAAAATTCTCGATAAACCTCCAATAATACCCGGCCAAACCCAGAAAACTTCGTATCTCAGATACATTTATGGGTGGCATCCAATCCGTAACTGCTTCTACGGTGGTAGGGTCTACTGCGATACCTTGCGCAGAAATGATGTGTCCAAGGAATTTTACTTCTGCCGTCCAAAACTTGCACTTGCTGAACTTGGCGTATAATTGGTGTTCCCTTAGTTTTCCTAGGGTCAACCAGATGTGAGTCTCGTGCTCCTTTTGGTCCTTGGAGTAGATGAGAATGTCATCTATAATACCACGATGAATTTGTCCAAATACTCCATGAACACTTTATTCATCATATTCATGAAGAAGGCTGGGGCATTGGTCAAACCAAAAGACATAACAATGCACTCATATAATCCATAGTGAGAGGTAAAAGCCGTCTTGGGTATATCCTCCTCTAGTATTCTCAGCTGATGATACCCGGATCGCAGGTCGATCTTGGAAAATACCGTAGCTCCTTTCAGCTGGTCAAAAAGATCATCGATCCTGGGTAACAGGTACTTGTTCTTGATGGTCACCTCATTCAAGGCTCGGTAATCCACACACATACGATTAGCCTTGTCCTCTTTCTTCTCAACGAAGATGATGGGGGCTCCCGACGGGGATGTGCTAGGTCTGATGTATCCCTTCTTCTCAAGATCCTCTAGATGTTGCTTCATCTCAGCTAGCTCATTGGCGGCCATACGGCATGGTCGCTTGTAGATGGGAGTGGTTCCGGGTACCAAATCAATATGGAACTCGATATCTCTCTTGGGTGGCATCCCTGGTAAATCCTCTGGAAATACATCCGGGTATTCGCAGACTACCGGTATCTCTTCCAAAGTAATCTGGTGCAGCCTTGGTATTCCAAACTTTAGGCTTGGCATCTGAAATGTGACGGCAGTCCCTTCTTCACTAGTCACAGTCACTTGTCTCTGGGCACATCTTATCACTCCTTGGTGTTTATTTAGCCAATCCATTCCTAGAATGAGATCCAAGCCTTGGCATTCTATCAGGATGGGGTCAGCCCAAAATATTGTGCCTTGGATATCTACCCATACCCTTGGACTATAGGAATGGGCGAGAGTTTGTTTGCCAGGGGTGGCTATTAATACAGGTCTTGGTAGTTCACTTATTTCCAGATCATTCTTTTCCACAAAAGTCGTTGATATAAAGGAGTGCGTAGCTCCAGTGTCAAATAAAACTACTACAAGGGCTGAGTGTACCGTGAACTTACCCATGACGATCTTTGGCGCGGCCTGGGATTCTTTGACGGTGACGTGGTTGACGTGGGCGCGGATGGCCGGGTTTGCCGCGACTCCTTGAGCGCGCTTAGGGTGAGGGCACTGGTGGGAGTAATGCCCCTCCTGGTGGCAGTTGAAGCAGATCACGGGCTTGCCGTGCTTGTTGCGCAGAATTTCCACCTTCTTGGCCGGGGCGGGTGGAGCGGCTGGTGCGGCGGGAGCGGGGTGAGGCTGTCCAGCTCCAGCGTTGGCGGCGGGTGGCACCGGACGATACACTGAGCGCGGATGATATTGTGGCACCAGTGGAGGAGGTGTGAAGCGGGGCCTTTGTGCCATGCCTTGGTTCTGCCTGAAGGCGAGCATCCTCTTTTTCTTCAGGTCGACCTTATTCTGCTGGGTCTCCTAAATGATAGCTTTGTTTACCAACTTTTGGAAATTGGCATAATCTCCAGAAATGAGCTGAAGGGACAGCTTATCCTTCAGTCTCCGGAGGAACTTGGACTGTCTGGCTGCATCGGTACGGACCTCCTCAAGTGCGTACCGGGCCAACCTGTTGAATTCATGCAGGTACTCGGTGACGGTCCTGCTCCCTTGTCGTAGGCCCCGAAACTCCTACTGTTTCTGGGCAATAATGTCGTCCGGGACATGGGCTGCGTGGAAGGCAGCAGAGAACTCTGCCCAAGTATGGACGTGTCCCTCGGGCAAGGTTTCGCGCAGATTGTCCCACCATTCTGCGGCGGGACCCTGAAGATGATGGGCGGCGAAAGCCACCCTCTCTTGCTCAGTACAAGTCAGGAGGTCTAGCTTCTTGCCAATGGTTCTCAACCAGTCACCAGCCTCCATGGGGTTGGTGGTGCTTGAGAACGTGGGTGGGCAGACTCGGAGGAATTCCAAGAGCTGGGAGGCAGGTGCGGGAGCGGGAGTGGCAGGGCCAGGCAGTTCTGGCTATTGGTGGAGATGGAAAAATTGAGCCTACTGCTCTTGCATCTGCTGCTGCTGCTGTTGCATCTGGTTCAATAGTGCAGCGACCAACTGATTTTGATTGGCCATCATCTCGGCCAGAGTAGGGTGGTTGGCGACTGGGGCTTGCCTTTGCCCGGTTGCTCCCCATTGGGGCAAGTTGCTGTTTTCTCCTCCGTTCTGAGGAGCGTCGGAGCCTTGAGTGTTAGTCATCCTGAAGTTTCCAAAATAGATAACATCTTCTTAGGGGGAATTGATACTTAAGCTTTATTCCAAAATGTCGTTCTTGCGATTACATTTACTGTCTTTTATTTAATTCTTCACTCATGCCTTATATTCGACATGAGTGGCAATACAATTCAAAACGATTAAAAAGAAAAACAATCAATCGTAAATGCTACGTCTATGGCAGCTCGGGGGATGACTCGACCACGGGCTCGATGGAGACGGTCGGGGTGGTGGAACTGGAGGGTCCGACGGGAGGTGCGCTGCGGTAAATCCTCTTTGGCCTCACAGTGGGGGTCCGAAGCGATTTCCGCTTGTGGGGCGGAAGGGGTGCGATCTCCTCAATATCCATCTTCAATTCCTTGAGCTGATGATGGAGCTGGGTGTTTACTATGGCGCCTTGGCGTAGTAGCTCGTTCTAACGCCTCAACTCCTCTACCTCGAGGGTCAACTGGGGGTTCTGCTGGACCTGTCGACGAAGCTCAACATTCTCGCGGTTCAGGTTCTCCGAGGTATGGCGGTAGAAATCGATGGTGTCGTGATGACTGTCTGCGTCAAGAATGGCCTCTGTGTGGAGGTTGTCCATGGCCTCCAAAAGTCTCATGGTGCGGGCGATGGTGGAGTTGCTCTGTGTGAGGGGGCTTATGTAGATGCTGCGGTGACTCCCGGGTGTGCGCATGGGCATGAAGCGGTAGATGGTGTCGTGGAGGTGACAATCGTAAACCAGTCGAAGCTCGGCGAGGGCCTGAAGTGCAGCGCGCTGGCTGGCAACCACGAGCGAGGGTCCTCCAACTCCATGGGTGTAGAAGGGTGGCTGCGTGGACGAGGAGCGGATGACAACCGTGACCTCGCAATAGCTCTCGCTCGCACCGGGAAAGATCCCGTGGAACGCGGGCTCATGGGAGAATCCCAAGAAGTCGACGAGTACGCGAAGCTCGCGGATGAATCCGGCCTCGTCACGAAGGTTCCCGCTCATGGTATGGACCGACATCTACAAAAGAGAGAAAGTTTTTGTGAAAATCTCGGAAGATAAGAGGATAAGTAATTTTGTAAGAAAATAGGGTTAATATAAGTCTTAAGGTCAGGTCTGTTTGGATTCCTATAGTCAAGTCGGCTCTGATACCATCTTGTCATGCCCCGATTTAATAAATCAGGACCTTTATTGAAATTCCATAGAAAATCAATAAACCAAGACGTTCATCATGCGACCACGTACAATACGAGCAATCATTCATGGTTCATAGACCGTATTAGTACAAAAGTGGATAAAGATGAAGAGAAACTAATAAATCAAAGGGGTCCTAGATGAACGCCTCCTTCCAGTCTCGCCTTGACTGGGTTGCTACTCCAGACCTTCATCCTCCTCGTAGTAGACGGGCTCTGGTGGTGTAAGTCAACGGGGGTGAGTACAAACGTACTCAACAAGCCACCGAATGCAAATATAATGCAGAGTAATAACAAGGGAGGTAGTGGCTAATTTTGCGGAAGAGCATAATTTGTAAAGCAATTAAATGTGATCAATTTATTATTATAGAAATATAAACATGTGTATGCAACATCCTCTTCTAACTCGAGGGGTACAGTTAGCCCCACCTCGCTCAACAGTCCTTACATGCCATGAATAACTCAACCATTCACACAATAGTAAACTAACTGTGAGTAGTCACACAACCCGCCCTTGACCGTGGGCTCAGCTTTTCGAAAAGAATAAATACTCTGATCAGAGGTGTACCACTGTACCCACAAGGCACACACTCACCACTTACACCAAAGTGTAACGAGATGACCCATTCCACGAGAACTCGTGCCAAAACCTTCCATATGGTCCTCCTCGACCCGACAGCACCCTTTTATGGGTTTCGTATCGTGTCTCGACGCGTCGAGCCTCACCATACCCCCCTTGAGCCACGTCGGTACAAGTCACCCGCAGGTTGCCCCTTGCCCCCTCCACTATGGTGCATCGAGTCAAATTGTTCCATACTTTTAGTTAGGACTTACCCATTAGACTTGTGGTTGGTACGGAAGTGCTTTGCAACAGATCCCGCAGACCGGTCCTTATAGTGCCCCGGGTGCGACCAACCAATGTCCTAGCTTGCACCCGGAACCCACCATACTTATAACATAGCCAACTCCAACAGAGTCCAGAGACGAGAATAAAGGGGAAATTCTTATAACAGAATCCACTATCTACGACTCATTCTTTTATCCTATAGTAGTTGTGTCGGTACATTGGACACTAGCTAATATAATTTTTGTAGAGTGACAAGGAGTGTAGGCTCATAAGCATGGCTTGGGTTTGCACACAAGGATGGGGATCTAATATAATGTAGGGCTTGAGATTAGACTAATGCAATATTATCCTATGAGTTATAGCGATAATTTATTTAAAACATGGGCTCAATGATGATCAACTGTTTCCACAGGAGGGTTCGATGACTTGCCTTGCTCAGCAAATGGTGATGGAGGAACCTCGGGAAAAAACTCCGGCTCCTTGACGAACTCGTAGTCTTCTCGATACGGAAAAAGTAAACAGTACATTCAATAAACAAATAAAACTCCACAAATAATAAACATACAAGTTTATGGGTTTTAATATGTGAAATAAAGTTTTATTATTCTGAGGTTTGATGAAAAACATTAAATATTAGTTTTTAAGGCTTTTCCCAATTTATTTTATGAATTAATAATTTTAATCCTAAGGGGTTTTATTCATTTAATCCATAAGATTATTTTGTGCTAAAGTAACATGCTGTTTTTATGGCATTAATGTGTAGAGAATAAAATGCTGAATTTAATAAAATTTGAATGGTGAAATTTGGAGTTAAAATGAGCAAGTTATGAGTTTTCAAAGTTTAAACAATTTTCTGGAATTTTATTTAAACAAAAAATAGGATTTAGTCCACGGTGAGCCAGGCTCATGGTGGACCGCTGTACTGTGCGTGTGGACCCGATCGTTCTGAGCCATTCGATCAAGATCCAATGCCCAGGCGTGAAGCGGGAGGGTTAAGTTGCAATGGACAGCCACGATTAGATCTCGCGAACTGGTATGACGTGGATGCACCAGATCGAGCAGGCGGGTTAAGTGGCGATCGACGGCCGAGAGGCCTCGATACTGCTTTGACTCAATGAACGCCCCAGATTAGGTCAAAGGGGGTTCTAATCTCAGCCGTTCATCACAGATCGAACGACCGAGGACCCGTACGGCACGGCACGCGTCGAAGAGGGTAACTACCCTTCGTCTCCGGCGACGGCGGGGCTCGGGCGCGGTGGCGACAGCGGCGGTGAGCGCCTATAGTCCTAGCTCTCGGCGAAAATGGATAGAGGGAATCATGGCGGTCTCGGTTATACCTTCGGTGGTGACGGAGAGCGACGGACTGCGACTGGCGGCGAGGGGTAGACGAAGGAGGTCTTCGGGAGCTCGACGGTGACGGCGATCCGGCGGGTTCCACGACCAACCGAGGGGCGGCCGAGGACGGGCGGACACCGGCGGTCCCGACGGTGGCGGTGGCTAGGGTGGGGAAGGATGGAGTCGACGGCGAGCGGCGGCCGGAGGTGGAGCAGAGGGTAAAACCCGAAAAGATGGCAGTGGCTCTCTAGAGGGCTTAGGCTAAAACTTAGGCATTGTGGGCAGTGGGCGGCGACCTCAGGTGTATTTATAGGGTCACCGGCAGCGAGGATGGAAGGTTAAACCGAGGAAACCCGAAGGTTCCTTTCCATCTCCGGCGAGGTTCCCATTTCTCCTCGGATAAGCTTCCATATACCCAATTACGTGTGAACTAAGGATGGAAGGGGGTCGCGGTGGGCGGGGAAGGGATCCCAGGGCAGATCTGGCCGGATCGGGGCGGCCGGCGGCGGGATCTGGAAGGGGATTTCGCCGGAAAGGAAAGGGGGGTAATTCCATCGGGGAAGACGGGCGAACGAAAAAGGAATGGCCGACAGGCGGGCCACGGCTGCCAGAGGGAGAAAGGGGGCGCAGCGGAGGCTGACGGGTGGGGCCAAGCGAGGCGTGGGCGGGGAGAGAGGGGCGGGGGAGTGCGCCGACAGGCGGGTCCCACACGTCAGAGGCTGGCGGTCGGACTGGGTCGGGCTCGGGGCACTTTGGAGGCTGGCGGCCCGTTAGGATTTTAAATTGTTTTCTGATTTAAAATAATTCCAGTAATTCATTTATTTTGTTAAGGGTTGAATAATTGTTGATAAAAATTTGTAAAATTTCTGAAATTATGTTTTGGCCTCTAGTTTAACCCATAAATTTTCCATGTCCAAATGTTGAATATTCCTCCCTGTTTGGCTTTAATAGAGCTCTTTTAGGATTTTCTTTAATAGTAAAATTCAGAAATTTCTTTAATAATATATTTCTTTTATTTATTTCTTTTTAAATCTTGGGGTGTGTTGGAACGACGGATCGGACCAGCAGGTTTTCTTAGTGGAAATGAGAGTGGTGTATTCAATGCTCCTTGAGCTTGTCCGTTACAACTACAGTTGAGGGGTATTTATAAGGCGCCCCGTCCAGAGGGCCAAGCGCCTCTGGTCCGCCAACGGCTACACGATCAACGGCCGGTCAATAGTACAGACAAAATGGACTATACATAGTACAGACAGGAAGATTCGACTCTGACAGCGTATCAACCGTGTCGGGCGCTGCCTATGCCGCCCGACACGGTTCATAGGATCGTGATCCTGTCCCCCCGTGTACTCGTCCAGTCCTTTTCCCGCCAACGCTCCCTTTGGGTTCGCTACTGCGGGCCGAGGGAGGGCCTCCGGCAATCTTCTCCCGGAGGGTGGCCCCCGGCGTTCTTCGGCCGGAGGGCGGCCTCCGACGTCCTACTCCCGGAGGGTGGCCTCCGGCGTCCTGCTCCCGGAGGGTGGCCTCCGGCGTCCTGCTCCCGGAGGTTGGCCTTCGGTGCCCTACTCCCAGAGGGTGGCCTCCGGCGTCCTACTCCCAGATGGCGGCCTCCGATGCTAGGCCTCGGACCCCCCTGGTTGTGGGCCCCCCTTCAACCGTCGGGATTATCTCCCCCAACAGTAGCCCCTCGCTTCTTTCCTCTCGGGAGCCCTGCGTTAAGAGAGGGTGGAAGCGCACACGATAATTCCGACAACTTTCATAAGGACGTAACTTACAATGGGGTGCCGAGTCCGGCCACAGCGCGGCCCTCTTCAATGGATGCGGAGGAGCTCCGAAGCAGGGAGGCGTGACTGGGCCCGGAGGTTGAGGACCGCTTCGGATCCTCTCTCCGATGGGTCGAGAGAAGTTTGACCGGGCTCGCGGGATGCACGCACACCTTGACCGGGGGCCTCTGGCCCCGAGGAAGCGGCCAGGCGCCGCCGGAAGCAGATAATGCGTGCGCGAATGGCATCGGGGAGGCGAACCGTCAGGGAGCCGCCATGCCCCGATGCGCCGGTTGGCCTTCAATGCGGCGCCATGCAGCCGCCGCGTTCACACGCCGATCGAGCCGGAAGAGGGACCGACGGTCTTGCTCTTAAATATAACTTGCTACGCGGCCTCCCCTCCCTTCTTCACCTTGCTGCGCCCATTCTAGCCACTTCATCCATCATTCGTCTCGCTTCCTGAGATCCAAGCCCCCTCTCGTCTCTTTGAGCAATGGTGAGGAGCGCCGTCCCGGCAATGGCGATGGACCCGCGCTTCTTGCAGCGCCAGATGGCGGAGGCGGCGGCGGCGACAGCGACCGACTCGTCGGAGGCGTGCGGCGCGCGCGAACTCCGCCCCGCCTCCGAGCGGTTTCGAGAGCAGACCCTGGAGCTCGGGCCGTCCGTGTGCACCGAGGTGTCGATCGAGCAAGCAACCAGGGCCCACCTTGGTCCTGAGACGCCAGCGAGGAAGCCTGGTCGAGAGACGGCCCCGCAGCCGCGAGAAGGCGAGGTCGTCGTCTTTGAAGCTTTCTTCGACGCGGGGCTGGGGGTTCCCCGCATCGGAGCTCCTCGCCGGGGTGTTGGACGCGTTCCACCTGGAGCTCCCGCAACTGTCTCCCAACGTCGTGGCCCGCCTTGCCGTTTTCGAGTGGGCCATGCGCGCCGAAGGCTACAAGGGAGGGCGGAAGTCTTTGCGGAGATGCACGAGGCTCTCTGCCAACCGAAGAAGAAGGGAGGCCAAATACTGGCCTTCGGGAGCATCAACTTCCAGCTCCGAAGGAAGTACGCGGACTCCTTCCCGGCGAAGGCCACCAACGAGAGGTGGTACTCGAAATGGGTGAACCGGTGGTTTTACGTCCGCGTGGGGCTCAGCTCCGGCCTCGCCGGAATCCCGCGCCATATTTGGTTCCGGAGGGAAGCGCGCATCGAGACCAACGCTGGGTCGATGTCCGCGAGGATCCAGCTTCTTCAGATCGTCGCCCGCCGAATGAGCATGCGGGACTTGGCGGAGGAGTTCGTGGCCCTCGAGATCCCTCCGCTGAAGGAGGAGTGGCCGGCGTCGCTCCGGAGCAGCCGGGACGAGTTGATGCCATCGGAGCTCTCCCGCCAGCTTCGTAGGTGTCCGCCCCCGTCACTTTTATCCCCGTCTTCGTACCCGAAGGGTGATCCGGTCCTGATAATCGAATGCAGGGTCGCTCGTTGCCCGGACCCCCGAGGAGGTGGCCCGCATGACGGAGAGGATTCTTGGAGTCCCTACCGCGGCTGAGCGCACTCGGCGAATGGAGTTGGTGGGCTCTTGGGAGCGCTCCAACAGAGTGTGGGGGGCGCTCGAGCTCTCGCCTCCGCCTCTTCCGGAGGGTGAGGTCCTTCGGGATGTTCGAAGAGGAAGGTAGGCGACGCCGATGGGGACCTCTCTCCTCGCCGCCCCCCCAAGAAGAAGAAGATAGTGAAGGGGCCAAGGCAACTTTCTCCGAGACGCACCTCCGCCTCCCACTCCGAGTACGGAGGTTCTAGTGACGAGGCCCAGTCGGAGTCTGGAGACCCCTCGATAATTCCGGACCCGACCCCATCGGTTTGGCTGGGCGCTAGAAGGAGCGAAGATGCTCCCCCTCGCTCGGGTCCGACGGAGCCCGCGCCGGGGCCTAGGCAGGAGGTGCCTGTCATCGGAGCGACGCCGCGTCCCGAGACCGCTCCCTCACGCGCACCGGTTTCGGAGGGGGGCTCCATCGGCTCCCACGAGAGCAGGGCGACGGACAGCTTGGACCGCGGGGGGCTGGTTGACCCGCTCGGCGCCGTTGAGAAGAGCGCCGACATAGAGGCCGAGCTCGCCGCGGCGGCGGCGGGCTCCCCGGTGAACTCCATCGACATCCTCTTCTACCGCCCGAGACCGTCGGGGCCCATCCAGCTTCCGGAGGACCTTGCCGACGCTGCGGACGAAGGTACGACAGCTTACCCATCCTTTCCTTAAACGTTGGGGCCTTCTCGGCCTTAGCTCTTGCTCGCCTGCGCAGGCACATCGGCCCGGGGCTTCGAGCCAGTCGCCCCGCCCCCTGACGGCGCTCCGGATGCGAGGTCCGGAGCCCCTGTTGGCACGAGGGAGGCTTTGGGCCAGCAGGACTGAAACGGAGTCCGGAACCTCCGAAAGGGCCTCTCCGGAGGCCGTCGAAGACGTAGAGGTCCGGCCCCAGCCTCCTTCTGACCCTCGAGGCGCGCGTGCCACCGTGCCCCTCCTGCGCCACTTCTTGGCGGATGGTGAGGACTTCGCGTCCAGGGTGGCCCCGGTCCACGATTATTACTTACGGCTGCGCGAGGCCCCGGTAATAGGCGAACTGGGGCTATCAGACGGCCTGGACCTCGGCAGGGCCATCGAGACTGCAGCGGGACAGGTACTTTCTTGGAATGCATTTGATGAGCCCCTAGCTCTTCTTCTGATCATCTTCCTTGTGTGCAGGTGGTTGCATTGGCGCAGGGGCAGCTGATGGCCCTGCTCTCCGAACGCCAACGCCGTGAGGCGGACATCACGGAACTCGCGGCCCGAGTGGCTACCGCGGAGAGGCTGGCTCGCGAGCGGTCATCGGAGGTCGAAGCCCTCTGGCTCCAGGCGGCAAGGGTCGAAGCGCTTGAGGCCCAAGTGGCGGAGATGGACTCCCTCAAGACCCGCGTCGCGGAGTTGGAGGGACTCCGCGCTCGGGCCGACCGAGCCGACGAGCTGGAGGCGGAGATCGACGCCCTCTGAGCCCGAGCTGCCGAAGCAGAGGAGCTTCGGTCTCGGGCCGCGGAAGCGGAGCGGCTCGAGGAGGAGGTGTCCATGCTCCGGACCCAAGCCTCGGAGGCGGCAGCTACCGCCGAAGCCCTCGAGACCCGGGTGGCCCAGATGGAGCGGATCGAGGTGGACCTCAACGCCCGGAACGGGGAGGTGACCGAGGCGCTCGCTGAGGCCGGGAAGACGGCGGCTGACGACGCGGAGTCCCTCCGGAAAGTGCTGGCACGCTACGGCACTAGCTGCGGCATGTTTGACATCGCCCGGGAGCCCCTGGTCCGTCGGGTGAAGTTCATCCAGTCCACCATCCGGCAAATACACCTTACCGTGGCGCAGTACGACGAGGTGTCTGCTCGGGTGGCCGCTTACGGGATCCTTCGGCATGTCGAAGCGTCTGGGCTTCCGCTTCCTTCGTCTTCAAGCCTGCATCCGGTCACCTTCTTGGGGGATCACCTCCGGACGCCGAGCCTTGCGCTGAACTAGTCCTGGAGGGTGCTCAAGGCGGTCTGGTAGACCGAGGGTCCTAAAGCGATCAAGGCTTGGCTAGAGGAGGCGCTCTGCACACGTGGTCCTCCGGCTCCCTCGAAGCCTTCGGTCTCGGCCCGTCAGCCGGACCCGAAGGTGTAGCTTCTTCAGAGTCTATCATTGTCTTAGCCTGTAATAGCTTAGGAAACTTAATCATATATTAATAAAGAGTACTTTTCTGGGGCTCACTCAGGGTGTCCGTGACTGCGACTGCGACGTCGAAGTGCTTGAATTTGACGATGTCCTTCGAGGTTCTGAGAGCGAACCGGCCTGCGCGCTTTGTTCTTCCCCATAACAGTGACGGGCGCGCGGACCCTGACGTCCTCCTAGGGGTTATGAACCATGTCAAGGAAGAAGAAAGAGGGCCCCGCTCCCTGTATTCGTCTCCCGAACTAGTTGACTGGTCTGATACGGACGCTGGCTTGGACGAAGCGCCCCCGGGGGGGCGATCTGCGTAGCTGGGCCCAACTTCAAGAAGACCAGAGGGTCTTTCGCGCCCAGAAGAAGGAGGAGGAGCGAAGGAGGAGGAAGGAGAGGTCCGTGCGAACCGCGCCCGGGCCTTCGGCCGAAGCGTGCTCTGGCTCGGGTGGCCCCTCCGACCGAGGGGGCCTTTGGTTCTTGCTTGGCTTGGATGAGAACTTCTCTTGATTCCTCTCTTCTGTCTTTGATTGTAATAAACATTGTCTTTGATTTGTAATAACATTGTACGCCCTCCGTGTTTCCAATATGTGCGGTTAAAGTCTTTCGCCGTGCTCCTTCCCTTCCCCCCTGTTGAAGTCCTTCGCCTTGCTCCTTCCCTCCCCCCTCCTTAGCGGGTAGTCGGTTTGCCGGCTGGGCGCTAACCAGCTAGGAGGAAGGCGAGGGTGCTTCGAGCCAAAGCTCGGAACCCGGTAGTGAGGGTTGCGTCGAGCCAGAGCTCGGAACCCGGTAGTGAGGGTGCGTCGAGCCGGAGCTCGGAACCCGGTAGTGAGGGTGCGTCGAGCCAGAGCTCGGAACCCGATAGTGAGGGTGCGTCGGCGGAGCTCGAACCCGGTAGTGAGGGTGCGTCGAGCCGGAGCTCGGAACCCGGTAGTGAGGGTGCGTCGAGCCGGAGCTCGGAACCCGATAGCGAGGGTGCTTCGAGCCGGAGCTCGGAACCCAGTAGTGAGGGTGCGTCGAGCCTGAGCTCGGAACCCGACAGCGAGGGTGCTTCGAGTCAGAGCTCAGAACCTAGTTGCTTCGGTGAAGCGAGATTCTTAGAGTCGTTGCATGTTTCGTTCGGGCGAAAACACTTGTCTGGTGATTTTATTACGCAATTTGGATACAAAAGCGGGTACCAACGGCCGCTATCGGAACACACGGATGAGACTACGGAAAATAACGCTTCAGGTGCTCCGCGTGCCATGTATGCTTCAGCTCCTCGCCTTATAGGGTGGCGAGCCGGTAGGAGCCCGGTCGCCCGGACCTTGTTACAATGTACGACCCTTCCCATTTGTTGCCCAACTTGGTGGGGTGACCACCGTGCGAAGGACGAGGTGCCCTGGTTGGAACTCATTGCGCTTGACCTTGGGTTCGTACCATGCCTTGGTCTCCTTCTGATACTGAGAGAGGTTGGCAACGGCTCGGAGCCGTGTCTCCTCGGCCAGGTCGAGGGAGATGGTGCGCTCGTCGTTGGCCTCGGGCATTGTGATGCGTAGCGAACCTGCTCGGATCTCTGTTGGGGTCATGGCTTCGTCGCCGAACAAGAGGCGGAATGGGGTGAAGCCGGTGGCCCGGGAAGTGGTTGTCCGGATGGACCACAAGATCTTCGGCAGCTCGTCGGGCCATGACCCTTTGGCTAAGCCAACGATGCGTTTGTTGAGGCCTGAGAGGATGTGCCCATTAGCTCGCTCCATGGCCCCGTTACACTGGGGATGCCGCACGGCGGCGAAGCAGAGCTGGACTCCCAACTCATCGCAGAATGCCCGAAAGCCCCAGCATCGAACTGCGTTCCATTGTCCAATGTGAGCTGCCTGGGTACTCCGAAACGGCACACGATGTTCTGCCAGAAGAATTTCTGGACGCTCCGGGATGTGATGGAGGTCAATGGCTCCGCTTCGACCCACTTGGAGAAATACTCGACAGCGACAACAGCAAAGCGCAGGTTGCCTTTCGCTCTGGGGAGTGGCCCGATGAGGTCCATGCCCCAGCGGGCCAGAGGCCACACGGGGGGGATGGGTAGCAGGCTTGCTGGGGGTCGGTGACTGCGCCGCCCCATCCACTAACAGCCTTGGCAGGTGCAGGATGAGTTCTTCGGTGTCGGCAATGATAGTGGGCCAGTATACGCCCTGCCGGAGAGCTTTGCCTGCGAGGGCCTATGGTGCCAGGTGGCTCCCGCACAACCCCCCGTGGATTTCTCGGAGCATGGCCACTCCGTCCGAGTGCGAGATGCAACAGAGTAACGGGGAGCATACTCCGGACTTGTATAGAATGCCATTGATGACTTCGAATGACCTCGCACGGAGTTGGAGGCGAGCTTGGTCTGGGCTAGAGTGATCATCTTCGCTACCTTACGAGCGTGCGGAGGATGGGCTCCCGCCAATCGGTATTGACCGTACACAGGACTGGAGTTGGCCGGGGTGGCGGCGGGGGCTCGTACGAGGGGGCCTCGCTGCGAGGGGGCGCCGAAGGTTGGGTGATCTCCTCGAAAAAAGCCCCCGGCGGCAAGGCTTGAGCTCCTGCCCCGGCTTTGGCGAGGGCGTCAGCTTGGCCGTTTTCACCTCGCGGGATGTTTTGGATGGATATGCCCTTGAAGGATGCCTCGAGCTTGCGGATGGAGTCGAGGTAAGAGGCAAGGTCTGGATGCTTGGCCTGGAAACTCTTGTCGATGTGCCCGGTGACTACTTGGGAATCGGTCTTGACGACCACACGCGCTGCTCCCAGTGCGTGCGCCTTGCGAAGACCCAAGAGGACCCCTTCGTACTCGGCGATATTGTTGGTGGCCTTGAAGCTTAGCCGAGCAGAATATAGGGCCTGCTGGCCGGAGGGGGAGATGATGACTGCTCCGGCCCCAGCCCCTGAGGCCTGGTAAGCTCCGTCCGAAAAGATGGTCCAGACCCCTTCGCGTGCTTCAGCACCTGCACGCTCGGGGCCATCGTCCACTCCGCGATGAAGTCGGCGAGGATTTGGGACTTGATGGCTGTCCGGGCGACGAAGGAAATCCCGAACGGGGCCAATTCCACCGCCCACTTTCCGATGCGGCCGGTGGCGTCCTTGTTCTAGAACATGTCGCCTAGCGGGTAGGCAGTCGGGATGACGACATCGTGAGCCAGGAAGTAGTGTCGGAACTTTCGGGATGCCATGACGAGGGCGTAGGCCACCTTTTCGAGCTCGGAGTACTTAGCCTTAGCGCCGGCGAGGGCTTCGGAGACGAAGTAGATGGGGCGTTGGATCAACCTCCCGTCGAGTTTCTCCTCTTGGACTAGAGCCGCACTCGCTGCATTGCCTGGAGGCGGTGAGGTAGACCAATAAAGGACTGTCGGCCTGGGGTGTGGCGAGGGCCACAAGGCCAGAGAGATATTCCTTGATCTGCTAGGAAACAGTCCTGACACTCGGGGGTCCACTCGAAATGCTTAGAACCTCGGAGCGCCTTGAAGATAGGTAGACTTCGCTCTGCTGATTTTGCTAAAAATCGCCCGAGGGCTGCCAATCGCCCGGCCAGCTTTTGCGCTTGCTTCAGGTTCTGAGGGGGGGACATGTTCTGCAATGCCTGAACTTGTGTTGGGCTGGCTTCAATGCCCCGGCTGGAAACGAGGTACCCAAGCAGCTTCCCTGCGCGTGCTCCGAAGACACATTTTTCTGGATTGAGCCGGATTCCACACCGCCGGAGGCTATCGAAGGTCTCCGCTATGTCCGAGCCGTGGTGGCTCTTGGTGGCGCTTTTGATGACGATGTCGTCCATGTATGCTTCCACATTACCCCCAACTGATGACCCAGGGCTTTGGAGATTAGTCTTGAAAAGGTGGCCCCTGCATTGCGGAGGCCGAAGGGCGTCCGGAGGTAGCAGAATACTCCGGCTGGGGTGACAAAACTTGTCTTCACCTGGTCCTCGGGCCTTAACCAGATCTGGTGGTATCCGGAATAAGCGTCGAGGAAACTGAGGAGTTCTGCACCGGCTGTGTAGTCAACTAGTTGGTCAATGCGAGGCAGGGGGTAGGGGTCATGGGGGCAAGCTTTATTCAGAGAAGTAAAGTCGATACACATGCGCCATTTGCCAGATGTTTTCTTCTGGACAAACACTGGGTTGGACAACCAGTCAGTATGACTCACTTCCCGGATGACCCCTGCTCGAAGCAGCTTCTCTGTCTCGGCCTTGGTGAGCTTGGCCCGTTCGGTGGAAAGTCTCCGGAGCCCCTGGCGGACCGGCCGCGCCTTCGAGTCGACGGCCATTGAGTGCTCGATGATCGAGCGGTCGACGCCGGTAATGTCTTCGTCGACCATGCAAAGACGTCGAGGTTGCCGCGGATGATGGCTGCAAGCTGCGCCGACACCTCCGATTCCAGACCCCCTCCGAACTTGATCGGTACTCCTTCCCTTCTTGGGTCAAGATTTTGGTAATGACTTCCCCCTCTAGGAGAGGTTTAGCGGGGCGGCCCTTTTGCCCGGGGTCTCCGCCTCCTGGGAGGTCGGCTCCTTTGGCGCCTTCGTGGACACTGTGAATCTGCCGTGGCTCCAACGGCGCTGAATGACCATACTCGACCCAGCGGGCTGCGGCCTGGTCACCTAGGACCGACAACACCCCTCCAGGAGTCGGCATCTTGAGGCAGAGGTAGTTGTGGTGGGCGATGGCTCCGAAGCGATTGAGCATCCCCCTTCCGAAGATAGCGTTGTAGGCGTACGGAACGTCGACCACGTCGAACAGGATCTCTTCGCAGCGCTGGAGAGGGGAGTCAGCCGAAGGTTACCGCCAGCACGACCTGGCCCAGGGCATTGAGCGGGGGCCCGCGAAGCCTTGGAGCAGACGCGAGGCTGGCAGTAGGTTCTTGCGCGACAGGCACAGCTGATCGAAAGGCTGCACGAAGATGATGTCAGCAGAACTCCCTCCAGTCGACCAGTATGCGACGCACCTCAACTCCGGCGATGTCTGCTGAGAGGACGAGGGGGTCGGCGTGCGGGAACTTGACTCCGGAGGCATCTTGAGCGGTGAAGGTGATGGGGACGTGAGACCACTCCGGGAGGGTCGCGGGGCCGGACGTGCCGATATGTCCGACCTCCCGAATGTAGTCCCGGTGCTGCCGCTTGGAAAGATCCCCCAGGGCTCCTCCTCCGGATATGGGGAGGACCACTCGCTTCCCCCGATCCGGCGCACCCTCGAGCTTGGGGGCCGCGACCCCGCCGAATTCCGGGGCCGGGGTCAAGGCTTCCGGCTCATCGCGGCGCCCAACTACCTGGACCGCTTCTGGGCGAGAGGCAGGGACCCCCCTATCGGTGGAGCCGCGACCGGCGTTGCGCTCGAGGTAGTCGCTGCGAAGGGCGAGTATGGTCCGGTAGGAGTCGGTGTCGTGGCTCCGGTTCTCGCCGTGGATGCTGCAGTAGAATGCTTCTCCGAAAGGCGCTCGGGGTGGAGGCTTGGTTCCGACCGAGCGGCTTCCACCGGGCGTGTGCAGATGCTTGGCGGGGGCTCGGGGGGTAATGCTAGAGGACCTCCCCCCGAAGATGCTTTCGGCCCCGTCGAGAGTCCCGATGGACGGAGTCCTGCCGACCGGGCTCCTGGCGGCAGAAGTCGGAAGCGTGGCGCACCCCCTGCTGGGGTCCGGGGGGGCTTCATATGTCCTGGCACTTGGGGCCCGGACGGGAACTATCATCGCTTGCCTGACGCATCTGGCCCTCCTCGGACCGGGCATATTACTCGAAGTATGTCATGAGTTGTGCCACCGAAGAGATGGGCTTCCGGTGAAGTTTGTCGAGGAGGCCTGGGTGGGTGACGCCTTCCCGGGCCGCATCGATGACGGAGGAAGCCGAGAGCCCCTTGATCCGGGCCTTGGTGTGTGCGAAGCGCTGGGAATATTGCCAGCAAAGTTTCCTTGGGTTGCTGCTTCACTTGGAAGAGGCTCCCGGTGGACATGGGGGCCACGAAGGTCCCTTGGAAATTGTTGACGAATTTCTTCCTCAGCTGCTCCCATGAATGGATGGTCCCGGGTCAGAGCGACCAGAACCACCGGAGGTCGATCCCTTCGAGCGCCAGGGGGAAGCATTTAGCCATGGTGTCCCGGCTCCCCCAGACGCTTCTATTGCCAGGGCGTAGGAACGGGAGAACTCCCCGGGGTCGGAGTCCCCGGAGTACTTGGAAAGCTTGGCGGCGCGAAACTTTGAGCCGAAGCGCACCCTCTGAAGATCCGGATGCAGAGGGGACTCTTCATCGTACGATAGGTTTTCTTCGTCCGCTGGATCTTCGTCGTCGCTCAGCGCCACGGCCACAGCTTTCGCGGCGCGGAGGGGCTCCGGAGGGCGAAGCGATGCCTCCTGGCGCCACAAAGCCAGTTCCACCTTCAGCTGAGCGTTCTCGGCGGCCAGGGCGTCGGCTTGGATCCCGCTTCCTCCTGAAGCGGTGTCGGGGTCCCGTGAGCGGGCGTAGTCAGTCCGGAGGGACACCACCGGGGGTCCGCCTGGAACGTGCTGCTCCGGCAGCTCCTCCGGCAACCCTGCCAGGTTGACGGAGGTCGGCTCAGGTACGCCGACAGGCCTCCGGCCTCGGGCGTCCCTTCCGGCGCCTGGGTTGGCTCCAGGGAGGGCGCCCTGACCGACGCAACAGCAGGGGCCGAAGGACTGGGGTCGGGGATCGAGGCGGGCTCGACCCCGGTGGTGCAGGCTGACCGGCGGGGGGAACCGTGCTTGCTCCCTTTCGACTTGACATGCTTTTTTGGTGAGTGGGTGTAGAGGACGCTAGCTTCTTGAACTAAGTTCCCCACGGACGGCGCCAACTGTTGGAACGACGGATCGGACCAGCAGGTTTTCTTAGTGGAAATGAGAGTGGTGTATTCAATGCTCCTTGAGCTTGTCCATTACAACTACAGTTGAGGGGTATTTATAAGGCGCCCCGTCCAGAGGGCCAAGCGCCTCTGGTCCGCCAATGGCTACACGATCAACGGCCAGTCAACAGTACAGATAAAATGGACTATACATAGTACAGACAGGAAGATTCGACTCTAACGGCATATCAACCGTGTCGGGCGCTGCCTACGCCGCCCGACACGGTTCACAGGATTGTGATCCTGTCCCCCCGTGTACTTGTCCAGTCCTTTTCCCGCCAACACTCCCTTTGGGTTCGCTACTGCGGGCCGAGAGAGGGCCTCCAGCAATCTTCTCCCGGAGGGTGGCCCCCGGCGTTCTTCGGCCAGAGGGCGGCCTCCGGTGTCCTGCTCCCGGAGGGTGGCCTCTGCGTCCTGCTTCCGGAGGGTGGCCTCCGGTGTCCTGCTCCCGGAGGGTGGCCTTCGGCGTCCTACTCCCGGATGGCGGCCTCCGGTGCTAGGCCTCGGACCCCCCTGGTTGTGGGCCCCCCTTAAACCGTCGGGATTATCTCCCCCAACAGGATGTTAGAGCTAATCATAAAATAATTAGATTTAATAGATTCGTCTCACGAATAATCCTCAGTATTCTATGATTATTTTATAATTAGTTCACGTTTAATCTTTCAAATTAATATTCATAAACTTTAGTATAGAAAACGAAATGCCCTCTTAAATAAGGGGCGTGAGGTTATGAGGACCTTTTTGTCACCATTCGTGTCAAATACACACTTGAAATGATTCTCGACAATATGAATTTCACCAGCGTACCAATTGCCTTTTCACAATGTGAGTAAGATTATGTTTTTATCTTCTCCACAACTTCTGTAGCTAGGGTTTCCTATTATTGCTTAGTACCTCGGTTCCAAAATAGAAAGCTTTCATATTAAAAAAATGTTATTTATAATTTTTAACTAATAATTTATCACATTATCTATATATCGTATCATAACACCATGACAAGGCTCATATTTTTCAGATTTAATTTGATTTTTTTAGAATTAAAAAATTGTTAAGCTTCACGTTACCGATCAAGTGTCGCAGCCTAGATTTTTCAAAAATTCTTTCAATTTAGTGGATGATAACTAAAAATAGACTAATGAATGTTTATAATTATTTTAGGCACTTGTAGTTTAAATTTTACCTATTTCAATTTAAATCTTAGAAATATACTTAATGTATTAAAAATAGCAATCTGAACTAAAAAAATATGAAAAATTTTCCTTGGAATAATATATGTTGTATTTCGAGTGTACAAAAAAATTTAAGCTAAAACCAAATTGCAATCATCACGTACACTCGAAACAAGATTTTACACTAAATAAAGATTTTTTTGGCTTTACCGAGTGTTTTTCACTCCGCAAAGCATTACCTACGTAAGTCCATTTTGAAATTTGTTCATGTTGCATTTAAGAGTTTGGTCATGCTAAGCTAAGCATGCGTACCCATAGGGCCAGTTCCGGAGATTTAGGAGGCCCGGGGCAAACTAAAATTTAGGGGCCCTTTCTATATACACAATTAAAATATATGTCAAAATAGTATTGTTATAGAATAATTTGTGCATATTAAATTACCTCAAAAATATTCTTCCACAAAACTATCGCCAATGTATCTTGATCTTCTAAAGTGCTTATAATGCTCTTAAAAAAATTATCAACATATCCTCTTTGTGATTGTATCAATTCATCTATTTGTTTCTCCTTTTCTTTTGTTTTTCACCGCCCGAAACATATTTTCTTGATGACATGATTATGTTAAAATATAAAAAATAAGCACTATAACATTTAAACTAAATCATACTACATGTCTACAACAGAATTTAAACTGAATTCTAAAATCTAAATATCTAATCTACTTAGTTCTTAATTCAATTGGCAAAATGAAAAATCAAAAATGCAGTAATCACAAATAATCTACTCATTTTTTGCAATAAAAAATGCAGTAATCACATAATAATCTACTCATTTTTTCGTGAGATACTCTTGGAAACAATAGGAAGACTGAAGACAGAATCACAAGCAAGCGATGACGCGATGTGGCCCTACTACCCGTACAATGGTCGGCGGCAGATGACAACAAATAAGCCAAGTGTGTCGCGTAAAACCACTCAAGCCTTAGCCACGCTGACACGAGATTGTAGGAATGGCAGGATTAGGTAGGCTGCACTACCGCGTGCGGTAGGCCCGCGGGCGATCGGTGACGACGAAAAACGGTCTGGGAGGTTTGGAAGGAAGACAAATCGATTTTTGCGGTGATTCAATTTTCAGAATTGATTGCCTCCATATTTGACATTTGGTATTCCATAATCTAAATCATATATACATACATATTTATACATACATAGACATATACACTATATATATAGGAGGGCCCATCAGAAAGTGGGGGCCTGGGGCAGTGGCACTAGTGGCCCCACCCCAGGGCCGATCACTACCCACCATGCTCCAAGACCAAAAATAGACCAAAGAGAAAAAACTACTATATTTTACTATAAATATTATTTCACATATATTTAAAGTAATATTCGCTATGTGCACAATTAAATTTAAATAAAATTATATTGAAATATAATATTTTTAAAAAGGTCAATTCAATTGTTAAATTAATCACGATTAAACTGGTAACTGATTAAATATCGAGTGACCCGTAGTTTACTCACATGTAAGTTTTTTCAATTTGATTTCCTTTTGGACTAGTCCTAATTTGGCGAGCCGCATGCGAGGCAAGCATTCATTTGTCGAACACTTGGCAAACGCGAAAAAAATCCCACTCAAATATGGCACCTTTGCAATGTTCGTTAGTATTCATCTTAATCGAGTGTATTTTTTTGGACACTCAGAAAAATAATTTGTTCGTCGGGTATTTAAAGTTTGCTGAGTACCCAACATAATGCAGTTGACAGTTTTTTGGCATTCGACGAATTTGAGTTTTTCTGTAGTGTAGGTATGTTGATGTTTAGAAATATTTTTATTTGAAATTATTTTCATAATTATTGATTATATATGTTCAAAATGACTAACAAGTTTGTTTAGCCTCGAAAGGCTATTGATTGCAAAGTGGATTTATACTGGTTCAGGCCTCCGAAGTGGATAATAACCCTACGTCAAGTTCATAATGATTTATATACTATCTATCTTTCGTCCTTCTTATAGTGGAAATGTCTACTATTTATATGTAAAATACAATATGATAATACCATTTTATCCTCTAGTTACAACCGTTATAGTGGATTCTGTTCACAAGGCTTCGTATGGGCAAAATTGTAAACCCTCATGTAAATACATGTATTGATACTAGGGACGAGGTTCCCTAGTTTTCACCTTTATGCCGAAGTAGAACTAGGACTTTGAAACTAGGAGCGGAGCATATTTTTGAGGCTTCATAGCCTAAGTGGCCTCTGCAACAACCTTTTAGCTGAAGCCCGAAGGGCCTCAGAGGGAGGCTTTGGTGCTCAACGCCTCTTGATCAACTCTTAGCATTGTGTTTTGAAGTGGCCATCGCGTAATCTTGGATATTTATCTTCATGCAGGTCAGAGGGGTCTTCAGCCGCCTAGAGAGCTTTGAACTACGAGAGGGCTTTAACCTTTTGGAGGGCTTCACAGATAGTGTTATTAGAATCTTACTAAGGTAAATCTATTTCCCCCAACAGTCAGTATTTTCGTTGAAGTTCACGTAAAAAACTTATATGATTATTTTTTAGAATAGACAAAGTAATAACTTATGTGCAGTGATCACGGTTTGGAAATGTGGATTCATTCAAAACAACAATTGCTTTTAAACCACACAATATTTTAAATTTTGAATGTTGTTATGATTTACGGAGGTGATACTGGTTCTCTTCATTATCTTATGTGGATTCTATTCAAAGCCTCTCTTTATAAAAGGGCATTGATCAAAGATATTAATTTATGTTCCACCAATATTAATTCCTTGTGTAGTATAGAAATTGTTTGTCTAGTTATATATGTGCATAGGTTTCTTGAGGAATTTGTATCTTTATAATGTTTTTAGTAACTTATAGCGCATAAGTGGATATTATATGATTTGTCTATGGAACTTAAGATCTTGTGGTTGAGGTCTCATGCGTGCTACATGAGGCATTAGATATATTTATAACCCTATTTGACAAATTTATTCAATTTCCCTAGACATATTTGTTCAAGTAACAAGATCTCTATTGCTCAATTAGCCTCGTGCAAGTTAGTGGCATAGACAAGTTGCTCGATTGTTGATTGATTGGTCAAACTAGTTTTGCTAGGTTTTCCTCATGCAAGCTAAGGTTTCAATGATGATTTGTGTGGTAGGACTATTTATGATTGGCTAGCCTTGTATAGACCAACAATATAGTCAGAATTAAACTATTATTTTGGATGGTTGAATTACTATTTTTAGTTGGCCTCGCGTAGACTTGTGTAGTAGTGTAGTTAGGTCTTGACCACTATTTGGGCATTTGGGTGGTTGGGTTACTTTCACTCAAGTAGACTCATACAAATTTGCAAGGTAGTTAAGGCTCAACCACAATTTTGGTGGTTAGAGTGCTTTCACCCGACTAGACTTGTGTAGACTAGTGGCGTAGTCAAATCTCGATCATTGTTTGGGTATTTGGTGGTTAGAGTGTTTTCGCTTGGCTAGACTAGGGTAGACCAATTATGTTGTTGAATCATGACCATTGTTTGGGTATTTGGTGCTTGTATCAATTTCTCTCAATTAACCCCACATAGACTAGCAATATAATTGGGTCTTGACCATAGTTTAGGTGGTTAGTGTGGGATCGGAATGGCGACTAGAGAGGGGTGAATAGGTGCCTCGACACTTTCTTTCGAATGTGATGGCCTAATCGAATCACCCAACGCACCTCTAAAAACACAATTTCAAGTTTCAATCCAATCAATACAAAACTTGAGCTCCTCAAGATGAAAAATCACAAATGAGCTTTGATTCAAGATTTTTAATCAACAACTATCAAATCACTCACTCAAGAGATCAATTTAAGTTTATAAAAATGAATCAGCTTGTTTCAATTCAATCACAATTGCACTTCTGAAATTTTTCGGACGATGAATAGTAAAGGTAACTTCAACAAAATGCATTTGTCATATTACGGTTCAGATATCAAATCTCAATATCAATTTAATTTCAGATTAGCACACAATTATTCAACACTTGTCAAGAATGCTAAGTTCTGAAACTTCAAAATGCTTCACAACAATTTCAGATTTCTTGTAATGTACCAAACACTGCAATACTGTAGCAAAACCAATAAATTTTAGAACAACCTGTTTCAGAACAGAATCACTCCTCACAGAATATATCTTCAAGAATATGATTAGAAAAGCTCATCAAAACAAACTTTGATTCACAACTTAAGAACTGGTACAATCAGATCTAATCTGTATCAATTTTACCAACACAAATTACAAGTGCTCACCTAGCCAAAACAGGATGAATTCTAAGGATGAACAATTCAGAGATTGAAACACTTAACAACACAGTACTGAAATTTTAGTTTACTCTCTTGACTGAATACTGAATTTCATGATGATCAAGTAGTTTGGCACAACATCATGTAACAAAACTGAACTACTCCAGCACACATACTATTCATGGTCATGTAAACTATACACAAAAATTGATCTTTGAATTCTATTGAAAAAGTACCAAGCAAAAGTAATAGACTACAAAAACAGAACTGAACATGCAACTTCAGAAATAGATTCAAGCAGAAAATTTAAAGTGCACCTCTAAAAGTAATCCATGGTGTTAGTTCACTCCACCTAGCCAACCCAACCATAAACCTAGGCGTTATAGTGGGAGAGGTGGGGGCTTTTATCCATAGTCCAACATTCCCCCTACGGCGTACGAGCCCGGCGTAGCCCGCAGCAGGTCTAGAGCCCGGCGTAGCCCGCAATAGGTCTCAGCATACGAAAGAGGCGCAGGGGAAATCGCGCAGCAGAAATGCGTGGTCAGGGGGTTCGAACCCAGGACCTTGGCTCTGATACCATGTTAGGCTCACCCCACCTAGCCAACCCAACTATAAAACCTAAGCGTTATAGTGGGAGAGGTGGGGGCTTTTATCCATAGTCCAACACATAGACATACACATAATCCATCTGAAAATGTTACTAAGAAGTGCTCAAACAACCAATACAAAAACAGACTGAAAATGTAATTTCAGTTTAGCTCAATCAGGGACCAATACAGAACTGATTCTGTTTCAATTGCAGAAAAACACAAAGTTCAGGTTTATGATTTAATTGAGTTTGCAGATTTCATTACTAGAGCAGATCTTGAATTCAACTCTCCAAACATCAGAAATCTTGAGTTCATATAACAAATCAGATCATATCAGAACTGATCTAGCATACTACAGCACAAAACTCAGAAATATACCAAAACAGACAGCACATAACCCAAATTGTTTGCTGCTGGAGAGAGATCAACCAGATTCTATATGATCTAACAATTAGATATCATATCTTTCTCAATTCAGACTTGCAAGATAATATCAACAGTTTGGTGTTTAAACTAGTCAAGAACTCAGATCAACAAAAACTCCACTCAAAGTTCAAAATCTGTGAACAGTGATACAAATTCAAACACAAAAATTGTCCTCTGTTCATTCAACATTTGACTTCCCAAAATAGATACACAAGACCATGACAACAATTCAGAGATCAAAACTTTCAGCTAATGTGCTTCTCTAAATTTTTCTACACAACAAGGGAGCAGCCCATAATGAGTGGAATAAGAATCATAAATTTGAAAAGGTTTGCACCAAGATACATTCACAAATGATTTGCTCAATCAGCACTCCAAGAATCAGCCATGATGTTGATGAATACTTGAAAAACCATTTCATCAAACATGTGGGGAGCAAAACCAAAACTAAACCACTTTTCAGAATAATTTTTTCAGCACTGTGGTGCCTACTTTGAGCAGTAAAATAATTCAAAAGACATCACAGAAATAAGTTGTAATTTCCAAAAATGGATCATTCAATTCATGCTCAACAAAAGTTACTTGGACATCTAGATCAAATTCTGCACTAGATTTTCCAGAAAATAAACACAGCACAAAACTGAATTTAACCACAAAAACTTACATGCACTGGAACCAGGAAATACAGTGAACAATATTGTCGTAGCTCCTGTACTGAATCCAAAAACTCACTAAAAAATCAAAATCCTGTTCACCATCCAATCTTTTTCAAACTCAAGTTTTATCAGACATTTTCATTGAAAAAATTTGTCTAAAAGTGCTTCAATGGTTCAACCAACATGGGGGATAAAATCCTACCAACTCCTCTTCTAGAAGCCCCCAATTGACACATAGACCCTTAGTAATTTCCGATTTAACAATTCTGAAAATTACTCTATAAATCCTAAAAGAAAATTACAAAATGACTCTCATTTTAATATAATTTCAGAGTAGAACCACTCTAAAAATTATACCAAGAGGTTACACTACAAAACTGAAAATTTAAACTAATACTAGACACAAATAAATGTTTCGATGGTTTTCAGCAAAAACCGACAAAGCCTATCAGCCCTTCGACTCGTGACACCGCTTCGCGACTCCGAGCTCCAACAAGCCACTTTCGCTCTCGATCCCCTCGAGCCATCGGAATGCTTGTCCTGGCCTCCCTCTCACGAACCCGGTCGACACGCCGTCGCAGTCAGCCGTCCGTCCAAGTCTCACTCCGTCTCTTCGTGCACTCTTGAGATCTTCCCAAACTTCGCCCGGCCTCCCTGATCCTCCGGCATCAAACTCCCCGCTCGACCCTCGATCACCCGCCGTCAATAGTCGGTCAGCATCTCCACCCTACACAAACAAAACAAGCCAAAACAAGAACACGACGTACCGCCGAAACCCTCGGTAGCCAAACCTCCATTCCACATCGAAACCCTCGATGCACTCAAATCACTCTCAACCACTCAACCGCTCAGACGCTCATCCTTGTCGATCACTCATCATTCAGACCGAAACCACCCTTGGTTTCACAGTATCCCCCTTGATGAGTGCATTGACAACCCCAAAGCAAAGACATGATGAGGATTACGCGCACAAATGACCATAAAAACTCATAAAAGAGCAAAACATGTCACTTGGTAAAAGATCTCCCTGCTTGGGCAAAAACCTTCACTACAACAAAACAGAACATTTTCGTCGGCCAAGTTAACTTCCGTCGGCTTTTGGGCAAGCCGACGGAAGTTAAATAACTTCCGTCGGCCTCCACGAGCCGACGGAAGTTAACTTAACTTCCGTCGGCTTCTGACAGTGGCCGACGGAAGTTAGCGGGGGTTTTTCCGCGGCCGCCCGGATCCCCCTAACTTCCGTCGGCCAGCATTAAAGCCGACGGAAGTTAGCTAACTTCCGTCGGCTTTAATGCTGGCCGACGGAAGTTACTTTGGCCTTTTCCCAACCGCGCGCGCGTACAGGGAGACCTAACTCCCTGTACGCGCCCACGCCGCCGCCGCCTCCCGCGCCCAGCAGCCCGCCGCCGCCTCCCGCCCTCGCCGCCTCCCGCCGCCGCCCGCCCTCGCCGCCTCGGGCGCCGCCGCCCGCCCTCGCCGCCGCGCCGCTGCCCGCCCGGCCGCCGCCGCCCGCCCGCCCACCCGGCTCCCGCCTGCCCGGCTCCCGGCCGCCTCGGCCGCCGCACGCCCGCCCGCCCGCCCGCCAGCCCGCCCGCTCGGCCGCCTCCCGGCCTACTCCCGGCCGCCTCGGCCGCCAGCCGCCCGCCCGCCCGCCAGCCGCCCGCCCGCCGCCCGGCCGACCGCCTCCCGGCCGCCTCCCCGCCCGGCCGGCCGCCTCCCGGCCGCCTCGACCGCCGGCCACCGCCCCCTCCCGGCCATCGCCGCCGTCCCGGCCCGCGCCACCCGTCCCGGCCGCCGTCCCCGATTCGACCGCCGCGAGCCGTCACCGTCCGCCGGCCTACACAAATCACAAAGTAATTATTTTCACCGCTTTACGAATTTTTTCGCTTTTTATTTGTGAATTGTTTCATTGGTAAATTGAATTGGTAGAGACATATAGATATAGATATGGATTAAATTTTGTCAACTGATGAATTAAATGATTGATATGCTGGATTATTCTGATATTAAATTATGGAGACATATAGATAGCTTATAGTCCACTAATATCTTTTTTTAATTTGTACTACTATAGTTAAGAAAAAACACTTGTACATGCATTCTACAAAAGGACTTAAAACACTTAAATTAAGTGGCTTTGATTATTTGATATTTTAGACCGTCATGATCATACATTAATTTTATGAATTTTGTCATTGGTATGCATGAGCAGATACACTCTAATAGACGTGTATAGGTAGGAAATGTTGAATGATAGTATGAATCTTGTTTTATATGTGATATTCTTTTTGTCTATTTCTTCAGTGTTTCCGTACGCCTGGTCAAGATGGAGCCTCCGGGGCAAATGTGGACGAAGCGGGAGGCAGCGGCGGCGCCCATGACCCAAATGTGGGCGATCAGTGAGTATATGGACAAAATGACTTTGTATGTGGCTCTCGCTGTGTTTTGTGAATTTGTATGTGAGTTTGGATGTTATATGTGAATTCAGATGTTTACTGTGACTTTGGATATGAATTCAGTTATATTATGTGATTTTGGATGTGATGTGTGAAGTGTGGATGTGATTTTGGATGTGAGATGTGGTTTTGGATGTTATATGTGAAGTTTGAATGTGATTTTGGATGTGAAATGTGATTTTGGATGTGTATGATGAATGTATGTGAAATTGTGGTTGGATGTGAGTGTGAGTAGGGGAACCAGGAAAAAATAAAAAAAAAATACCAGGTAACTTCCGTCGGCTTTGACCATAGCCGACGGAAGTTAGCTGGTTTCGGCCACGTGGGCAGAAAGGCTAACTTCCGTCGGCTATGGTCAAAGCCGACGGAAGTTAGCTGGCCCTAACTTCCGTCGGCCAGGCTGGCCGACGGAAGTTAAAGCCCCCCTGGTGACGTGGCAGTGTTCGGCGCTAACTTCCGTCGGCCACGTCAAGCCGACGGAAGTTAGCTAACTTCCGTCGGCGGCCGACGGAAGTTAGCTAACTTCCGTCGCCGCGCTTCCGTCGGCCAAAGGCCGACGGAAGATAGCGTTTTGCCGACGGAAGTTGGCTTCTTCCGTCGGGAAAGGGCTAACTTCCGTCGGCTTTGGCCGACGGAAGTTGCCTGTTTTGTTGTAGTGCTTATGCAAGGCAAAGCAAAAGTGCAAAAGCATCTTGATGCAACATGCAAAGCAAAACATTTCAACATGAAAGCCAACTCCCCCTTAACCAAGCAATCCAAAAGCCAAAGCATCATGTAGTTCATTTCTCCCCCTTTGACAATGCAGGTATCAAGGAGATAAAAATATGTAAAGAGGGGAATGAGGGTAAAGCAGAGATGTGAGCTTCTGAAACATGAGCATCTGCAATTACATTACAAACAAGCATTCACCTAGAATATTGTCTCAAAGTACTGAAAGACATCCTCATATGTATATCATCTAAACAAAAAGCATGAGCAAATATTTTTAGACTTTAGCAAATAAAAGCATCACCACTCAGACTAGTATGTTAGACATGTCAAGGCATGAGATGCAAAAGCTAAACAAGCACACACTCGATAAGCGTAACCCACTTCAAGGTGCTTCGGCAAACATGATATGCAATGAATTTCAAATTTCTCATTTTTGTACCAGGGGTTATTTGTATATCAACCTTATGCTAACCGACCATGCTAAGCCTAGGTTGAAACCATCAGAAGCTTAAAACAATGATCTCGGCAAACACTACACCATCCTGATTCTTACCAAAGTGCTATGGTAAGCTGTTCAGAACAAATAGTGCGACAAAGCAAACTCACCTGGATCTTTTCAAATTTCAGCACATAAAAGCATGAATATCATCCATCTTCATTTTCATTCAATTTTGATGAAATCAAGTTGCGCATTAGCATCCAAGTAAAAAGGACCTAGCTATCAAGTGTGTAAAAGATAGCAAAATCACTCAACCCATTCAAGCTAGTTTCTAGACTAAGTAGTGACCATTTTCAAATTTTCACAGATAAAAGCCATGCTCATGACAATTATCAGATGATGACATGCCAAGTAGTCAATAGTATTAAAGACAATAGATCAAAGGCATAACAAAGCATGTACTAGTAAAAGCAATTAATCAAATGACAGAAGCTCATGCAATGCTACACAGCTCCCCCTGAAACATGATAGTATCTCTCGGATAATCAGTGAGAGGGTGAGATAAAAATTGTTTTGGAATCCAGCATCGCAAAACTCGAGATCTAGGAAAAGTAGTAGACTGACGATTCACAGGAGATAAGCCATGATAAAAAGTGCGTGGTCTGGCAATAAAGTGCGAACCTGAAAATCGACGAGGTCTCCCAACCCATCGAGCATCAAAGCCTCTTACACGTGATCTACCACCATATGAAGCATGGTGTACACCACGAGGGGCAAAATCACCCTCAAAACTATGTGGTGCCTCAACATCAGGATAAGAGTGAAAAAAAACTCATACATACCTAAAGATGGGTAGTGCATGTCCTGAAAACTCATAGCAAAAGACTGTCGCTCATCCCTGATACGACGAAAGCAAAACCCAACCAAATGACCCACCCGATGACAATAAGAATAGTGATACACTTTCTTGGGTGTGTGGGTATGGGTCTCAGGCGTAAATCTCACAGTTTTCTTAGGTTTTGGCTGAGGAGGTTCATCTGAAGCACGAAGAGCTTTATTTGTCGGTTGGGTAGGATTCTTGGCTTTTTTATCGGTGTCTAACTAGACTCTCTCTTTCTCAAGGGTAGTGGGAGGAGTGAACACAGTTTCGCTCAAAGTGTTTGGAGTGGTTCTCTCATAACCTAACCCGAGAGCTAACCCTGCCCTGTCGACACACATTTTGGTTTTAGCCAAAAACAAGTCCATCCTACCCTTTCCTTCAGTGCATTTTTCCACAACAGAGAGAAGGTAGTCATTCTCACATTTTAATTTTTCCGCTTACTCTCTAGCAAAGCTGAGTTGGTCGTTAAGGGTGATACAGGTGGGACACGCCGACTACACATCCTTAGAACACTCAACACTCTCCAATCTAGCCTTAAGTTCATCAACATGCCTATCTCTCAAATTGATGCTCTCAACAAGCAAAGGACAGTTCAGGCATTCGTTAATGACCGCAGGACTAGACTCCACCAACAAAGCTGTTTTTCAGTTAATTCAAGTTTTTCAATAGTTTGAGCATGTATAAAATGTAGCTAAGCAAGCTCATCCATAACAGTAAGACATGACTCACAATCGGCAACATCAGACTTAGATTTCAAGATAACAAGTTCAGTGGAGATAGCTTCAAGTCTGAGTTTTAGTTCTTTACGTTCTTTAGCAGTAAGTTTAAGCAATCTATCCTAAGAATAAACAGCATCATGCAATTCATCATTCTGAACAAGAAGCTGATCATGGATAGATATACCTCGGAACCGTCGACCGCGAAGCAAAGGTCGGTGAGGTCCATTGTCTTCTTCTCCTTCTTCTCTTTCTTGGGAGGCTCCTCTTCCTCTGAGCTTGGCTCCTCGCTTGACGTATTGTCGATGTCGCTGAGGGCGGCCACAAAAGCTCTGGCTACTCTCTTAGCCAATTTTCCTCATTTTCCTCTGAAATAGGGTTTCTTGTTCCATTTTTGGTGCTTATGCTCATTTTCATTTTTCATTTCAGTTTAGGACAATTTGCTTTAATGTGAGACGTATCTCCACATTCAAAACACCCCTATGACTAGGGGTGAAAATGGAGCGGAAACTTTCCGTCCGTTCCGGGAAAAATGGAAACGGAGAGGGTTATGCGGAAACGGATACGGAATTTCTCGGAGCGGAAACGGAAACAGAATTTTTTAAGCGGAAACGAAACAGTGATTTCCGAAAAAACAGATACGGAAACGGAATATTCCGCATAACAAAAATGAAAAGTTTCCGTTTTTACTACATTATATAGAATATTATCTTTTGCTTTTCATATTATATAAAAACTTTAAAGTATATTCTATTCATTAAATATTGAACATTTTAATTCAAATTAATACATAATTATTTGATCAAAATAAATAATATACATTCATTACAACCGAAATAAAATTTGTTTTTAATTTATTATATGTATTAATCATTTATTAATATGTGTGTAAATTGAATATATTTATTTGTTTATCATATGTTTCATATATTAAGGAGTTTTTAATTTCCGATAGATTTTCGGATCCGTATTCGTATCCGCTTCTTGTTCGGTCCGTATTCGTTTCCGATGCCATCCGTTTTTGTATTCGTTTCCGGGATATTCGTATTCGTTTTCGTTTCCGTAAAAAAATACGGAAACGGATATGGTAGTACTCATTTCCGTCCGTTTCCGCTCCGTTTTCATCCCTACCTATGACCCTCATCTCTTTTGGTCTCGTCTATCATTGTAAAAGCGAGTGAACTTCCTAAAAATGAGAGCTAGCTCCTCATCATCTAGAGCATCCACTTGTTCTTTTGTGATAGAGACAAGGGAGGACAAGTCAAAAGCACCAAAGAAAACACAAGCTCAAGACACGTCAGATAAATTACCTCCAGATGAGGTATCACTGCCAGGACTGGAAATCAAAGCAATCGAAGCCAACAAGCTTTTCCGGCTCCTAGTCGAGACGCCTTGGCTATCTCGTTGAACTTAAGCTTACTAAAGAGTTTGTTGCAAGTCAACGTGTCAAAGCTTGCCGACTCTTCAATACTGGAGATCTTCACCTCCTATATGCTACGATCAAGAGCATAGAGAAGTTTGATCGGCCTATCGTGGTCAGAATAAGCCAAAATCCCATTGGCACACAAATTACTGACAAATCCATCAAAACACGCAAACATGTCATCTATCGATTCGCCAAGGTCTTGCACAAACATTTGGTACTCTTGATATATGTGCTTTGCCTCCTAGCCTTAATCTAGGTAGTGCCCTCATGAAAAAATTTCAAAGTGGTCCAAATTTCACGCGCAGTTCGTAGGTGCTAGACCCTGTCAAACTCTCACAAAACACTCATTGCAAGAATGGAAATTTGGACCAAATACAGATACAAGTTCAAGCAACAGATGAACACCAGAATGGAAATTTCATTGCAAGAAGAGGGAACACAAAACACTCACAGACTGAGTACATGATAATGGCGGCTAGCTCCAGGAGTTCTAAAAATGGATTCTCAAAGTGTTAGCCTAGACCTAGCCAACCTCACTATTTATAGGCACAACTCAGTTATGAGAATAGACTACTTTACTCCTAGGGTTTACAGTGATTTTGTCTCTACCAGACATAGGGGTACATATGGTAGTCTACTTTACAAGAGGCTTCTTTGTGAGCTTCGCAGAAGAGACAACATCGGCTTTTGCAGAGCAGACACGATCAACTTTTGCAAAGTGTAATCTTCTAAAGCCCCCTTCGCACACGAAGTGTGTAGAAGCTTCGGTGACAAGCTTCGAACCCGAAGGACTTCGCTTCACTGAAGACAGTCTTCGATACAGTGATGGTTTTGAGCCGAAGCCATCAAAGCTCTTGAGCCTTCACACCATCACCTCCGGAGTGGACCACCATGGCTTCGCAGCTACTCCCAGCTCGAACTCCGTCAGTCCATGTACCGAAGCCATGCATGGACGAAGTACCTCAAGTTAGCCACACTCCAAAGTCCCACCTTCGGAGTACCTTCGCCACCTTCCGAAGTCCCTACGTCCAAGGCCTCTGCATGAAGCATATCCATAAGCACCCCTTCGTAGTGTCTTAGCCCCGAGCACACTCTACGAAGACCCTTATCTGGACCATGCCTTCGATGCACCTTGACTTCCGAGACCTTCGTCAGGTGTCCCTTCGAGTGCCTCCCTCCGAAGCTCACTTCGAAAGCCTTGCCTCAATCTTGAGGACTTTGTCCACCATACTCCAATGTCACTCCTTGCGAAGCACCCTTCGAAGTGCCTCGCCTCCGAGGACTTTGCCTCGGGGTACCTTTAGCCGGAGCCACCCTCCGCACTTTTTTCCCTCGCCTGGCGCACCTTGACCCGAGGACCGACCTTGACCCCACGCAGCCTTTGTGACCGAGCTCCCCGCTCACCTAGCATCAAACCTCCCGCTTGACCCAGGTTCACTCGCTGCGAACCGTCCATCACCTCTGAAGTCACTTGCACACTACCGACAATCAGACAAGAGTTTCCAGTACCCGGAGACCTCTCCAATAAACAACCTTCGATACACACTTCGGTGTACTGCCCAAAGTACCGAACCCTTCGGTAAAACGCCTCCAAACCCCTTCGGAGGGACCCCTTCGCTCAGAAGGAAACTTGTCAATCACTCATCACAGACTTGAAACCAAGGCACATTTCAACTTGATTTCTCAATCTCCCCTTGATGAGTGCATTGACAACCAAATCAACCCCTTGATCAGCGCACAAGTGACCATAAAACTCAGAAAAGAGCCAGATCATGTCACTTGATAAGAATTCCCCCTTCGGCAAAGCATGAAAGCACAAAAACATAGTGCAGGCTCTCCCCTTCGGTGGGTAACTGGGCATTTCTCTCCCCATTTGGCAATGCATGAATCAAGGAGCAGTAAAAGATGCATGGTTTCAAAATGATGAAAAGTGTGATGACATATAGTGCAAGAATATGTCACAACATAATGTCAGGCTCATATGCTCATCTCGAGTTAATATATTCCAAATTCAATGTTTGATGCAAGAATTTTTCAGATGCTCATCATGACAATGACAATCATGCGAAGGCATATAAAAGCAACTAAATGCATCAATAATTCACCATAAGGAAGCCAATGCAACACAAATAAAGCATGCTTCCCCTCACAAAATACCGTAAGGATGACAAACACCGAGTTCCCCACGCAAATAAGCAAATCGGGATGCATCAAGGGGTTTGGTAAAAATGTCGGCAAGCTGGTTCTAGGTATCAACATATTGTAGCTCAATATCACCCTTCTCATTGTGATCTCTGAGAAAATGATATCTCAGATCAATGTGTTTGATTCTGGAATGCTGAACTGGATTGTTTGTAATGCAAATAGCACTAGCGTTATCACAAAACAGTGGAACACTCTTATAGTCTAACCCAAAATCCCACAAAGTGGAAACCATCCACAAAATCTGAGAGCAACAGCTAGCTGCAGCAACATATTCGACCTCAGCCGTAGATTGTGCAACGCTAGAGTTTTTGCGGGAAGACCAGCAGACAAGAGAAGTACCAAAAAATGACAAGTACTAGAGGTACTCTTCCTATCAATTCTACAACCAGCAAAATCCACATCTGAATACCCACAAAGACACGAGAGAAATATGCGGAATACCAAATGCCAAATTCTAGGGTATGCTTGAGATGCCTGAGAATGCGCTTTACCGCTTGGCGGTGCGAAGCACGTGGCGAAGCCTGAAAATGAGCGCACATACACATAATGAAGTGTATGTCCGGCCTCATAGCGGTCAAGTAGAGGAGGGAGCCGATCATTCTTTGGAACTCCTTCTTATCTACGGCTTCTCCATCTTCGTCGGGGTCCAATGCTACAGAGGTAGCCATTGGAGTGGCGAGGGGCTTTGCATCAGCCATGTCAAACTTCTTGAGCAGGTCCCTGGTATACTTCATCTGGTGGACGGAGGTTCCTTGTATGCTTTGCTTGATTTGCAAACCAAGGAAAAATGTAAGTTCACCCATCATAGACATTTCGAACTCCCTACTTATGGCATCTACAAACTCAGAAACCAAAGCATGAGAAGAACCACCAAAGATTATATCGTCAACATATATCTGAATTAGAAGGAACTCTTTACCATGCTTGAGAGCAAAAGGGTTTTATCTATAGAGCCCATCAAATACCCTCGCTCAAGCAGAAAATACTTAAGTCTATCATACCAAGCCCGAGGCGTCTTCTTGAGTCCATAAAGAGCCTTATGAAGTTTAAGGACTTTATGTGGGTATTTGGGGTTTTCAAAGCTAGGGGGTTGTTTTACATAAACATCTTCATCTATGAAACCATTAAGAAAAGTGCTTTTCACATCCATTTGGTAAAGTTTGAAACCATGGGATGAAGCAAAAGCAAGCAAAATTCTAATGGCCTCTAGACGTGCAACTAGTGCAAAAGTTTCAGTAAAATCAATCCCTTCCAATTGAGAAAACCCCGAGCTACAAGTATAGCTTTGTTTCTAACTACAGACCCATCCTCCCATTGTTTGTTTTTTAAAATCCATTTAGTTCCAATAAAATGAACATTAGGTGGAGGATATACTAACGTCCAGACTTAGTTTCTCTCAAAATTTTCAAGTTCTTCATGCATGGCATTGATCCAACTAGAATCAGAAAGTGCATGACTGACATCCAAGGGCTCAAAAGAGGCAACAAAAACAGAATTAATGAAATGAGCATGAGAATGTGTTACCCTTTGATCAAGCTCACCAATGCTCTGCTCGGGAGGGTGCATCCTTTGGATATGACGAGGAGCCTCGCGGCGGGACACAATCTCCCCCTTGACTTGTGCCGGTGAATGGTCGAAGATAACCGATGTCGAGGTAGTAACTTCGGGGCCTCTTGCCGAAGTGGTCGAAGTAGGGTCGGCTTCGGGGGTCGATGTCGAGGGTAGTAGGGGATCATCCTCGAAGACTTCAGGATCTTCATCTTCAAAGATGGTCTGATCCATATCGTGTTCACTTGCCTGTTCAAAAGAAGAACACAGGGGATTGATTTATCAAAAGTCACATCACCTGACTCGATGATAGTGTTAGTTTCCAAATTGAAAACACGATAAGAATGATCATGGGTAGTGTAACCCAAAAAGATCCCGTCAGTAGAACGCGACTCAAATTTGTCCAAATTTCCATGTTTTAGGATAAAACATCGACAGCCAAATACTCGGAGATGAGTAACTTTGGGCTGTCTCCCAAACGCAGCTCATATGAAGTCAGATTCAAAATTGAGCGTAGGAAAATTTGGTTTGAGATGTAACAAGCAGTGTTCATGGCCTCAACCCAAAATTTTCTAGGAGTCCTGTGCTCATCGAGCATCATCCTAGCCATCTCAACCAAAGTGCGGTTCTTTCTCTCAACAACACCATTCTGTTGAGGAACCCACGGAGCAAAGAATTGATGTTCTATGCCATGCTCCATGCAAAAATCAACAAAGACACTATTCTTGAACTCAGTGCCATTATCACTCCGAATGAACTTCAGTGCACCAGAGAGTTCAGTAAACAGTCTCAAAGATAACTCCGAAAGTGTGAAAACACTTCATCCTTGCTAGCTAAAAAGAAGACCCAAGAGTAGCGAGAGAAATCGTCGATAATGACAAGAACATACCATTTGCCGCCTAAAGAACTAACCCGAGAAGGACCTACAGTGTCCATATGGAGATGCTCTCCGGGTTGTTCAGTCATCACCATAGTGACTGGTGAGTAAAAGTTTTGCTCATGCATACCTCGAGAACGGTAATGCATGTCCTGAAAACGCAATGCCTGAGAACGTCGTTCATCTTTGATGCGACGATAGTAAAACCCAACCAAATGACCCACCCGCTGGCAGTAAGAGCGGTGAAACACTCTCCTAGTGGCACTCTCATGGGTCAAAGGGACAGTTCTCAAAGGTTCCTTGGGTTTCTTCAGAGGGTTCTTCTTGGGAGGAATTTTCTTTGCAGGAGGAGGGGTTTCTTTGGGGTTTGGGTAGGCTTTTTGGCTGATGGAGTGTCTAACTGGGCTCTTTCTTTTCTATGGTAGTGGGTGAGATAAAACAATTTGTTTTTACTATCTGAAGGAGTTCTCTCATAACCCAAACCTAGAGCTAACCCCACCCTATCAGCACACATCTTGGTCTTGGCCAAGAGCAAATCCATCCTGTCGTTTCCCTGAGTGCATTCGTTAACCACAGAAAGAAGGTATTCATTTTCAGTCATAAGATTTTCAGCTTGCCATCTAGCAAAACTGAGTTGGTCCTTAAGGGTGATACATGTGGGACAAGCAGGCTGCACATCCTTAGAACACTCAGCACTCTCCAATCTAGCCTCTAACTCCCTAATATGCTTGTCTCTCAAATTAATGCTATCAATCAATAAGGAGCAATTTGAACAAGCATAAGAAGAAATAGGTCTAGACTCCACCACCAAAAGCTGCTTCTGTGTAGTATCTAGCTCATTAATAGTTTGAGCATGTACAAAACGCAACTGAGCAAGCTTACTCATGACAACAGTGCAAGATTCACATTCGACATCATTAATCTTAGACTTTAGCATGACATAATCAGTAGAAATAGATTCTAGCCTAAGTCTAATGTCTTTTCTTTCCATAGCGGCTTGCACAAGCAATCTATCCTGACCAAGAACTACTTCATTCAGTTCATCTACTTTAATGGAAAGCTGGTTATAGGATAGTGGTACCTTAGATGAGTCAAGCTCATCGCCGCTGTGAGTTCTATCGGCCATGAAGCAAAGGCCAGTGAAATCCCTTGCCATCTTCTCCTTCTTCTCCTCCTTCATTGGAGACTCTTCTGCCTTATCAGAGCTCGACTCCTTAGTTGAGGATGTGTCGATGTCGCTGAGTGCCATGACAAAAGCTCTAGATCGGCCTTGGCTACCCTCTTAGCCACTTTGCCTCACTTACCCTTCACATAGGGTTTCCTCTCCTTCTTGTGGTGTTTGGGGCGCTCACTCTCGTCTCTCCTCTTGATCTTAGGACAATTGGTCTTGATGTGAGAAGTGTCACCATACTCAAAACAGCCACTAAAGCCACTTCTCCTTCGATCCCATCTCTCATTGTGAAAACGAGTGAATCTCCTGGCAATGAGAGCAAGCTCTTCATCATTCAGAGTATCCACCTGCTCCTTAGTAATAGAGACCAAGGAGGACAAAGCAAAACCACCTGCAAGAACACAAGTGCCAGATGAGCTTGGTTCTACAATGGTGCCACGGCTAGAGCCAGAAACTAGTGCCAAAGGCTGAGGCAAAGAGTTTCTGTGCACTGCAAGAGATGCCTTGGCTATCTCTGTGGACTTCAGCTTGTTGAAGAGCTCATCACAGGTCAATGTGTCATAACCTATGGACTCCTCAATACTGGATATCTTGACTTCCCATATGCTACGATCGAGAGCATAGAGAAGCTTGATAGCCCTATCATGATCATTGTAAGCAAGCGTCTCATTGGATCGCAAGTTACTCACTATTGCGTCAAAGCGAGAAAACATGGCATCTATATATTAACCATGCGCTTGAACAAACAATTGATACTGTTGATTGTATGTGCTTTGTCACCTAGCCTTGATCTGTGTAGAGCCCTCATGAAAAATAATGAGTGTAGTCCAAATTTCCTAGCTGTCCTTAGGTGTTGAACCCTATCAAGCTCACTCCTACTCAAGCCAATGAATAATATATTTCTTGCTTTGGAGTTAGCGTTATACTGATCCTTTTCAGCTTGAGTAGTCTGAGTCTCTAGGATGAAGTATTGTGAGTCCACAATCTCCCAAATTGCATTTCCTTGGCTTAACAGGTAAGCCAACATGCACACCTTCTAGTAGGCAAAGTCAGTTCCATCGAACCGAGGTATTTTACTACTTCTATCCATATCGCCAAGGGATCACACAACCGGTGTTTACACCCAAAAATGTCACTGTTGGCGTAAAAGTTTATGCCAACAGGTTCTCTGAGATCAAGAACGGACAAACAGTGAGTTCGTGTTTAAGAACTGTCTCAAGCCTCCGTATTGGATAATAGCTCAAGTAGTTCGAATATGTGTATTGAATAGCTGGGTGTTCGGTCCTCGTTACAAGGTAGAGAGGGGGGTATTTATAGGCAAAAATGTTTAAGGAAAAGACGTAATTACCCCTAGATTACAACCGACATAGTGGAAACTATTCGGTATCCGGAGCAGGGTTAAAAGGGGAAAGTTTATCCGAGGCAGATGGATAAGCCAAACATCTTATCAATCCTGTCATTCTGCTTCGGAGCCTTCGCGATCTTGCGGAGGGCTTCTCAGATCTTCGGATCGAGGCACCCTTCGGCTTGACGCCTTCACCTTCCAACAAGAGCCCACCAGCTCCGAAGCTTAGTGAACCTTTGAGTTATTAATCTCTAAGTCCTGAAGCTGAAGCAATTTTCCCCAACAGTCGCTAATGGTCAAAATGCGCAAAATACCAGAAGACGGTACGTTTGACCGAAAATGTGATAGATCTGGCAAAGGCCGGTCTGACCGGCCATAGTAGGCTGGTCCAACCGGCCAAGTAGGCTCGGTCAGATCGACCCAATGGGTCCGGTCAGACTGGCCATCGTCCGGGATTAGGGATAAAATAGAAGTGTTCGGTTGTTTTGATTCCCTCATTATATCCTAATGATTTTTGGCCAAAAATTACTCATCTTGGGTGCCAGATAAACCAGTCCACTCCCTATAAATACCAAGGGGTAAGGACGATTCATGGCATCTAAACATAGATCATCATAATGCCTTACTTTGAATCAAACTACTTTTTCGCCCATGCATTACTTTTACCCTAGCAGTAGAACTTCGTCAATTTGATCAGTAAATTGACCGTGCTTCGCCACGTTACCGTGAGCTCTTTGTAGGTTTGATCTGAAAACCTTCCGTTTCACCCCCGTACGGGTTTTTTATTGTGTTTATCGGCTTTTACCAGTGATTCAGTCCCGAGATCGAATTGCTGTCGTTTTCTTTTGTTTTTTGAAGGGTAATTGTCTTCACGAAACTCCCCTATGAAATTTGGAGGTGATTAAAGATTATTTTCTGAGGCTACTGAGGTTTAGCAGATCGGATCTGTTACTTCGGTCTGACCGGCGTTGAGACCCCGGTCTAACCGGACCTCGTCACGCTGACTGACGACATTCTGCCAGTCTGACCGGGACCCTTCGCATCGCGCACGCTAAAGCCGAAGTCCGAGCCCACTGAAGCCCTAATCGCCGAAGTCCCGCATGCCAGATCTTCGCACGTTCGAAGGCCAACATTCAGAGACCCCTTCGCCCGGTGTGACCAGGGTAGCATGGCCGGTCCGACCGGAGATACTTCGTCGGTCAGACCGCTGGGAGCCACACTTCGCATCAGCCTTCGGGACATCGCTCAAAGCCCCTTCGCAGCCCCCCGGTCCGATCGAGGTTGTACCTTCGGTCTGACCGGGCCTGAGGCCGAAGGTGCCCTAGGGACCCTTCGAGCCAATCTCCGCTGTAACTCCGAATTGGCCTCCGAAATGGCCGATTCTAGGTATTTTGATCATTTTCTTTCTGTTTACATTATTACTAGCACTTTTGGCCAATATGATTAAAATATTAATTATTTATCTGATTGCCTGGTGACTCCAAATCCCTTATCACTATTTAGGGTAGCCGAAACGCGGCATCGGTATCATTGCGATACTTTTGGACGTCGAACTGGCCCAAGTGTGGGGGCGCATTTCCGCGTCAACACACTTTTTGGTGACTCCGCTGAGGACGACTACGCCAAGTACACCTGCAAAGGTGGCGGGTACGAGTACTACGACTACATCAATGGTACCCTCTACATCGACAAGCATGGTGGGGAACACGGAGGATGGCGACGACTCCGTTACCCCCACTTTGGAGGACCTCTCGGCGGAAGACCGCACAAAGATTGAAGCCAAAAAGAAGGAGCTCGAAGAACTCATGCTTGGGGAGTACGTCAGGATAGGCAATGGCTTCATCAATCGCGGCACCGGGTCTACCACATTCACCACGCTGACTAAGGTAATCTCCCGCTCTTTCTTCTCTTCCCCATAATTCAAGCAAAAAGTAGCCACCAAGGTAGAGGAAGTGATTAGACGCATGTTCACTGAAATTTGGGGACTCGAGATAGAGTCTAGGGTGAAGGCTAAGTTGGAAAGACTCGGCTTTTCCGAAATCGGTTCCCCTACTACGATTGCTAGCGCTCCCCTGCCTATCGCATACACAGTAGGATGGAAGAGAGCATAAGAAGAGATGTTGCGTCGACGGATTCAGCTTTCATGGCCGAAGCCCCTCAGACCTTTGTCGATCAGACCAGACCTAGCTGGCTGGTCAGACCAGACGAACATGGTCGGTTCAACCAGCTATACCAGGCCGGTCCGGCCGATGCATGCCAACCCGCATCACCTATCTGGCGCACCGGTGCCCCCATGCCACTAGCAATGGTCGATCTGACCGCCGTCTGGGCGGGTCCAACCGGTGCGTACCCGACAGCGCCGATGGACCATCAGGCCGATGTGACCGCATCCCCGACAAATGTCGGTCTGACCGGCTCTAGCTAGCTGGCCCGACCGGACGGGCATGGTTGGTCCGACCGGCAACATCAGGCCGGTCTAACCAGCATGTACCCTGCCACATTTTTTACACCACCGCCACATGCGCCGATAGTTTCACTAACCGCACCTGTTGTGCCTTTAGCTACCCCACCTGCGTATAGTTCTAGGCACACACCCCATTACACTACATCGGCTCAGGATTGTTTATCTCGCTCGGCCGATGATGTTTTCACATCCCCCATTAGCACTCCACGATCGGTCTACCCACACTCACCGATAGTAGATGTTGATACACATTGCACACTGTTGGGGGAAAATACTTCACCATCAGGACTTTAGAGATTGATAGTCAAAGATAACTTATCGGCTTCGAAGCTCCGAGCTTATGATCGAAGGTGGTGGAGTTTCGAAGCCAAAAGATGCTTCAGCTTACGATTCGAGGGTACCCTCCGCAGGCTATGAAGCTCCGGTGGAAAACAGCAAGTCTGATAAGATGTTTGCCCTATCTTCCTACTCTAGGTAGATTTTGCCATTTTAACCCTGTTCAGGGTATCGAATAGTTTCCACTATGTCGGTTGTAATGAAGGTGTAAATAGGTCTTTTCCTTAGACTTTTTGCCTATAAATACCCTCCTTCTTACCCTGTAATAGACATCGAATACTCAGCTATTCAATACACAATTTCGGACTACTTAAGCTATTATCCAATTCGGAGGCTGAGATAGTTCTCAACACAAATCTACTGTTTGTGAGTTCTTAATCTTAGAGAACCTGTTAGTGTAATCTTTTACACCAACAGTTGGCGCCGTCCGTGGGTATCCTAGTTCTAAAAGCTAGTTCTCTACTGCTGACTGTACTTCGAAGAGCACTTGCAGAGGGAGCTTCGGAGTCTCAAGATTCCGCGCACCCTTCGGTAAGGGGATTCTTAGTGCAGTTCAAAGGCCTTTCCTCGCCTTCCCAAACCAATCAAAGTCATCGGTCTTCGGACCTCTTTTTCATTATCTATGCCTCCCAAGCGGAGCCTAGCCTCGGATCCTCCCCGAAGGTCCCCTCGAACTAACGGAGCAGGACCTTCAGCTGTTCCAACAACCCCCGAAGGCGTTGCTAGATGTTGAGCACCTAGAGGCCCTCGGGCTACTCCTACGGTGCTCCAAACTGATTACGCCAGTTCCCGAGACCCGGAGCTCCCCTCCGAAGGAGATGAAGACCTTCCTTAGGACGAGGCTCCTCAAGTAGAGCGACTTCAGGAGGAAGTGGCTAGGTGGAGGCAAGATGCCGCTGATCGACTCTGCTCCCAAGCTTCCACCTAGGCTCCAGAAGAGCCCCAAGACGGTGGTGCTTGCAACCTTCCCGAAGCTATCCAAGTCCTAGAGGAAGCTGAGAACGCATCCTTCGATGACGAGTCTCCGCTGCATTCGGACTTGCAAAAGGTGCCCTTTGATCCCAGGTTCAAAGCCTCGAAGTTGCACAAGTATTCTGGTGGGTCTGACCCCGGAGAATTCGCTCGCTCATATGCCCTGGTGATAGAAGCAAGCGGAGGGGTGCGTAACACTATGGCAAAGTGTTTTCCCCTCGCTCTTGAAGGTGTGGCTCTCCGATGGTTCTGGTCTTTGAGGCCAGGATCGATCAAATCCTAGGAGCAGTTGAAGAGGAAGTTTGTAAGCAACTTCCAAGGTACCTTTGTGGCCTCGATGTCAACGGGGAGCTTATTTCAGGTGAACCAGCGTGCAGGGGAGATGCTTCGGGAATACTTCACGTGCTTTGCCCACACCAAATCGCAGATCAAGGGCTTGTCTACCTCTTCGGTAGTCGACGCCGCCCGCGAAGGGGTGTAGAACCCAGATCTCCTCAACAAGCTTCATCGGAAACCAGTGTCATCCGTGGCACAGATGATGGCATACTTCAAACAGTATGCCAAGGTGGAGGAAGGCTACCTCCGAAGAGCCGCAACACCTGCACCAGCCCTTCGGGAAGTGAAGACGGAGCCCGAAGCCTCAATCTCTCCGCAACCCCCTCACGAAAATCGCTTCAACGATCACAGGCGGGGAAAGAAGCACTTCCGCTCGGAGGTGTTGAACATTGCACCCTCTGTTCCGAAGGCACCTGCCAACTTTCAGTAGGCGCAAGGCTTCAAGGCTGGAGCTCCGAAGCCCCAAGAAAGAATACCTGGCAGGCGCCAGAGATTTTTCTGTTGCGTGCATGGTGATAATAGAAGCCATGACACGAAGGATTGTAAGGTGGTATTAACCCTTTGAGGTGAATACCTAGGACGAAGTACAGGGCGAGGTACTTCAGATCAAGCCCCTCCAGCGGCACGATCGGAGCCTGTGCAAATCGTGGCCCGAGCCGGTGTTCCCGAAGCCCCCATGCAGCTACCGGTGGCCAACATTATGCCACCACCGAAGCAGGAAGACCCCCAAGACCGCGGCAAGCGAGTGGTCCTACCCATCTCCGGAGGGGGACCCTTGGTAACATGTCCAAGAGGCAGCGGCGAGAATACGTCCGCGAAGTAGGACACATAGGGACCTCAAATTCCTTGGAGGGAATGCCCGAATGGTCTCATGTACCTATTCCTTTACTGCCAATGATGCTGCGGGGGTGAAGTTCCCCCATGCTGACCCCTTGGTCATTTTAGTAGATATAGCTGGGGTGGAAGTTCGAAGGATCCTGGTGGACGGCGGGAGCTCCGCAGACATACTTTTTGTCTAGGCCTTCGATCAGATGTAACCTCGGAGGCATTTACTTCCAGTGGCCTGGCCACTTCAAGGTTTCGCAGGTCCGCCTCTCGATGCCCTCGGCCAAATAGGCCTCGAGGTTGCCTTCGGAGAGGGGCCCTTGGCCAGGGTGGAAGAGGTGATGTTCGATGTCGTCGATGCCCCATATTCCTACAACACAATTTTCGGACGGGGGATGCTGAACCAGTTTGGGGCTATAGCACATCACAACTATCTATGTCTCAAGATGCCCACACAAGGTGGAGTTCTCACTATTTCAGGAGACCAAGCTGCAGCCCGAAGAACGGAGTATGGCCACGGCCAGCCATTGGACCCTCGGCAAGTACACAGTGTGACAGAGCACACGGAGGAGGTTCCAGAGTCTTCGAACTCTTCAGAGGGCCTTTCCCTCAAGCCAAGCCCGGAAGGTGATGTCGTCACGAAAATAATTCTGAAGGATGGCAAAGAGTACCCAATACAGTTCGACAAGGGGCTATCTCCGGAGATAGCTGCCTCATTGGAAGAAGTAGTCAAGGAAAAATTGGACATCTTTTCCTGGACTAACGAAGACATCATTGGGGTTGACCGGAGTATCATCGAGCATAGCCTGCTTGTCAACCCGAAGGCTAGGCCAGTACGCCAGGGGCTCCATAAGCTATCTGCAGAGAGGGCAGACCTTGCCAAGATAGAAGTGGAAAAATTGTGAAGGGCTGGCATCATCAGGGAATAGCCCACACGGAGTGGTTGGCTAACCCTGTTTTTGTCAGGAAAAAGGGCTCCGGCAAATGGCGCATGTGCATCGATTTTACATCATTAAATAAAGCATTCCCGCGAGACCCCTACCCTATGCCTCGAATAGACTAGCTAGTTGATTCTACGACTGGCTCCGAATTACTGAGTTTCCTCGATGCTTACTCCGGTTATCATCAAGTCTGGCTAAAGTGCGAAGATGAAGCCAAGACAAGTTTCATAACCCCATCCGGCGTATTTTGTTATGTAAGAATGCCTTTTGGCTTGCGGAATGCCGGAGCCACATTCTCATGTTTGATAGCTAAGGCTCTAGGTCACCAAATAGGCTGAAATGTCGAAGCCTATATGGATGACATTGTAATAAAGAGTGTTGTAAAGCACCAGCATAGTCTAGACTTAGCTGAAACATTTGAGAGCCTCCGAGCATGTGGAGTCCGCCTCAACCCCGAAAAATGTATATTCGGGGCGCAAGCAGGAAAACTGCTAGGGTACTTAGTTTCGAGTAGGGGAATCGAAGCTAGCCCAACGCAGATAAGTGCATTACAAAGAATGGCTCCACTAGAAAATTTGAAGCAAGTCCAGAAGCTAACAGGACGGCTCGCAGCTCTCAGCAGATTCCTGGCCAGATCAGCCAAACGAAGCCTTCCAATTTTCAAAGCTCTAAAGAGGTCCGAAAGTTTCAACTGGACACTGGAGTGCCAGAAGAGCTTCGATGATATCAAAGAGTACCTCGAAAGCCTGTCGACACTTACTATGCCCCTCCCGGAAGAAACTCTCCTTCTTTATCTTGCAGCAATGGGATCCGCAGTAAGTGCAGTATTGGTCAAAAAAGTTGAGCTTAAGGGAAAGCTAGTGCAAAACCCAGTTTATTTCGTCTCAGAAGCTTTGTTCGGAGAAAAGACAAGATACTCCAAGCTCGAGAAATTTGCTTATGCTTTAGTAATGTCCTCACGGAAGCTAAGGCATTACTTTCTAGCACATAACCTAATCGTTCCTACCTCGTATCCTCTTGGTGATATGCTTAGGAGCAAAGATTCTACGGGTAAGATTGGAAAATGGGCTGTCGAGCTAGCCCCCTTTGGAATTTCCTTCACGGCGAGAACAACTATCAAATCCTAGATCATAGCTGATTTCGTAGCAGAGTGGACTACATCTGCAGTTTGGGGTCCGGAAGAACCCTCCGAAGGTCTATGGACAATTTTTTCTGACGGAGCTTATCAGGCATCTGGTGCCGGAGCTAGAGCTGTAATAATATCGCCGTCAGGGCAGAGGGCCATGTATTCTGCGAGGCTCAACTTTAAGACCACCAATAATATCGTAGAGTACGAACAAATCCTGCTAGGCCTCCTAAAGGCAAAGGCACTTGGAGCAGCAAGGATAATAATTAAAACATATTCCCAAGTCGTCGCAGGGCATGTTGACAAAAGCTTTCAAGCAAGGAACCCACATCTGGCAAAGTATCTGGAAGAAATCCACAAAACAGAAGCAATATTCAAAGGATTTTCTGTTCGAAGTATCCCTCGAGCAGATAATCAACTTGCAGGCATTCTAGCGAAGGCTGCAGCCGGAGCATTGGACCTCTCGGAGGGTGCTTTCTATGAAGAACTAATCAAGCCTACAATAAATCAATTACCCTCCATAGAAGTCCTTTACATCCCAGCTACAGATTAGCAGGCTCCGATAATGGATGTCTTGCAAAACAACGCAGATTCGTTAGAAGGTCCGGATTTCCAAAGGTTGCAAGCAAGGGCTCGAAATTATAAGCTTGTCAATGGAGTGTTATACAAAGCCAGAGTTTGTTCTCCTCTACTCCGATGCATCTCACAACCCGAAGGCCAAGATATACTTTGGGACATTCACGAACGTTTATGTGGAAGCCACCTAGCCCCCCGTGCTCTAGCAAGAAAGACACTTCGGCAGGGGCTCTACTGGCCGACAATTGTAAGAGATGCGGAGGAATTGGTTCAAACCTGTCAAGGATGCCAATGGATGGGAAGGCGGAGCTACCGTCCACCAGTACCACTTCATGTTATTGCCCCGGTGTGGCCAATGGCACGATGGGGAATTGATCTCATCGGCCCTTTTCCAATGGCAAAAGGCAGCTTGAAGTTTACAGTGGTAGCAATTGAATATTTTTCTAAGTGGGTCGAAGCAGAACCCCTAACTGCTATCACTTCAAGAAATGTGCAAAAATTCTTCTGGCAAAATATCATATGCAGGTTCGGAGTGCCAAGGGAGCTAACTGTGGATAATGGAACCTAGTTCGAAGCTGAAACATTTAAAGAATTTTGTGAAGAACTGGGCATCAAGTTATGCTTCATAGCAGTTCGCCACCCACAATCCAACGGAGCCGTCGAGCGAGCCAATGGGAATATTCTCTCCGGTCTGAATCGAAGGATTGTCGGGTTTGCCAAGGGGCTATGGACCGAAAAACTTCCTAAGATTTTATGGTCCATTCGGAACACTCAAGCCAGGTCCACAGGCTTCACCCCATTCAGACTGCTATTCAGAGATGAGGCCATGACTACTACGGAGCTCAAGGGTGGATCCCTTCGCGTAGTAGAACCTAGAGATGAAGATGAGAGAAACACTTCGCTGGACTTGTCAGAAGAAATAAGGCTTCGAGCTGTCGCCAATCTGACGAAGTACCAAGACCAAACAAAAACATGGTATGACCCGAAGATAAAGCTAAGCGAGCTTAAGCCAGGTCATTTAGTTCTGCGAAGTGTAATAGCCCCGGGGAAGCTAGGAAATAAATGGGAAGGACCATATATTATCCTACGCTCAGGGCGCCCCGGCTCATTTAAATTAGTTAATTTAGAAGGGGAAGAGTTGAAGCATGCATGGCATGCAGAGCACCTTAAGCGTTATTACGCTTAGGGGCTCCTTGTAATCAATTGTAAAAGTTCGTTTCTAAATAAAAGTGGAGGTTCGAATCTTGTTTGCTCTTCGAATATCCCTTACTCCTGGTGGACGCATCAGGAGAACGGAGATGCTTGCGGAGTCAAGCATCTTTCGAAGAACCCGGGCAATGGCCTTCGAACCATTGGTTCAAGGACTCCGTTGCTAGCCTACGGATTCCAGGCTCCGGCTTGTTAGGATCCGTAGAAGAGTCTAAGGACATTAAAAGAACAGATTTCTGGCCTCCGGGTTCGAAGCATCTGTAAAAGAGCCGCAGGTGGACAGCCTACGGATTCCAAGCTTCGGCTTGTTAGGATCCATAGAAGAGTCTAAGTACTTTAAAAGAACAGATTTCCAACCTCCGGGTTTGAAGCATCTGTAAAAGAGCCGAAGGTGGCCAGCCTGCGGATTTCAGGCTCCGGCTTGTTAGGATCCGTAGAAGAGTCTAAGGACTTTAAAAGAACAGATTTCCGGCCTCCGGGTTCGAAGCATCTGTAAAAGAGCCGAAGGTGGCCAGCCTATGGATTCCAGGCTCCGACTTGTTAGGATCCGTAGAAGAGTCTAAGGACTTTAAAAGAACAGATTTCCGGCCTCCGGGTTCGAAGCATCTATAAAAGAGCCGAAGGTGGCCAGCCTACGGATTCCAGGCTCCGGCTTGTTAGGATCCGTAGAAGAGTCTAAGGACTTTAAAAGAACAGATTTTCGGCCTCCGGGTTCGAAGCATCTGTAAAAGAGTCGAAGGTGACCAAGCAATAAGGTTTCAAGGCTCCAGCCAATGAGACACTTTTAAAGTCCTAAGCGACTAATATGGAGCTTACAAGTATAAATTCAGCTCCGAAACCTACAAACATCATAATACGAATGTATAGTTCGAAGAATTCTACGAAAAAGTAAAGTATGATTACTAAGTGTTGTGCGAAGCATCAGATTGTTGTGCAAATCATTGTGTCCGACGGACCCTATCGCAACGCGTACGATCCCACACCCACAAGGAGGGGCAGGGGAGTAAGCAACAACAAGATGCTTTTGAAGCAATTCATATTAATTGAATAGTCATACTTTTACATCAAGAGAAATTTTGGTCTAAGCCTAGATAAAATCGGAGACCCATCCGGCCTCTAGAACTACTTCTAAGGCTACTTCGACCTCCGGAGCTCAAAGTCGTCGAGACTGTCTTTTTAGTTCGAGTGCTTCTTTTCTTCTTCGAAGCCCGTAGTTTTTTCTGCTCCTCTTGAAGTTCAGCCCAAGTCAGGAGCCTTTCAGAGCTAGCCTCTACAGGGTCTTTGGCCTGGTACTCCGAGTCAGACCAATCTATGTACTTGGAAGATGAAGATGTTTTTTTCCTTTTCCTCTTCTTTGATATAAGTTAAGACTTCGTGGCGAACTTCGGGTTCTATCTCCCCTTGATCTCCGCGAGGAACAGAGAAGCGTGAACGGTGGTAAGGCCTTTAACCTTTCAAGGACTATCCACTACCGATGGAGCCCTTCGTTAATTTCAAATACTTCAAAGTCAGGCTCCGAAGGACATGGCAAAACCTAAAAGGATAAACATCCAAACAAGTTCCTCATTTATAAACTTTTCATTCATTAATGCAAGGGGCTTTACAAGATTTCTTATACATATTTAAGCGCCCTATAGGACTAGACCTTCGGATCGGTCGGTGGAGCAGGAGGTGTTGGAGCTGGCGAAGCTGGAAGTGGAGGCCTTGTTTGCGCTTGCTTTTGCCGGTGGGCCTCGTCGATCCAAGCTTTGGCTGCAGCCTTGTGGTCAGTTTTCTAGACTGACCGGAAAGCTTCCCAACCTGAGGCTACATCCTACGAAGGACGCAACAAGCCCTCGTCGGCAAAGCCTGCGGGTGTCGAACCCCCAACCGGGGCGACTGAAATCCCAAGAGCTTTGAGGTGACGGAAGACTCCGATTCCAGCAACTTATCCGGAGATCTCTCCGTACCGGATGTCGGAACCCATCATCAGCTTCGTCGCAACTTGAATCATCTTCAGCTTCTGGTCAAGGGGCTCACTCGCCGCAGTAGAAGACGAAGGGCACATGGTGCCGAAGTATTCCAAGGTACCCTGAAGGGCATCCAAGGTATGCTCCGCTATTTCAGTATTCTTCGTCTCTGCCGCCTCCAGCCCCGCAGCAGCAGCAGATACTTCAGCCATCTTGGATAGCAAGGTGCTCTTCTGAGCCATCGCCTGTTTGAGCGAGCCTTGGAGTTCTACAAGTTGAGCGCTCGAAGTAGCTACCGCTTGCTGGAGCTTCTCCACCTCCGCTCGGAGCACCATGCATTCGGCTTTGGCTTCTTGGGCCGAAGTTCGAAGTGTACTGCTGCTCTGCCGTTCGAGCCGGAGGGCTTCGTCGGTGGCGGCCCTAGCCCTCCGTTCTTCAAGGAGCTGTTCCTCTAGCCGAAGTGTTTTGTCTTCGGAGCTTTTGAGTGCGAACTGGAGGGTAGTAACCTTCCTCTTGAGCCGGTTGGTTTTGACTTCGTTGGAAGTCACTGCCGCTCTAGCAAGGACAAATTGCTGCAAGAAGAGCAAGTAAGTACTAAGTAGTTCCATTTGTTAATTAAAGATATTTGTGTTACTTTGTATACATGAAGGGCAGCCCTTTCAAGGCCTAGATTAAGCTCCGGGGCTCTGGCTTCACTCAAGACGGAGACCAAGTCAGAGTTTACGACTTCTTGGCCTTTCTCCGCCAAGGGCTCCAGAAGCGCCCGGAGGCCCGTTCGTTGCTCCAAGAAGGGAGCCAACAAAGGGAGCCAGGACAAAGTCTGGCGGTCATCTGCGGTCGCCTCTTCTTCTGAGTTACTCGCTGAGGGGTCGTTGGAAGAAGGCGTTGTCATCGGGGCAGGAGGGAGTCCAAGACTCGTCATGCTTTTTCCCCTTCCTGGTATGAAGGCTGGAGGAGCAACTTCGGCGAAGGTAGATCCTCCCTCGACCAGTGTCCCTTCGGCTAGAACTGCTTCGACGGAGATGGCTCCAGTTGCCGGAGCCGCTGTGTCCATCGGAGCCGTGGTGTCCATCGGAGCCACAACCTCGGGAGAAGCTGGAGCTTTGTCTGTGGCCGGAGCTGCGCTACCCTTTGACGCACCTACAACATTAATGTACTTGATGAACATTTGCGGGTAATAACTGTTACAGGAAATGACAAAGGCAAAAGTTTCGAAGTATACATTCGGTGGAGCCTTGAGGTAAAATTGTAGGGTCCTCTAGGACTTCGTACAATCGGAGGTATTCATCGAGGTCATCCCCCGAAGTCCTCTCCGGAGTAGTTGCTGTAGGTGGCTCGACCTCCGTTGTTATCACCCCAGCCACGGGTGAGCTAGGGATAACTGCTTCCAATGCCGAACTCATAGCGACGGGCGTAGGAGTGCGCGCCGTGTACGCCTCCGCATTCTCTCGAGCAAGAGCTCCAGTTGTGTCCACTACTTCATCTTCGTTGTCATCAAGAAGATAGTTTTCAAAGTCTTTTGCCATTTGGACCTCGGAGCCCTTGCTTTCAGAGCCTTTGTTCCTGGAGTCCTCTGAGGATGAGCTCCGAATGCCCAGGTATGAAGCAGAGGATTCCGGAGCCAACTGAGGAGGAGGTTTGACTACTTTTTTCCCTTTCTTGATGGGGGTCTTGCTGGCTTTCTTCGAGGGCTCCGCGACGACATTTCTTTTCTGAGGGGCCGCTCCGGCCGGGTTGAAGTCTGGCAGAGGTGGAGGCACCATTCCGAGGGCCCTCCACACTCTGTTGGAGCGTTCCCAGCTTCCCACTAGCTCTATTCTTTTTTGTCTTTCAGCCACTGTAGGGGCTCCGAGCACCCGTTCGGTGGCTCTCGTTATCTGCTCCGGAGCTAACGCTATTGGAGACGCTGAAAAAAGATAGCATATTATAAGTATGTTATTTTTCTTCTAACATATTATTGTAGGAGAATCGAAGGCTTACCTAGACTTCAAAGCTCACCCTCCGAAGTGTGTTGGAACGCTATCAGCCAGTCCGCTCCAAGAGGTGGAATTCGGAGCGCAATAAACTCTTCGGCCAGGTCCCGCATGCTCATGCGGCTGACTATTGAAGTTAGTAGCCCTAGCCACGTTGAGAGCAGGCTTGGGTTCGGGTGACTTCTGCCTCCTTCCGAAACCAGATTTCTTGAAGAGGTCATGCGAAGGAGGAATCTTCTCTGACCTCGGCGTAGAACCACCGGAGGATCCAGTTGGTGTACCATTGGTCGTTGATGGCCTTCGCTGGAAAGTGCTGAGCGTGCTCCCTCTGCAACTATAAGTTAACACTTCCGAAGGCTGTTATCACCTTGGTGTCTCCGGGGCCATCTTGTGGCTTCGGCTGGCAGATAGCTTCGTGGGTGGCAACGAAGACCTCCGATCGTCCTTCGCATCCTTTAGCTCGAAGTGCCCATTCGTAGATGGCCATCCGTGCGATGGCATTGGGGGACAGTGGAGGCAAGGTAATATGAAACATTTCTAATACCTCTGACAAAAAGTTGATGGCAGGAAGCCCCAGACCTGCTTCGAAGAATGCTTCAAAGACTACAACTTCTCTGCTTCGTGGCCTCAGGGTCGACTCTGTTGCAGGGACCCGAGTCCTCATTCCGGGTCCTAGCTTCCCATCCACTGCCTCTTCGATGGACTCCGCGGTGCTTGTAGATTGGCCGATGAGGAAGCTTTGGGGGATCTTCTTCTTGGATGGAAGGCATAGCTCTCGAGGATTCTTGGGCCAAACGTCTCCTGGATCCCCCGCCATTGCCGCTGCTGTCGAAGCCGCCCAAGCTTGCCTCTGCACCAAAGTACTTGCTGCTGGCGGCACGGTGTGGCTGGTCTTCGCCATGGCTCAATCGCTTGGGAAGTTGGGAGATCTGGAGGTTGAAGAGAGTAAGTTTTAGATGTCAAGCATGGTTCCCCTTTATAGCCTCCCGTTAGCTGTTGTGCTTCGATTGCATTCACATTGCAGGTTCTACTTCCGTCGCTGGCGAGTGGGCCCAGGAAGCGAAACGGTGTGAGTCCACGGTAAATTTCGACTGTTACCTTTTCGAGAGCATAATGGCTACTTGAAGAGTAACGACTCCAAATTAACGGCTCTTCACGACGTTTAAACTCCGCAACGGTTCTCTTTCTCGCGAAGTGTTCACACAACAGTCCCGTTTCGAGGCTGTCATCGGGATACTTCGGGGTCAAATACCCTTCGAATAGCTGTAACACCTTCAAATTTCTCTAAGTTTCTGAATATGAAAATATTCCTTGCGTATACTGCTTTCCTACTATACAGGTTAAAATCGGAGAAGTGTATTCGAGGGGCTACTATTGGGGGAAAATACTTCACCCTCAGGACTTTAGAGATTGACAGTCAAAGATAACTTATCGGCTTCGAAGCTCCGAGCTTATGCTCGAAGGTGGTGGAGTTTTGAAGCCAAAAGATGCTTCGACTTACGATTCGAGGGTACCCTCCACAGGCTATGAAGCTCCGGTGGAAAACAACAAGTCTGATAAGATGTTTGCCCTATCTTCCAACTCTGGGTAGATTTTGCCATTTTAACCTTGTTCAGGATACCGAATAGTTTCCACTATGTCGGTTGTAATGAAGGGGTAAATAGGTCTTTTCCTTAGACTTTTTGCCTATAAATACCCTCCTTCTTACCCTGTAATAGGCATTGAATACTCAGCTATTCAATACACAATTTCGGACTACTTAAGCTATTATCCAATTCGGAGGCTTGAGATAGTTCTCAATACAAATCTACTGTTTGTGAGTTCTTAATCTTAGAGAACCTATTAGTGTAATCTTTTACACCAACACACACCGATCAAGAATATCATTCCCAACGCTAACCCTCATGGCTAGCGAGACGGTCTTTGTCACACTCCCATTAAGACTTCTCCCTTTGGGCCAGTGACACAGAAGAATAGTCGTACAAGGCCTAAAGTGTTGAGGAAGAAATTGTACGCCACACTCAGAATATTTAGAGCACGAGTAAAGGGGCCCGGGCGACCCATAGCCGTACCCTATATATTTTGATTATTGCAAGCTACCTAATGGTTTCAAAGTGCCAGAATTCACGAGGTTTAGTGGTAGTACTACCAAGGCCGCAAGCGATCACGTAGCGTGGTTTTTAGTCCATTGTGGTGAAGAGAGCAGTTGCAATGAGCATAAAGTTAGCTTGTTTTCTCTATCATTAAGCGCGATTGCTTATGAATGGTTTATATCCTTGCCCATCCATTCTATTTTTGTTTGGGAAGATTTGGTCCAGAAGTTTCATATGCGATTCTCTCCTAGTAAAATAGAATGTCAGCTAGCTACTTTGAGATCAGTTAGGCAACAAACTAATGAGACAATTGACTCTTACATTCAAAGGTTCTTAGAAACCAAAAGTCGATACTCTAACTTAAGGTGTGTTTGGTTGAGTTGTGGCTGTGGAAAAAAGTTGTTGTGGGCTGTGTGCTGTGGAAAAGCTGTTGTGGGATGTCAGTTGTGAGAAAGCTGAAAGTCGTTTGGCTAAAACGACTGTGAAGCCGCTTTGAGCTGTGAGCTATGTAAAAAATTCAATTTATAAAATTTTGTATGGTTGTATGAAATTTGAAATGTCAATTTATGAAATTTTGTATGGTACGAAATTTGAAATGTCAATTTATGAAATTTCAAATGGTTGTATGAAATTTGAAATGTCAATTTATGAAAAATTGTATGGTTGTATGAAATTTAAAATATCAATTTATAAAATTTTGTATGGTTGTATGAAATTTGAAATGTCAATTTATAGAATTTTGTACGGTTGTATGAAATTTGAAATGTCAATTTATAAAATTTTGTATGGTTGCGAAGCTAAAAGCCGCAGAAAGCAGGTCTGGAAGAGCTTTCACATTTTCACTGCACCAAAAGCTGCTTTTACTAAAAGCTGCTGGCTTGAAATATACCCTTTGGTTTGGCTTTTGGCTTTCCGGAAGCAAAAGCTGCTCCCGGAAGCCAAACCAAAGGAACCCTTAGCTATTAATGATAAAGATTTGGCCGAACTCACATTTGATGGTTTGCTTGTCCACATTAAATAAGTTGCACATGGCCAGACCTTCACAGATATTGGTCAAGTACTACAAAATGCTCTAGCTATTGAAAGCCGAGTCACAGGTAAGGATAAAATTGTAAATGACCCCGAAAAGGCTACCGATGAGCGATCATCTGGCAAGAATAGGGAATTCGATGTCTATACAGCCGAATGGGCTTGGACAGATGAGGGGAGTCCATTCGTGTGCTCTAATTTAAAACCAACACCTCAAAAGAGCTCAGGAGGTAAATACACCTTTGATTTGACCAAGTGTGATAAGATATTCGATTATCGCTTTGAGAAAGGACATGTCAAGGTGCGCGAAGGCCATATCATCCCATTGGCGGAGGAGCTAGGACACCGTAAATATTGTAAGTGGCATGACTCTTACACCCATTCTATCGGTAAGTGCTATGTTTTCCGCCAACAAGTTCAATCGGCCATCAATGAAGGACGATTGAAGTTTGAAGACAACCCTTTTCCCCTTAATATTGATTGCGACACTAGAGTATTGATTTGGCCTGATCAAGCCGAATCAGCTAAGGGAAAAAATGTGGTAATTGAAGAACCTCGGTCGGATGCACACAAATCTGTGGTTAAAGAAAGGCCGCTTGATGACAAGATGGCTAGACGACCGAGGGTTACTTTTGATGCACTCCTGAAAAAATATGAGCTTATGGCCGAGCAAAGAGCAACTCGTTGTCCCGACAATTTAGGGAGGCCAAATCCGACCCTGGAGGAGGATTTGGTCATAGTCCTAATTCATTGGTGTTTTCTTCACCATCCTACTCATACGGCTTTCCAATGATGTCATGGGGGGCATGCCCAATGCCTCAATACGGGTGTCCGTCTCCATACTTCACCCCATGGATGCCATTCTCACCGCCTCAAATGCCATTCCCATCACCCCAGATGGCATTCCACCAAGGATCGGCAAAACCAAGGAGACCGGCAAAGAGGCATGGGTTTGATCGTAATGTCCAAACTCGAAAGAGTCGGCCTAGATCTTCAAAGATGAAGGAAAGGGACCAGGGAGGTAAACACAATGAGACAACCATTGCTGACGAAATAGGTGTTTGTGACGTCCCAATCCTCGAAGGAATCCTCCCAAAGAAGGATGGAGACGACGCAGAAAAGTTCGCCAAAGAAATAATTGCCGGTCTGACCACCGCCCTAGGGCCGGTCCGACCGACTATAGTACACCGGTCTGACCGGCCTAGCATGGCCGGTCCGACCTCCCCTTTTTAGACTCCCGGCAAGAACCGGTCTAATCGACCCAGCATGGTCAGTCCAAACGACAGTTCACAAGAGGATATTCATAACGACCACAAAATTATCAGGGCTGATTTGGTACTTCCCATTCGGCCAAGGCTTCTAGGAATGAGTCTATAACCCCGAGATCGAAGCTACTACTCTCACGGGTGCCTCCCGGGATAACTAAGTCCCAAAAGAGGCTGTTACAACGCCTTCGCGCCGAGTACCTTAGAGGGAAAGAGGCCAAAGAATGCGAAGGTAGCCAACCCGACAAGCCCGTCACTGTAGCTGGGACACGCCAGGTATGGAGACCGAAGTTGGCTAGCAAGCCAGCTTCAACTCTCGCTAAATAAAGATCGTGGCTTCACAAGGGACTCAGGGGTGAAACGAGCAAAATTGTGAAAGGCCGATTTGATGAAAAATCTGGCGCTTAAGTCCCCTTGTCATTCTAAATAGTTTGTACCAATCGTCCCCAGCAAATCCACACGCCTTGAGTTATGAAATGGACGATTTGATACTTTTGGGGAACTCATAAAAGAACACCTGAAAACCATAAGGCTGATGTGATTGTATCGTGCTTGGCCCTTGTGCTTTTAGCTCACCAAGTTCGCTAAAACGCAGGGGGCATGTGTTTACACCCAAAAATGTCACTAATGGTCAAAATGCGCAAAATACCAGAAGACGGTATGTTTGACCGACCAGGAGCAGGGGAGCTCTCATGGCAAGCGCAAGATATTTGAGGTCGATACAGACAAGTCCCCTTCAGCCAAAACTGCTAGAGGCAAGACCGTGGCACCCGGCACCCATCCTCAGCCGTCATGGGCACCCTCGAGGATGTCCAAGTCTCAAAAGAGGAGGTTGCAGCGCTTGCGGGCACAAGAGATACGAGAAGAGAAGGCCGAGGAGGCGTGGGACACACTTTTTGAGGAAATCTGTCCTCGACCCACCATGAAGAAAGTCTGGAGACCTAGGCCAGTCATGATCGATGACTCGGCCCCCGTTGTTAGCTCCGATGATGATGACTTCCTCGACGATGACTACACTCCCATCTCCGAGGGGCCCGCTCCTCAGGCAATGGACACCGGCGTTGTCATGTTACCTTTCAAGTTCGCTCCACTACAAGAGGAGGTCGGAGTCACATAGCTAGACCTTGGCCCGCGAGATGCCGTGTTCGAGAAGCCCAGAGACACGAGACGTCACCTGAGACCTCTCTACATACGGGGGCACATCGACGGGAAGCCTGTCTCGAGGATGCTCGTTGATGGCGGTGCCACCGTGAACCTAATTTTGTACTCCCTTCTATGGAAGCTCGGCAAGGATGACGATGACCTGAAGAAGACCAATGTCACCCTCAATAGCTTCAATGGCGACACGACGGAAGCCAAAGGAGTATTGTCCCTAGAACTGACAGTGGGGAACAAGACGCTACCCACCGCTTTCTTCGTCATCGATGTGCAAGGTAATTATAATGTATTGCTTGGGCACGATTGGATCCACACAAACCAATGTGTGCCGTCTACCTTGCACCAGCACCTGATACAATGGGATGGCGACGAGGTCGAGATAGTGCACGCAGACTCATCGACCCACGTTGGCTTGGCCGATGCGTCCAGTAATGCCGCCCATGATGAGATAGAATGTTTGTCGGGCGAGACCTCTCACATTACGATTTTGTCAGCGTATCAGAGGGTAGGTTCGTTCCTATTTCTGTGAAGCCAGCCAGTGTGGCTCGGTTGTGTCTAAGATAGTGGAATGTCTAGTGCTAATCTTGATTGGCTAAAGTCTCTAGTAGCGCAATATCGGTCTTCTCAAGACGGTATTGATGAAGCCATTGAAGATTTTGGCGAAATAGAGAAACTAGGACAAGGCTTCTCGTCAGCCGATCCTTTGGAACAAGTAGACATAGGAGATGGTAGTGTTCGAGGCCGACATTTGTAAATCAAAATTTGAGTAATGATGTAAAGGCCGAAGTAATAAAACTGCTTCGATCGTATGTTGATTGCTTCGCATGGGACTACAACGAGATGCCCGGGTTAAGCCGAGAGCTTGTTGAGCATTGGCTCCCCATCAAACCTAGATTTAGGCCTTATAAGCAGTCGCCGTGCCGCTTCAATTAGGCCATCTATGACCGAGTTAAAGAGGAGGTTGAATGTCTATTAGCGGCAGGTTTTATTAGGCCATGCAGGTACACGGAATGGGTCACTAACGTCGTGCCTGTCGAGAAGAAGGAGAGTGGCAAGATCCGCATCTGCGTCGACTTCAGGGATTTGAACAAAGCCACTCCGAAGGACGAGTATCCCATGCCAATAGCCGACATGTTGATCAATGATGCCTCGGGACACAAGGTACTAAGTTTTCTTGACGGCAACGCTGGTTATAATCAAATCTTTATGGCTGAAGAGGACGTTTTTAGAACGGCCTTTCGCTGCCCCAATTTTGTTGGCTTGTTTGAGTGGGTAGTAATGACGTTTGGTTTAAAGAATGCTGGCGCCACATACCAACGTGCCATGAACTTAATCTTTCATGACTTGCTAGGAGTTATGTTAGAGGTTTATATAGATGATGTTGTGGTCAAATCGGATGCTATGGAGAACCACCTCATTGATTTAAGTGTTGCTTTCGAAAGAATGCGCCAGTATGGCTTAAAAATGAACTCGCTCATGTGTGCTTTTGGCGTGTTGGCGGGTAAGTTCTTGGGATTCATAATTCATGAAAGAGGCATTGAAATCAATCCTAAGAGGTTTGAGAAAATTAGAGGATGTGTAGCGCCGACATGTACGAAAGATGTGCAAAAACTGCTAGGCAAGGTTAGTTATTTGCGACGCTTTATATCTAACTTGTCTGGCAAAATTGATGCTTTCGTAACGATACTCCGGCTAAAAAATGAAGCCGAGTTCACTTGGGGGGCAAGCCAGCAACGCGCCTTTGAGAAAATCAAAGAGTGCTTATTGACGCCGCTAGTAGTAAGGGCGCCGAAGGCCGGGATTCCGTTTCGGATTTATATTGCCGTGGAGGAGAGTGTGATTGGAGCTGTGTTGACTCAAGACATTGAAGGAAGAGAGTACATCATCACCTTCTTGAGTCGTCGACTTATGGATGCCGAGACAAGGTACGTGTTTGTGGAGCATTTGTGTTTATCCCTTTATTATGCGTGTACCAAATTGCGTCACTATCTTCTCCCTAGCACATGTGTTGTCACTTTCCAAATGGATGTCATAAAGTACATGTTGCAAAAGTCGATTCTAAGTGGTAGAATCGGCAAGTGGGCATATGCGTTAATTGAATATGATTTGGCTTATGAACCGTTGAGATCTATGAAAGGCCAAGTCATTGCTAATTTTATAGTAGATCACCATGTAGATGTCAGTTGGGGCGATGATGTCGCTTTGATTGAAGTATTACCATGGAAACTTTATTTCGATGGTTCGGCTTGCAAAAATGGCCGAGGTGTTGGAGTGGTGCTCGTATTACCAAGTGGTATGTACTTTGAAATCTCGGCCCGTTTAGAATTTCATTCAACTAATAATCAAGCCGAATATGAAGCCCTATTGCTAGGTCTTGAGTTGTTAAACTCCATGGGTGTGAAATATGTTCGTGCATATGGTGATTCTTTATTAGTTGTGCAACAAGTAGCCAAGCTTGCTCAATGTTTTAACGGTTTACTAAATAGCTACTTGGATAAGTGTTTAGACCTAATTGCTACCTTTAATGATTTTGAGATTACTTATGTATCTAGAGAGGCCAACTCGCTTGCAAATGACTTTGCTCAACAAGCATCAGGCTATCAAATTAGGAAAGGTAAATTCTGCACACGAGAAAAGCCGATGCTTGAAGACGATGTAGCACCCGAGGGTACTTATGTCGGTCTGACCGGCTTTGTAAGCACAGTCAGACTGCCCTTGTGTTCCCGGTCCAACCGACCATGTCAGGACGGTCAGACCGAACCGTGCTAGACGACCGGCAATAGCCGGTTGAACCGGGCCAACATGGCCGGTCCGACCGACTATTGTCAGGAAGGTTTAGCACTTGGGGGGCAGGTCCAAATGAGAAATCTCGAGGCCAATTCTAGTGGGAATTTGGCCATTGCTTCTTTGATCAGTGAGGACGATTAGAGGATCCCAATCATTCAATATTTGAGAAATCCAAGCCAAAAGGTTGATCGGAAGGTTCGGCGACAGGCTTTCAAATTTGTTTTGCTTGACGATGTGTTGTATCGCCAGACTATTGTTGGAGTACTTTTGAAGTATTTGGACTCCGATCAAGTTAGAGTTGCTGCAGGTGAAGTCCATGAAGGTCTTTGCGATACTCATTAGTCGGCCCCAAAGATGAGTTGGATGCTCAAACGGGCGGGTTTTTATTGGCCGACCATGACTGAGGACTGTTTTAAATACTATAGAGGATGTGAGACTTGTCAAAGGGTTGGTAATATTTAGCTAGCACCTGCATCGATGCTCAATCGTATTATCAAACCATGGCCGTTCCGAGGCTGTAGCTTAGACTTCATCGGCCAAATTCATCCTCCATCTTCAAAAGTGCATCGGTTCGTGTTGATGGCAACATATTACTTCACCAAATGGACCGAGGCCGTGCCGCTCAAGAACATGAATCACAACAAGATAATTGATTTCATCTTGAAACACATTATACACAGATTCGGCATTCCCCAAACTCTCACTACAGACCAAGGTACTTCGTTTGTTGCTAAAAAGGTGAGGAACTTTGCCGAATACTATGGGATCAAATTGGTAAACTCTTCCCCATATTATGCTCAGGCCAATGGTCAGGCCGAGTCTAGTAACAAAATTGTGATTAAACTAATCAAGAAGAAGATTGAAGAGTTTCCAAAGAGGTGGCATGAGGTACTTTCCGAAGCTCTATGGGCTAGTAGAGTTGCAAGGCACGGTGCCACTAAAGTCAGTCCATATGAGTTAGTATATGGACAAGAAGCCGTTCTACCGGTAGAGGTGGATCTTGGCTCACTTAGATTTCTTAAGAAAGATGGCTTATCGGTCGATGAATATGAGATACTTCTAAAGGATAATTTAGAAGAAGTGACTGATAAGAGGTTGAAGGCTCTAGAGGCAATAGAGAAATATAAAAGAAGAGTAGCTAGGGCCTACAACAAGAAGGTCAAGGCAAAATCATTTCAAATCAATGACTTGGTGTGGAAGATGATTTTACCATTAGGAACTAAGAGCTCAAAATTTGGTAAATGGTCACCTAGTTGGGAAGGACATTTTAAGGTAGTCGAAATCGCTGCAGGCAATGCATATGTCCTAGAGTCTTTACAAGGAGAGCGATTTTGAAGGGCTTTGAATGGTAGATATTTGAAAAAGTACTTCCCAAGTGTGTGGCAGAACACTTGAAGTGTTAAAAGGCCGATATTGAAAATATCGCCCAAGGATCGTCATGCTTTTAGCTCACTAAGTTTGCTAAAAGGCAGGGGGCATGTGTTTATAGCAAAAAATGGAATTAATGGTCAAACTAGGCAAATACTGAAAAATGGTATTTTTGACTGAAAATGTGTCAAGCCTGGCAGAGGTCGGTCTGACCGACTATAGTAGGCCGGTCCAACCGGCCAAGTCCAGTCAGACCGGACCCATGGGCTCAGTCAGACCGGCTGGGGTTCAGACTATGAATCCGAAGAGGATTCGAGTTGTTTTCACCCAAATCTTATCCTAACAGAGTTTTTGTCGAATCTTACTCTATCTCTAGCCAGGGATAACCAGCCCACCCCCTTATAAATATTAGGGCAAGGCCAATTCAAGGTCTAGATCCAATCTCGAAAATCCAAAGCCCTAGCTTTGAATCACGTTTATTTCCTTTACTTTCCACATCTTCGTGGGTTTGCTTGAAAGCCCTCCGTATGTCGCGTCCGTAATCACGGTAACCCTTGCTGGTTCGCTTGTGAACCTCCTGTTAATCCACATAACGGATTGCTATCCCTTTTTATCGGTTTTTATCGCCCTACTTGGTAATTCGGCCCTTTGGCCGAATTGTGTTTGATCTCTTATTATCTTTGCAGAATAATTGCCTCCCTGAACACCTCCGCAAAATTTGGAAGCGATCGGATCTTGTTTGCTAGGCCGTCTAACCTCGAACAGATCGGATCTGTCACCGCCGGTCTGACCGGTGGCGTAGGGTCGGTCTGACCGGAGCCCCTTCGTCAGACTGTTTCGGGAACGATCGGTCAGACCAAAGGCATCCCACCGGTCTGACCGGGACTCTCCGCACTACGCCGAAGCCTTTCGCCGAAGCCTTGATCGCCGGAGTTCTACGTGCCGGAGTTCGCGCGCGCCAAAGTCTGCTTCACCAGTCCGACCGGGAGTACTTCGCCGATCAGACCGCCAGAGCCCACCTCGCAGCTACCTTCGGGACGCGCTCCCGAAGCCCCTCCGCACATCCAGTCTGACCGAGGTCATATCTCTAGTCCGACCGGACTTGAGGCCGAAGGTGCCCTAGGGACCCTTCGGACAATCTTCGTTGTAACTCTGAATCGGCCTCCGAATTGGCTGATTCTAGGTATTTTGAAAATTTTCCACTATTTACATTGTTATTAGTACTTTTCGGCCAATTGGATTGAAATATCAATTATTTATCTCATTGTCTGGCGACTCCAAATCCCTTGTCACTATCTAGGGTATTCGGAACGCGACATCGGTATTGTTGCGATATTTTTGGACATCGAACCGGCCCAAGTGCGGGGGCGTATTTATGCGTGAACAACCGATTAAGTCAACTGTTGATCTTAACCTACTCTAATACCAATTGTTGGACAAAAATGGGCGACTAGAGGGGGGTGAATGGGAACTTTTAAGATTTCAGGCAAAAACTTAACTTATATTTTAAATAATGTCTTCTGCGGAGCAGGCTTCGAACACACCCTTCGGAGGTCTGTTTCAGAGGTATTTTATAGCTCCGAGAACAGGCTTCACAAAAAGGTTAAGAGGTCGAAGACAAGGAGACTTCGCTCACACTCAGAAACCCCAAAACACAACTCAACGAAGTTAGTGCAAGCTCCGAACACAAGGTGCCTTCGAGCAGGCTTCACACTAGTACTCCTTGCGCGAGTATGTTTCCCTCTAAGGGCTTCGACCAGATACTCCGCACTAGTAACTAGTACTAGGCTTCATACTTCGGAGGTCAGAAAATAGACACTGAGCAGACTACACTGAGGACATCGACTGAGGAAAGAAAACAGGCTTCGAGCCTAACTTCGCATAGTGCTTCGCTAGTAATCATAGAGGATTTGCCTCTAGTTTATACAAAGCGAACTCACACCGAAAAACTCTCACGAGCTGGATTGAAACACACTTCATCAGAAAAGAAACAGAGCAAAAACTCTGGTGAGCACAGAACAAACTCTGGTGAGCAAAAACTCTGGGAGTTCTAAAAATGGATTCTCAAAGTGTTAGTCTAGACCTAGCCAACCTCACTATTTATAGGCACAACTCAGCCATGAGAATAGACTACTTTACTCCTAGGGTTTACAGTGATTTTGTCTCTACTAGACATGGGGGTACAGATGGTAGTCTACTTTACAGGAGGCTTCTTTTGTCAGCTTCGCAGAAGAGACAACATCGACTTTTGCAGAGCAGACACGATCAGCTTTTGCAAAGTGGAATCTTCTGAAGCCCTCTTGGCACACGAAGTGTGTAGAAGCTTCGGTGACAAGCTTCGAACCCGAAGGCCTTCGCTTCACCGAAGAAAATCTTCGATACAATGACGGTTTTGAGCCAAAGCCATCAAAGCTCTTGAGACTTTGCACCATCACCTCCGGAGTGGACCACCATGGCTTCGCAGCTACTCCCAGCTCGAACTCCATCACTCCGTGTACCGAAGCCATGCATGGCCGAAGTACCTTAAGTCAGCCACACTCCGAAGTCCCACCTTTGGAGTACCTTCACCACCTTCCGAAGTCCATCCGTCCAAGGCCTCTGCATGAAGCATATCCATAAGCACCCCTTCGCAGTGTCTCAGCCCTGAGCACACTCCATGAAGACCCTTATCCGTACCATGCCTTCGATGCACCTTGACTTCTGATACCTTCGTCAGGTGTCCCTTCGAGTGCCTCCCTTCGGAGCTCACTTCAAAAGTCTTGCCTCAATCCTGAGGACTTTGTCCACCATACTCTGATGTCACTCCTTGCGTAGCACCCTTTGAAGTGCCTCGCCTCCGAGGACTTTGCCTCGGGGTACCATCAGCTAGAGCCACCCTCCGCACTTTCTGCCCTCGCCTAGCGCACCATGACTCGAGGAACGACCTTGACCCCACGTAGACTTCGTGACCGAGCTCTCCACTCACCTGGCATCAAGCCTCCCACTTGACCCAGGTTCACTCGCTGCGAACCGTCCGTCACCTCTGAAGTCTGTTGCACACTACCGACAAGCAGACAAGAGTTTCCTGTACCCTAGAGACCTCTTCGGTAAACAACCTTTGGTAGACACTTCGGTGTACCACCCAAAGTACCGAACCCTTCGGTAAAATGCCTCCGAACCCCTTCAGAGGGACCCCTTCATTCAGAAGGAAACTTGTCAATCACTCATCACAGACTTGAAACCAAGGCACATTTCAACTTGCTTTCTCAAAGCTCCATTTCCACCGTTGCCGAGTCTAGAACTCATTGACGTGAGCGCCGAAGGAGGAACACCACTAGGGCCAACCACCGAGCGAGAGCTCATGCGGAGGCCAGAACCTCTCGACAAGGTGAACAAGCTGCCTACACCATGAAGTTCGAAGGCCATGATATGTATTTAACGCCCCCGACAAACTTACTCGTCAACGAGAGGACATTGTCTACACTCCCTGATACACGTGAGATCTAAAGGGCTTGAGCCATGACTTAGGCGGTAGTCTCTCAATTGGTCAATCTAGTACCTCTTCGCTCACCTCAGTCACAAGACCAGAGTTCACACTCCCGACTGTCTAGACGGTCAAGACACGCCCGCCAAAGCGAGCATGGTGGAAGCTCCTACGTTAGTGACGCCCGACATATCATCAATGATCGACTTGATGCGTGTAACACCATCTCTGGCCACCGTCGAGAACACGAATATGGAGATATTCATCGTCACTAATAGTATGACCAAAGCCACGGTGCACCGGTGAACAACCAGCCCGACTCTAACATCTCGTGCCATGATAGATTCCTCGCCTTATCTGAGCATATTCGATGGGTCGAATGGCCTCGTAACTTTTGCTCGATGAGGGTCACACCATATGATGGTAAGACCGACCTGTCCCAACCATTGTGGTTGTATTATACAACCATATGTGTAGCCAAAGGAGACCAGGATGTCATGGTCAATTATCTCCCCACCATGTTTACGACGTCTGTCGTTAGCTGGCTGGCCTCGATCCTCAAGAACTCCATTAACTCTTGGGATAATTTGTGTTAAAACTTTATCGCCAATTATCAAGGAACCTGGCAAACACCTGCCTCTCGACATGACTTGTGCTAGATTCGCCAAAGGGTGGGAGAGTCTCTACAGGAGTACATTCGCCGATTCACTGAGCGGTGCTACACTGACACCAGCATGTCCAAATCCGATGTAATGTCCATCTTTCAAGATGGCTTATGCAAGCCTTCGGAATTGTTTTGCCACCCGGTGATGAATGAGCTGAATGACCCCGACCACATGATTATCATCAATGAACAATTCGCCAACACCGAGGATGACGAGCGGGAGTAGATGCACCCAAACTCTCAGGAACCCGACAGAGACAAGAAGAAGAATTTTTGTTGATCACTTGTGCGTTAGGATCATGAGGACCAAGAAGAGGAAAGGGAAAGAAATCATTGTTGCCAAAAACACTCGATCTCACGGTTGGGATAACTCGGCGTTGTAGGAATTGCTCGACAAACCCTGCATTATCCATCCTAACAGCAACCACACCACACATCGATGTTTTCAGCTGCAAAACTAAATGCTGAAAGAGGCAGAAGGAAATCCCCGACCTGACAAGCATCATTGGGATGCTAAGAAGAAGAAATTCAACGAGGGCAAGGATGATGCTGGAACTCCACCAACAGAAAATGACTTCTAGGAGGCCATGAGGACAGTCTCCATGATATTTGTCGGAATGATTGCCATTGAGTTCAAGCGCCAACAAAAGCTGATGACCCACCACATCAACGCCATCAGTGCTAGGGAAACCGAGCACTTGAAGTGGTTGGAAATCCCGATCACCTTCAGCCGACAGGACTAGTGGACGGACGTCCCCAAGTTGGGATGATTCCCTCTAGTCGTCCTCAAAGTACGTCTCAAAACACTACTAATTGATGTCGATGGCAGCCTTGACATCCTGTTCAAAGGGACGTTGGCCTCACTCGACATCAAAGACTCGATGCTCTATACAGACACTCCTTTCTATGGGATTGTCCTGGGAAAGGCCTTCATTCCTCTTGGCACGATCACCATGCTAGTGATGTTCGGTTCCCGGGACAACTATAGGACTGAGCACATCAAGTTCTATGTTGCTGACTTTGAGAATGCTTACCACGCTGTGCTCAAGAGCCCGTCCCTCGCTAAATTCATGGCGGCGCCCCACTACGCATACCTGGTCCTCAAGATCCTAGGGCCAGGAGGAGCCTTCTCTATAAAAGGAGATGTTGCTACTTCGCACACCTGTGAACAGGATAGCCTCGCCCTGAGTAAGGTCGTGGATATCTCTATTTGTATGGATGAGATGGTCTAGGAGACCAAAACAACGCCGACTATGAGGATCGAGATCCCGAGCACCGCACCATCCACATCAAGCTTGGTGCCCTCTTCGGTTGAATACAAATGTATTCAGATCATGGATGTTGATCCCTCCAAGATAGCGCTGATCGGGACAACACTTGATCCTAAATAGAAAAGCACGCTCATTAGCTTCCTTCGCTCCAACGTTGACATATTTGCCATTTTGCCTGGCAACCCTCTGTTATGCCAAGCGTGCCTCGGGAGATGGTCGAGCATGAACTCCACGTCTACTTGACCGACCAATTTGTCAAGCAAAAGATGCGCAAATTTGCGGAAGACCGCAAAAAAGCCATCAAAGAAGAAGTGACCCACCTTCTAGCGGAAGTGTTTATAAAAGAAGTACAACACACCAACTGGCTACCCAATCCAGTCCTTGTAAAGAAGAAAATTAGGAAATGGAGATTGTCCGTTGGCTACACTGACCTCAGCAAGCATTGCCCAAAATATCCTTTCCCGCTACCACGCATTGACCAAGTGGTCAACTCAACCACAGGTAGTGCTCTCTTATGTTTTTTGGACTGCTACTTAAGCTACAATCATATCAACCTGAAGGAAGAAGATCAAAATAAGACAACATTCATCACCCCATTCGGTGCCTACTACTACACATCGATGTCTGTTGGGTTGAATAATGCGGGGGTATATACCAACAGGCCATTAAACAATGTTTGGCTGATCAGATCGTTCGCAACATTGAGGGTTATGTTGATGATGTTGTTATCAATACAGGAAGCTTGAAGATCTCATCACCAACCTCTAAGAGACTGTGAACAACCTTCACGAGTTTTGATGGTGGCTTAACCTAGAAAAATGTGTATTTGTGGTTTCGACCGAGAAACTATTTAGTTTCATCGTCAATAGTCGAGGTATTGAATCTAATCTGGAGAAGATCTCGACTATACTGAATATGGCAAGACCCAGTAGCATCAAACACATTCAACGTCTGACAAGTTGCATGAGCTCTCTTTGTCAGTTTATTTCACGATTAGGAGAGCGTGACATCCTCTGACCTCAAGAAGATCTTATCTTCTCCACCAGTCCTCACCACGCTGATTGCTAGTGAGATGCTCCTCCTCTACATTGCTGCCAGGACTCACGTGGTCAGCACCACCTTGGTCGTCAAGCGCCCCAAGGAAGGACACACCTATCCGGTTTAAATATTAGTATACTTTATATCTGAGGTGCTCGAACTATCAAAAGTTCAATACCCTCATGTATAGAAGCCCCTATACATCATTCTCATCACCGCCCGGAACATCAAGCACTATTTTCAAGCTCACTCAGTGGAAGTGGTCACCGATTTTCCTCTCAGTGACATTTTGCGGAATCGAGACGCCACCGGTCGGATCATCAAATGGGCCATTTAACTTAGGGAATACACCCTTGACTTCAAGCCTTGGACCGCCATAAAGTTTCAAGCACTCGCCAACTTTGTGGCCAAGTGGATGGAAATCCAGCTCCCATCGACAAATGACCCTCAAGAGTACTAGGTTATCTACTTTGATGAGTCTCTTAGTATTGAAGGAGCTAGAGCCAAAATCCTCTTGATATCCCCTCAAGGTGAAATACTAAAATAAACCATACGACTATCATTTATGGCGTCTAATAATGTAACTAAATATGAATCTCTCCTCAATGGCCTTCACATCGCTATCTCCCTCGGGGTGTGATGGCTAATGGTGTATGGAGATTCCAAACTAGTGATCAGTCAAGTCAATAAAGACTAGTCTTGCACCAACGAGAAGATGGATGCCTACTGCCAAGAGATCCGCAAGGTGGAAAGAAAGTTTAGCAGCCTTGAGTTCCATCATGAACTCGACTGCTGACCTATTAGCCAAGCTCGGTTCTTCCCGAATCCCAGTGTCAAATGGAGTTTTCTTGCAAGAACTCTTGAAGCCTTCACTCTAACTTGAAGAGGTAAAGTCTCTAGAAAATATGTCGGCTCCAGTGGTGCTGGTCATTATTAATGAAAAAGAAGATTGGCGCAAACCAATCATTGACTTAATCCTCACTTCTAATGCCCCAAAGATAAAGATACTACCAATCGTTTTTCCCGAAGAAGCAAGAACTATGTCATGGTGGGTTTGGAGTTATATTAGAGAGTTGCATCGACCCGAGTGCTATTAAAGTGTGTTGATAAAGCCAAAGGCATGAATATACTTAAGGAAATACACTTGGGAATGTGCGGAAATCATGCTGGAGCCCGAACACTAGTCGACAAGGCCTTCAAGTCAAGATTTTATTAGCCGACCACCAATGAAGATGCCAAGCTGTTCGTCCGCAATTGCAAAGGATGTCAGTTATTTGCCAATCAACATCATGTCCTTGCTCAAGCTCTCCAAACCATTCCGTCATCTTGGTCATTTGCATGCTGGGGGTTGTACATGATCAGACCCTTTCCTAAGGCTCCCTATTGGTATGATCGTATTTTTGTGGCCATCGACAAGTTTGCCAAGTGGATCTAAGTGATGTTGTTGAATACAAGCATTGCCAAGAAGGCCGCGGAATTCATCCAAGGGATAATACACCGCTTTGGTGTCCCTAATCATATTATCACTAATCTTGGGACCCAATTCACCAGTAATGATTTCTAGAAGTTCTACGAAGAATGGTGCATTCAAGTCAAGTATGCATCATTTGCACATCCAAGAGCCAACAGAAATGTTGAGTGAGCAACGACATGATATTACAAGGGTTGAAAGCAAGAATATTTGATCCCCTTGATAAATATGACAATCAATGGATGAAGGAATTGCCTACTATTTTGTGGGGTCTTCGTACTCAGCCCAGAATGCCACTGACCAGACTCATTTTTTCCTCATTTACGGGTCGAAAGCCGTCTTGCTAGTGGACATGCTTCATGAGTCCCCCAAGATTCAGCAGTATGAGAAAGGCACAACCAAGCACACCAGAGAAGATATCAATAGTATCAAAGAAGCCCAATTGGCCGCCTCAATACAGTATGATTGATATCAGTAAGGCCTATGAAGATACCATGACAGTAATGTTCAAGGACATTCTTTCCAAGCCAGAGACTTAGTTCTCCGTCGAGTGCAATCAACTCCCATAAGATTTCAGCTCCCTGGGAGGGACTCTACATCATCTCCAAAGTTACCCGACCAGGGTCGTATCACCTAATGTGTGAAGATGGACATAAGCTGGTGAACTCATGGAATATCGAGCATCTTTGACATTTTTATCCTTGAGAAAGATAAGTCTTTGTTATAATCAATAAAGATATTTGCTTCTAGATTTCGAATTTTCTCCTTCGACCCCGAGTGCCTACGCCGTGACCGCCCTAGTCAAGCGCTCATGATCTGCTCTGTCATGGCTGTCATTGGTCCCCTCCGACTCCTCAGGTCGGGAAAATGTTTTTTCATTTTCACTAAGTGTCAATGTCATCTTCCTACCACTCGTGACGCCGATGGTTCTAAACAGCGCGCACGTGAGTCAAGTTTTCCTGCATTAAATAAACCTAGGCTATAGCGAAGTGGTTGAGACTGCCCAAAAACTCTTGTAGTTTATTGGCTTGCTTTGCACTCAAACAATCGTAAATGGCTACTCTGACTAAAATATTCATGATCCGCTCTAACTTAGTCATTGTTAAAGTTGTTTGCCTGCTCGGGGCTTTTTAAGCATTTCTTCTTTCGTCATGACCGCTACGCTATTTTACCTGACTATTTGTGACATCGATGGTTCTAAATAGTGTGTAGACGACTCAAGTTCCTTGCGCTATACAAACCTAGGCTATATCATAGAAGTCAGGTTTTATGCTATGCATGGTCGGAAGAAGAAAAATATTGACAATGAAGAAATTTTATTGCATTTCCATGAGATGTACATATACAAAATTTGTGCTACACTTCTTTTTATCTGCTCAGGAGGGTCAAGACCACTCGAATGTAGCTCCACCACACTGTCTATACATAGTGCAGGAGCATTCTCGAGTGTGAGATGCCCCGCGAGTAGGCCGAGTCGTGTGAAGAACTTTTAATAGTTTCTTCAACACACGTTGTGTAACACACTGAATTTTCTAAATTAAATAAATTGGAGAAAATAAAATTTTTAAATGAATAAGTTAAGATAATAAAATGACTGAATTAATTAGCAAACCTTAAGGAAGAACAAAATAAAGTAAAATAAAAATTTTACTTGGTTAAAGCCAATTAATTAGGTTTGAACCAAAAGAGACAACTAAATAAAAGTTTTGAGAAATTTATTTTTCCAGGAAAAGGATTATTCTTGATTTTTGAATAAGCTGAAAATGTCCAAATAAATAAGAACAGGAATAAATAATTCAAATCTTGGGCTGAGAAAATTATGTTAGATTCATAAGACCAAAATATATTTTTGAAATTTTTTATCAAATTTTAGAACCTTTACTCATAGCTCATGTTTTATAAGTGAATATCTGGAATTATTTTAATCAGAAAAGAATTTTAAATCCTAATGGGCCGGCCTCCTCTCTTCTCCCTCCTCAGACCGGCCTAGCCCATTAGACCATGCACCCCTCACTGAAACCTGGGCCCCACAAGTCGACCCCTCCCTCTCCCTTCCCTCGCTGACCCCACGGTCCCACCTGCCGGCGCCGAGCCTCGTGCTTATGCCCGCCTACTCCATCTATCCTGTGGCCCCTGCCTATCGGTGCCATACCCCTCACTCGCACCCACTGACCACCCGACCCCATGCATCAGACTCATCTTCCCCAGCGGGATCGCCCCAAAATCCAGCCCCCCAACGCCGACTGAAACCCTAGCCCCCAATCTGCCACCACCGGCCACCTCCCCTCGAATTGAGCCCGAATTAATGTGCCCCGATCTCCGGTTACACTTTCCCCTGTTCCCATGCTTGATCGCGTCCAGATTCACCCGATCACCATGCATGCGAGCTCGTCGTCGTTACTATGCAATTACTCCAGGCTTCCTCTGATTTCTCCCTCCTTTGACCCCGCTGGTGACCCATATAAAGCCTCTGCCTCCACCATGTTTGGTCCTCACAAAGAACTCACCTCGACGCAATCAGAGTGCTTCACAGTGCAGTTTAGCGTCACCGCCCCGTTTCACCTCCATCCACCGCTTGCCATCACCGGAGACCCTCGCCACCCTCGCCGTCAATGCTATCATGACCGCCACCACCGGCTCGTCCCCGGCCACCCCGTTGTTCTTGCCGCAGGCCGCCAGAACGCCGTCGTCGCCATCAACCCGAACATCTCCACCGACCTCGACCAGGCACCCCCGACCCTCGACTCCGGTACAAACTGACCCCCGTGCTTTCTGGTTCTTTTTCGCCCTTAATTCCAGCCGTCGACCATCGCCTCTACCGCTGTGCTCGCTGTCATGCACTACCGTCACCAGAGAAGACAACTGCATTGGTTTTTACCCCATGCCGTGCTGGATCATATCCTGGCCGTTGAATTCACTTTGGGGGGCCAGGATTAGATCCTGGATTGGAGCATCCAGATGCGGTCAGACCCCCATTGACGGGTATCAAGCGATCTAGGCCGTCCGTTGTCACTTCATGTACCCGCCTCGCCCGCATCCATCCTATCACGATCTGACGGTTGCGATGGATCCAGTGCACAACACAGTGCTCAGGTTCACCGTGATCTCGGCTCACCGTGGACTGGAGTCTGTTTAAAACTTTGAAATAAATTCAAAAATGTTTTTAAGCTTCAAAAATTCATATCTTATTCAAATTAACTCCAAATTTTACCATTCAAATTTTAGAAAGTTTACCTTTTTATTCTCTTCTTATTCATCCAATAAAATTTATATGTTTATAATAAACCTTTATATTGTTTTAATTGGAATTCAAATAAAATTTGAGAAATCGTTTAAAACTTCAAAAGAAAATTCATAACTCTTTGGAATTAACCCTAAAATTTACCATTCAAGTTTTAGAAAATTTATCTCCTTATCTTTTATATTTTTAACCAATAATTGATATGTTTGTGCTCTTTATTATTCAAGATAAAACCAAGAAGATCATTCTTAAACTTAAAAATTCTTATCTCCTCCATTTTTACTCCAAAATTCATCATTTCAATTCCAGAAAATCCCTCTTTTCATTCCCTACAACTTTAACCAATTTAATTAAAATGCTTGTACTGTTTGTTTTATTAGATAGTGTCTAATGTATCGACACAACTGCTATGGGCTAAAAAGAAAATGAGTCGTAGATACTTGGAATTCTGTTATATGATCCCCGTTATTTCTCTCATCTCATGTATTCTCTTGGTCTTGGAGTTTTGGTTAAGAATGTTAGCATTGTGGGTTCCGGGTGCAAGCGAGGGCATTGGTTAGTTGCACCCGGGACACTATAAGGACCGGTCTGTGGGATCCGTTGCAAAGCACTTCCGTACTAACCACAAGTCTAGTGGGTAAGTCCTAATTGGAGGTATGGGACATTCCAACTCGAGGCACCGGTTGGTGGGGTCAAGTAGCACATGCGGGTGACTTGTACCGAGGAGGCACAAAAGGGGGCGCGACGTTGGTCCAGTGCGCTGGCGCGTCGGTGAAACCTAGAGTGGTTGTTATCGAATTGGAGCATTTCATACTAAAGGTTTTGGCATGAGTTCCTGTGACTTGGGTCATATAAACACACTGCAGTGTGCAGGGATGAGTGCCTTCTAGGTACAGTAGTACACCTCTGATCAAAGTTTAAATCTTTCAAAAAGCCGAGCCCACGGTCAAGGGCGGGTTGCGTGACATCTCGTAGTTAGTTTACAATTATGAGTGTTGCATGATGTTATGACATGTAAGGACTATTGAGCAACGAGGGATTTACTCCTTGAGTTAGAAGATGTTGCATTATTCATGATTTAATTTCTATACGAATAACCTGATCACATTAAATGCTTATCATTAAAAATGTACTTTTCCGCACTCTAAGCCATTACCTTCCTTTGCTATTGCCCTGCTGTTGACACAAAAACGAGCCCCCACACTTGGGTCAGTTCGACGATCCAAAAGCGCGCGGATACTTAGGGATAAACCTAAGCGTGACGTGGCGCCGACGTCACGTTCCGACAAATCCTTAATGGTTGTAAGGGTAACAGAGTCGCCAGGTAATCAAACAGATATTAAGAAATAAAGTTCGATTAGCCGATGTATGAGAAAATAACTAAAAATAATAAAACCTGAACAAACCGGCCAAAACAAGGCCGATTCTGATCTGTAATAAAATGGCAGTCGAACCGAAGGTATACTCCCTAGTCGGACTGATGATGCGAAGTATCGCCGAAGGGGGGCCTCGGCGCTCTGGTGTGATGTATCGCCAAAGGGGGGCCTCGACGCTCTGTTGTGAAGTATCACCGAAGGTGGCTTCGGCGTTCTGGTGTGAAGCGGTCTCCGGACGGTCAGACTGACAGAGGGTACCTGATCAGAATGACAACAGGGCTTTGGTCAGACTAGGGCTTCGGCACCGCAGAGTCCGGTGTGGAGCAGTTTACTGCGGAGGGTTCTCACCGAAGAGGGCTTCGGCGTGGAGTGGTTCACTGCGAAGTGGTTCTCGCCGAAGAGAGCTTCGGCGTGATGGCAAAGGGTGTCGAAGACTGTGCCGACAACAGCTTGACGGCTCGGCAAAGCCCTGTCGGTCGGACCGACAGGCTCCGATTTGATCACCTAAGGGCTCCGGCGACTTTGTAGATGAATTGCAATCACCCTGAAACTCTTTAGCGATGACTTTGAAGGTAATTCCCCTGCAAAATAGTAAAATATAAAGTGCAATCTGGCCTAGAGGATAAACTCCCAAGAGTAGCAGAAGAAAGCCGATAAAACGATAAAAATCCATTTCGTGGATTAAACAGAAGATTCACAGGCGAATCAACAAGGGCTACCGTGATTTCGACGCGGCGGACGGAGGGCTTACGACGCAAACCCACGTAGATGGACGTTATTGTGCTAATCCTAGGGCAAGGAAAGTAGATTGGAAGATAAAATAACGATTCAAAGTGAGGGCTTTGTGTTGATATGAAAGCGGGGGGCCTCTTGAATCAGCCTCACTCCTATATTTATAGGGGCTGGTCTCACCTAATTTGAGTAGGATTCGGCCAGGTGGTTAAGATTTGGATAAGAGATATCTCCTAATCTGAGTAGGATTCAGCCAGGTGGTTAATATTTGGATAAGAGATAAAAAATAGCTGAACCATACTAATCTGAATAGGACATAGGACTCTACCGGCCGGAGTGGGCCTCCGCAGGCCACGCCGAAGCTAGTCTGCCGGGCTGAAGCCCATAGGCCGCCGAAGGGGCCCACTGGGCTGAAGCCTGCCTACGAAGCAGGCCCCCGAAGGTGCTGTCGATGTAAACGCAGGACAGGCCTTCGACACTTTAGGGCTTTGGCCTGTGCCGGAGATAGCATATTTTTGGTCCAAATTACAAAATTGATATTTCGACAATTTCGACCATTAATGCCAAATTCGAGTGTCAACACCTACATTACTATTGCATTCTGGGTGGCTTGTTGAGTACTTTTGTACTCACCCCCGTTGATTAAAACATTTAGACGTCAAGTTCAATGAAGACAGAGGTCTAGAGTAGCTATCCCAGTCAAGGATGCGAGTCCTGGAGTAAGATGTTCATCACCAAGATTTTTGTATTTATTATTAATTCAGTGTAATAAAATAGCCTGCGAGCTATACTTTATTTGTCGTATGTACGAGGTCGTGTGATGAACATCTTGTATTTATTGTTTTTCTCTGGAAATTCAATGAAGTCCCATTTTTATCGAAACCGGGGCGTGGAAAGATGGTATCAAAGCCGAATTCACTGTAGGAAGCCAAATAGACCTGCCTGATACCTAGCTTTATAAAAATTTATTTCGTAAAACTATACTTCATATTTTTCTCCTCTCCCTTACTCTTTAAACTTTGTCTTCTTTGTAGACGTCGACCCACGTTCGCAGTTTCTGCTGGGAGGCCATTGGTTTCATCCAAGAGCTCCGTATGCTGGCAACGTTCCTACTATATACCCATGAGTCGGAGTACCACGGGATCAACAAGATCAGAGAAAGTGGTCTATGCCAAGTGACCCGAACTCTCATCGCCTCAGACCACGAGCTGACTTCCTTCACCACCTCGACTAGAGCTCTGAGTTTTGAGATAGGTTGCCAGCAAATAGCACTGTAGGCACTTGGGGAGCTTCGTCAGATCTACGACGATCGCCTCGATGGCACCACCTTTCACCATCTACCATCCCGTGAGCCAGGGTCAGACCGCAGCACCTATGTCAGCTGTCTCGATGACGGCGATCCTCTCGTAGCTCGCTAGACTCGTCTCCTATCGGCCATGGATACCCTTCACACCGAGGCCCTTTTGCACACTAATGAGAAGCAAGCTTGGGTCGACTACTATCGTCAAGAGGCCGACGAACTTCAACAACGGAATACCCATCTCCTTAGCCAGAACCAGGAGCTCAAGGAGAATATTGCCGAGCTAACACCCATAGCTCCACCTAGGAGGAGGACCCATCGAAAGACCACTCACCGACCGAAGAAGTTGACCCATGTGAAGCCAAAGCATCAGAGGAACTAATGGATGATGATGAGGTTGAACCGAGGAGGCACAAAAGAGGGTGCGACGTTGGTCCAGTGCGCTAGCACGCCGGCGAAACCTAGAGTGGGTGTTATCGAATTAGAGTTTTTCATGCTAAAGGTTTTGGCACGAGTTCCTGTGACTTGGGTCATCTAAACACACTGCGGTGTGCAGAGATGAGTGCCTTGTGGGTGCAGTAGTGTTGATAGCAAAAAATGGCATTAATGGCTAGATTATCAAAATATCAATTTTTGGTGATTTGGGCCAAAAGTACACATGTCCAGGGTCTGTCTGAAGCCATACAGGGCCGAAGTCCATTGAGCTATGGGCTCTGAAAGCATCTAGCCAGCCCATGGGCTTTGGCCAGGAAGCCTTCGGAGGCCCACGCTGCCAAAGCTTTGGCCCGAGGAGCAAGCCTTAGCGGGCCTGGCCAAAGCCCACGCTACCGAAGCTTCGGCCCGAAGAGCAGGCCTCGACGGGCCTAGACGAAGCCCACCTCGGCAGAGATAGAGTTGTACGTGTTTCCAGCTCAATCTCTATCTCTATCCAGCCGGATTAATAGCAGATTAGATTAGGAGTTAAACCCCTATAAATAGAGAGGCATGGCCGGCGTGGAGACCCCCCCAACTCAAACCAAACCAAATCCCATGCTTTGATCGCATTTACTTTACCTTTATTTTCCTGTACCTCTTCGAGGGTTTGCCTGGAAGCCCTCCGTCGGCCGCTACGGAACAGTGGTAACCCTTGTTACTTCGCCTGTGAAGTATTTGTTAATCTACGTAATAGATTGCTATCGCCTTGTTACTTCGCCTATGAAGTATCCGCTAATCTGCGTAATAGATTGCTACCTTCGCTACTAGTGCAACACTTAGCAAAATTCAGACCCCAGGCCGAATTGGTACTTCGCACTCTTCTGTTGTAGGTTCACACGTTCAGAGCCCCTTCGTCGGAGGAGTCCGGAGCTGAGAGATCGGTTTCGGAGGTCCCAGGACACCCTTCGGCGGGACCGTAGGCTTCGCCACTAAGGAGCCATGCTGAATAGCGTGGGCCTCATGGCTCTAGAAGTGATGAGTCATTGTCAACGATAGTCAAAGAGGACAGAAGAAGAGAGGAGATCTGCTGTTTCATGGGCCGCGTGTGACTCAGGTACACGGGCAGCAAGCGACTGTCGGGCAGAGGAGGCTGCGAAGTCGGGCTGGCCCAATCCGGGTACATGGGCCAGAAGCAGTAGAAGACCCACTGGGCTGTTGACCAAGACTGACTCAGGTACACGGGCGGTGAGCGATTGCCGGGCTGAGAGAGCTGCGGAGTCGGGCCGGCCCAATCCGGGTACCTGGTGCAAAGCCAGTGGAGGCTTTGTCAGTTTCGACGCAGAACTGACAACCGTCGATCTTGTATCCGACTGTCCAGAAGAGAAGCCGTAGTCGCTACGAAAACTTAGCTTCTGGATAAGTCATCTGTATCTCTAGGCCCACAGTCAGTCAGTCGTGTCTGTAAAAATACCTAAGGGCAGTAGAGTCTTTTCCTTTATTCATGCGTCTGTAAAAACCCTAAGGGGCTAGTAGAATATTCCTAGTGTTGGGTTGCCTATAAATAGGGCCCCAATCCCTAGGGTTTGGACTACCCCTTCTAGAATTCACTTTTTAATCCATTGGGTCATTTTGTCTCTCACGTTCTCTCTCCTGTCTGCGCCGCCAGGCACTGGTTCGTTCCTTTTTGCCTTGCATTTACTTTGTTCCTATGAGATTGAATCTTTTGTTCTTTGTTGAGGTGTGTGCATTGATTCCTCTGATTCAAGAAGCTTCGGTTTGTTGTGTTGTGTTGATTTTATTCCTGAGGATGTGTCTCTGTTGCGTGTGTTCTTCACACAAGTAGTACTAGTTCTTGCTGTTGCAAGTAGTACTACTTTTTTGTAGCAACAGTACACAAGTACCAGCTCTGCTTTTTCCAGCATAGCTTTTTGATCGAAGCAAACTGGATTGAATGCCTTTTTGACTGTTTCTTCTGCGAAGCCACTTTTTCTCTCTATGTTTGAAGTCCCTCAGCTCCGTGAGGCAGGCATCGACCTGGCATTTTAAAGGCTTCGTTATTCAACTTCACTCCGTACTGCTAGCTTCGAAGTATGTTCCTGTGCTGTCAGTTAGCCTAAACATACTTCGACTATCCTTGCGAAGTTATTCTCTATTTTAAGCTATTCGAAGGTTGTGCTTCGACTCAAAGGGTTAGTTTGAACTTCGTTGTGTGTCCTGAGTTGATAGCTTCGAAGTACTTTTTGAACTGACAGCGTCTCACACTTTGAACGTCTGTGCAAAGGTACTTCGACTCGAGCTCTTCGAGGTCTACACTTTGACAGATTTCGAAGTTGGCTTCGAAGCTTGACTTTCTGTTAGACTTCGCTCAGTATTTTGCTTCCGACTTCTTCGAAGGTCCTTGTTGTGTTCTGTTCGAAGGTAGAGTATAGCCTTCGTTTTGGTCTCTCTGTCGTGTGACAGGCTTCGCTTCTTTGTTCGAAGATTGTCCGTCTATGTTGCGTTTGAAGTTTTCTGTTCGAAGGTCTAACTTCGAAGCCTTTGGTTCGAAGCTGTGTTCGAAGCCTTGCCTTCGAAGTACATACTTCGAAGCAGGCTCCGACTTTGTCATACTTCGCTTCGAAGCATACTTCGCCTTCTACCACTTCGAACTAGGCTAGATCAAAACACCTTCGGCTTTTTCAACAGCCTTCGGCAGGCCTCGCAACCGACCTCCAAAGCAGGCTTCGACAACCATCTCCGAAGCAGACCTCGACAGGCGAAGCAGGCTTCGCCGAGTTCCGAACAGGAGACAAATCTGAACAGTAACTTCTCATCTCACTTTACATATACTTAGATCATTTCATTGGGAAGTTTTGGCCTGACATACTTTGTTTATCTGCCTAGTTGCACTTCCTTGATAGTTCTCTGTTTGACATCAGTTGCTTCTAGGCTAGATACTTTTAGACTTAGGCTTTCTATTTATTTTCTGTTGCTTAGTATTTTGAGGTGCGTTGGGTATTGGGAACAGGCCATTGATTCAAAAGAATTTTTAGGCGCCCATTCACCCCCCTCTGGTCGCTACTTTTGGTCCTACAGCCACGACTATACTCCGCACTGGACGAAGTTGAACTAGCGCGTGGCCCTCGCGTCATTGTCCCATAGATTGCTGTATTGGAGATATCACGCCGAATCCCGCTGTTCAGAGGTGATCATCGCGTCTAGATCCGTTCGGAGTCCACCTTCGGCCGGATCAGCCCGAATGCCGAAGCACCCTTCGGCGGAGCACTTCGCACCAGACGCCGAAGGTACCCTTCGGCGCACCCTTCGCACCAGACTTCGAACCAGACGGGCTCCGACTGGTTTGATGATTTTATTCTGTTTAATCTATCTCTTTCGGCTAATTGGATTATTTTGTGTAATCTGGTTGCCTGGCGACTCCACCCCCCTTATCACTATTAAGGGTAGTCAGAACGCGATGTTAGTTCCACGTCACGCTTAGGCTTGTCCCTAAGTATCCGTGCACTTTTGGATCGTCGAACTGACCCAAGTGCGGGGGCACGTTTCCGTGTCAACAAGTAGTACACCTCTGATCAGAGTTTAAATCTTTTCGAAAAGTCGAGCCCACGGTCAAAGGCGGGTGACATCTCGCAATTAGTTTACAATTATGAGTGTTGCATGATGTTATGACATGTAAGTACTGTTGAGCGAGGAGGGATTTACTCCTCGAGTTAGAAAATGATGCATTATTCATGATTTAATTTTTGTACGAATAACCTGATCACATTAAATGCTTAATATTAAAAATGGAGGCTTACTATTGCATTCTAGGTGGCTTGTTGAGTACTTTTGTACTCACCCACATTGATTAAAACTTTTAGACGCTGAGTTCAATGAAGACGAAGTTCTGGAGTAGCTGTCCCAGTCAAGGATGCGAGTCTTGGAGCAAGATGTTCATCGCCAAGATTTTGTCTTTATTATTAATTCAGTGTAATAAAATAGCCTATGAGGTATACTTTGTTTTTCGTATGTACGACGTCGTGTGATGAACATCTTGTATTTATTCTTTTTCTCTAGAAATTCAATAAAGTCCTGATTTTATCGAAACAGGGGCGTGACACGTTGCCCACTCGCTAGGTAGGGCAGACGATTGTCGACTACGGTTCCATCCATTCTGAGAATGCCACGATCCACCTGTAGTACTCCATCTCGAGATCAAAGTTGTGCCGAAGACTCACCTTCTGCTACAGCATTCTATAAGAGCGGATGATCTTCTACAGCCGACAACAATTTTACAAAAGTATTGCAACACAAGATCGGACACCACCACTCAGATGTAGCTCCACCGCACTGTATAAAGACATTGTTGGAGCATTCCTGAGTGTGCAATCCGCTTACCCTCCCACCCATGTTCCAAGGAGAATAGGCTAGAGATGACGAAGGTCGAGCATTTTATCCGCTCAAAAGGGCCTCCTTCACAACATCACACCGAGGCACTGCTCCAACCTCATGAGGTCGAAGGTGTCATAGTAGTGTTTGCCCACTCTGGTGCGTCACCGTAAGGTCGGCGCACGGACTCACCTAGCCTAGGTCATGGTTGGAGTACCGTCATAAGGTTGCTGCATGGGCTTGTCATGGATGGCATTCTACCTTATCATGGACGGCATCAATAGACACATCGGCCAAAGCAACCTAGGCCAAAGTGTTAGCTGGTACTATCTCCACATCATCATCGTCCCACTGAATCATACACTGGTGCAAAGTAGATGGAATCCAACAATTTGCGTGAATCCAATCACGCCCAAGTAGTACACTATAGTTACCTTGTACATCGATGATTAAGAACACCGTCGGCAATGTCTTGTTGCCTAACGTCAGCTCCAAAGAAAGCACACCCTTGGCTTCGGAGCTCTCGCCGTTGAAGCCGTTGAGCATCAAGTTTGTCCTCATCAAGTCATCTTCATTCTTGCCGAGCTTCTTCAACAGAGAGTACGACATCAAGTTGATGGTGACGCCTCCATCTACCAGCATCCTCGATATCAGCTTCTTGTTGATGTGCCCCTTGACGTAGAGGGGCCTCAGGTGACGAGCCACATCCTCAGGCTTCTCGAAAATGGCCTCCCGTGGGCCGAGGCTTAATTGAGCGACCTCGGCCTCATCCTATGGAAGAGCAAACTCAGTGGGCAACATGATGATGTTTATGTCCATCGCTTGAGGAGTGGGTCCCTTAGAGACCGGTGTGTAGTCCGCCGTCCATCATGTCATCCTCGTCGTCGCTTAGAGTAGGATCCGGGTTGTTTACGGCAACCGGCTTCGACTTCCATACCTGTCTCGCTGCTGGTCAGGGATGGATTTCCTTGAACATGGCATCCCGCTCGTCCTTGGTCTTCTTCTCGCGCATTTCCTGAGCTCAAAGATGTTGTAGACGCCTCTTCTGGGATTTGGTCATCCCTAGGGTTTCCCATGAAAGCCGGGGCTTGGTGCCGGGCGCCACAACTTTGTTCCTAAAATTATTGGCCGAGTGGGATTGCCCGAATCAGCCTCGGTGATTTTGCGCTTGTCGGAATCTTGCTTCTGTGTACTGTCGGTCGGACCGGCCTCACTGGGCCGGTCTAACCGGGTTGTGTCGATCGGACCGGCCATAGGAGGCCAGTCAGACCGACTGGTGCAAAATGCCTGCAACAGGTCGGTCAAACCGGGATGGTGACTATAGTCTGACCAGCCCTGGGGCTGCGGTCAGACTGGCGGTGCTCGTCTTCTATGGTTTGCCTCCGTCTTGCTCTGTGGAGGCCCCTTTAGGGATTGGGACGTCCTGGGATCCCACCTTGACAACGAAGCCTCAGACACCACCTCCGGACGTCCTCGTGGTGTGGCGGATAGTCTGCGGAAGACGTCACCTCTTGGAGCACCCATCATACCCTGCATGTTATAAAACCCGGATGGCATGAATGGAGCAATATAATATGGGGCAGGGTATCCAGGAGGCGGAAAGTAGCAAGGGGGCCACTACGCCATTTGTAGGTGATACGGTGGTAGAGGGAAAGGTGGCTCCAATGGCCTCGGCCATCGTGGGCTGATCCTACTCTTTCGAGGAGGGTCCGGCCTCGTTGGAGGTCCTAGCCGAGTGCTCGCCTTCTCGGGCCTCTTCTGGTGCTTCTGGAGTAGCATGTCATATGCCACCTTCGGCTTCTTGCGAGTCGCAGCCGAAGATGATGAGCTAGTGTTCACCTTCCACACTCCTACCTCAGGGTTCTTCGGCACGAGCATGTGTGGGCGCGGTTCTCCGATCACGACCTCCATCCCTTTAGTGAACCCGACCTGCTCAAGCCGAATCAACACCTTCTTCCCGTCGATATCAACAGTGTTCACAGGAAAGGGGTCCTAGTCAAGGTTCATATTGGGATTTGTATCTAGTTTCAACCGTCCTTCTTCTATGGCCGATTGAACCACCGACGAAAAACATTGCAATCATTAGTAGAATAGGAATGAGAGTAATGCCACTTACAATAAGCCTGCTTCTTCAAGTCATCGGCAGTTGGAATGACGTGATCCTTTGACAACCTGATAAATTTGTTCTTCAACAAAAAATCAAATATTTATCGCACTTGGTCACATGAAAAGAATACTTCACCTCACTGTGCTAACTCTTGGTAGGAGACAACCGTAACTCAGTGCAAGTGATAGGCTTGGCCTTAGTAGACCAAGTCCACTCTACGGTGTACATGTTGGCCAAGTCATCCTCGCTCTCTGATGATTCCTCAATGGAGTGCTCCATGACGTGCACCTCGGCCTTAGGCTTGTTAAATGTCTTAGTGAATTTTCTACTTTTAGCTCGGCTTTCCTGAACTAGAGCCTTCTGCAACACTTGACTGGCATCAAAGAAATCATGGCCATCCAGTTTCTCCTTAAGTTCGGAGTGAAGATCGTTAAAATCTAGGTCGGCCAAGTCTCTGTTAGAAATGTTCAAAGTAAAACATTGGTTTCTAGTGTCCCTAAAGCACTTAATGTACTCAGAGAGACTTTTGTTAGCATTCTATCTAACCGATGTCAAGTGTGAAATTCTAAGCTTGGTTTCCCCAGTATAAAAATAGTCATGGAACTTCTGCTCCAACTAGGCCCAAGTCTGAATGGAGTTCGGCGGTAGCGCTGAAAACCAGGTAAAAGTGGTGTCGGAAAGCGATAGAGAGAACAATCTAAGCTTCAATGCATCTGACCAACTAGCTTTGCCACACTACGCTATGAATTGGCCGATGTGCTCTAGGATGGTCTTACTACCTTCGCCGTCAAATTTTGTAAACTCAGGCACCCTAAAGCCGCGTGGGTATAGGGTTGTGTCAATGTGATTAGGGTATGGCTTGTGATAAACCCTAACCCGACCTCTAGGTGTACAACCTGCAAACTCTCTAAACACTGCGCAAATCCACTCGTCAAAATCATCTACGCCTCCTGCCTGCGCGCGTCTCTCGTGCGGGGGTGCGATACATGGCGGTATATCATGGTGTCGGCCATGCAGCTCCTCCTCTTGTGGTGGCTCGTGATATGGGACATAATCGAGCCTATGCAGGTGTGCGGGAGCAGGAGGTGCGGGCAGCATGGGATGAGGTAGCGTAGGCGCGGGTGGCGGCGCATAGTGTGTGATAGGGGCGGTCTGACCAGCCATGGGTCCGGTCTGACTGAGGGCGTGATAGCCGGTTTGACCGGCCTGATGGTCGGTCTGACCGACAAGGCCATATGTCATCTCGACCACGGATGGTGTGGCCTTAGACGCTATGGTCTTCCCAGTACTCCCATCGGTTCTACTGTGTATGTAGTGAAGAGGGGGGACACTAGCTATCGGAGTTGGGGAAGCGGCCTCGAAAAAGCCGAATCTCCTAAACGTCGCCTCCATCTTAGAATCGATCATGGCATCTACGTGGTTTGCAACAGTAGCTCTAACGACCTGGTCTACTAACGTGGCTATATTTTGCTCGATGTCCTGAGAGGACAACCGAGGAGATGATGGTGTTACCTTAGCCCCGGAGAGATCGGGGATGTTGCTGTCATGCTTGACAAAGCCCCCGTGGGTCTTGGTGAAGTGGCCAAGAAAAAAAGTGTGAAGCTCCCTTGTCCTGGCCTCGATCTCTACTCTATCCTCCTCAGAGAGGTCGTCGAGGGTGGGGATGATGATGTTACTATCATCAATCTCTGAGCTCCCGACCGGATTCATCAGCGTCGAGGGTCCTATTGATGTAGAGGTAGTAGGTGTACCCGTCGCCGATGTAATAGTGCTTGGCATGTCTGTCCACAGCAGAGTCGCCAAAAAGTGTGTTGACATGAAAATGCGCCAAACGCACTGACGTCAATTCGGCGATCCAAAAGCGTGCGTATACTTAGGAGTAAACCCCTAAGCGCAACACAACAAAGACGCTGCATTCCGATGATCCTTAAACAGTGGTAAGGAAATAAAAGAGTCGCCAGGCAATCAAAAAATATTAATCTAAAATTATTCAATTAACCGATGTGATAGAGATTAAACTCAACCGGCCAACTAAAGCCAACTGGGCTAATAGAGGACACATGGTCGGACCGGCCTAAAGTTGTCGGTCAGACCGATTGGAAGGCAGCGGTCAGACCGGCCTACAAACAGCGGTCAGACCGGCCAACAAACGGCGGTCGGACCAGCGATGTGGTTAAAACGGTGCGCGGATCAAACAAGAGAGAAAATTGTTGGACCGAAATGGGCGACCGTAGGGGGGTGAATGGGAGCTTTTTAAAATTTCAGACTAAAACTAGCCTTATGTTTTAAATTCTATCTCCTATAGAACAAGCTTTGAACACACCCTTTGGAGGTCTGGTTCGGAGGTATTTTACAGCTCCGAACACAGGCTTCACAAATGGTAAAAGTCAAAGACTAGGGAGACTTCGCTCACCCTCACAAACCATAAACACAACTCTGCAAGGATAGTGCAGGCTCTGCACACAAGGTGTCTTCGAGCAGGCTTCGCACTTCACACTTCGGAGGAGCAAGTTCCCTCTGAGGGCTTCGAACAGATACTCCACACTAGCAACTAGTACTAGGCTTCTTATTTCAAAAGCCAAAAGCAGGCAGAACCGACTTCGCTGAGGACCTCGACTAAGGAAAGAAAACAGGCCTCGAGCCCAACTTTACTTAGTGCTTCGCTAGTAATCAGAGAGGACTTGCCTCCAGTTTACACAGAGCGAACACACACTGAAAGATACACACACATCGCACGTACAGAACACTAACACACTTCTCTAGAAAAGAAATAGAGCAAAACTCTGGCTAGAACAGAACAAAGTGTAGAATAGAGAAATCAACAAATGCAGTGCAAAATAGGAATACAAGTTCAAGCAATAGACAGAGAATAGAATGAAAATTTCATTGCATGAACAGGGAACACAAAAGACTCACAATACTGATTACATGAATGTGGCGGCTAGCTCTGGGAGTTCTAAAAATGGTTGCTCAAAGTGTTACCTAGACCTAGCCAGCCTCACTATTTATAGGCACAACTTAGCTATGAGAATAGACTACTTTACCCTTAGGGTTTACACTGTTTTTGTCTCAGCCAGATAAGGGGTACAGATGATAGTCTACTTTACTGGATCAGCCTTTGCATAATGGAATCTTCTGAAGCCCCCTTCGCACAAGAAATGTGCAAAAGCTTCGGTGACAAGCTTCGAACCATAAGGTCTTTGCTTCACCGAAGACAGTCGTCGATATAGTGACAGTTTTGAGCAGAAGCCGTCAAAGCTCTTGAGCCTTCACACCATCACCTCTGGAGTGGACCACCAAGGCTTCGCAGGTACTCTCAGCTCGAACTTCGTCAGTCCGTGTACCGAAGCCATGCATGACCGAAGTACCTCAAGTCAGCCACACTACGAAGCCCACCTTTAGAGTACCTTCGCCACCTTCCGAAGTCTCTCTGTCCAAGGGCTCCACATGAAGCATATCCATAAGCATCCCTTCACCGTGTCTCATCCCCAAGCACACTCCATGAAGACCCTTATCCGGACCATGCCTTCGATGCACCTTGACTTCCGAGTCCTTCAACAAGTGTCCCTTCGAGTGCCTCCAACCGGAGCACACTTCGAACGCCTTGCCTCAATGCTGAGGACTTGGTCCACCATATTCCGAAGTCACTCCTTCCGGAGTACCCTTCGAAGTGCCTCACCTACATGGACTTCGCCTCGGGGTATCTTCAGCCAGAGCCACCCTCCGCACTTTCTACCTTCGCTTGGCACACCTTGACCCAAGGATCGACCTCGACCCCATGCAGCCTTCGTGACCGAGCTCCCCACTCGCCTGGCATCAAGCCTCCCGCTTGACCCAGGTTCACTTGCTGTGAACCGTCCATCACCACTGAAGTCACCTGCACACCACCGACAAGCAGACAAGTGTTTTTAGTACCCCAGAGACCTCTTCGGTAAACAACCTCCGGTACACACTTCGGTGTACCGCCCAAAGTACTGAGCCCTTTGGTACAAACATATCATCGTGCTCTGCCAGACCCCTCCAACAGATAAACTCCGCTGGACAGCTGTAGCCACCAACCACTGAACCCTTCGATAAACACCTCCGAATCTCTTCGGAGGGACACCTTCACCCAGAAGAGATCTTGTCAATCACTCATCACCGACTTGAAACTAAGGCACATTTCAACTTGGTTTCTCAATCTCCACCTTGTGAGTGCATTGACAACCAAATTCAAATTCAAGCAAATTTGAATGTCTTTAGCACACAAGCGACCATAAAAACTCAGAAAAAGAGTCAAAACATGTCACTTGATAAATGGATTTCTATCGACTTGACTCATGAAAAGCCATTTGGCAGCAAAAATTTTCTCCCCCTTTGAGTTTTATCACTTGCTCTCCCCTTTAGGTAGGAAAACCAGGCATTTTCCTCCCCCTTTGGCAATGCAAGAATCAAGAAGCAAGAAAATATGCAAGGCTTCGAGATGATGAAAAGTGTGAAAACATAAGGTGCAAGAATATGCCGAATCATATTGTTAGGCTCAGATGCTCAGCTCAAGTTAATATATTCCAAATTCAAAGTTTGAAGCATGAGTTTTTCAAATTGTTGAAAATAAAAACATCACCACTTAGACTAGTCATCGAGACAAGTGAAAACGGAAACTGTAAAAAACTAATCAATTTCTACACAGGAAAGCCAGTCCAATTTTATGGAGCATTTAGCAAACTTAAGAAGCAAATGATTCAGATTTTGCAATTCTTTTTATATTGCCAGGGGTTATTTGCTTGTCCACCTTATGCTTTTCAACCATGCCAAGCCTAGGTCAGGAAAGACCATCAGAAGCTTAAGGCAGTGATTTTGGCAGATACTAAGTTATCCCAGTTCATACCAAAGTGCTATGGTAAGCAGTCTAGAATAACGTAGTAGGACAAGCAAACCCTCCTGGATCTTGTCATTTTTAGCACATAAATCATGGATATTGATTTTTGTTGAGATTGTTGGATAATTGCATGAAAAAGTAGTATTTGTTTGCAAGGTTCAATTTTTGCATCCAATGTAAAGGATTCTAGCTACCAGGCAAATAAAAGATAGCTAAAGCAGTTCTGCACAACACATGCTGGACACAAGACTAAGCAGTGATCAAGTTAGGATTTTGTAGATTAAATCATGCTCATTTTGAAGTTAGATATATTAAACAGAGCTGAAAGCATCATGATAAAGACAATCATGCGAAGACATATAAAAGCAACTAAGTGCACCAACACATCATCAGAAGGAAGCCAATTCAAACTAATGAAAGCATGCCTCCCTCACAAAATGTCATAAGGATGACAAATACCCAGTTCCCCACACAAATAAGCAAATCGGGATGCATTAAGTGGTTTGGTAAAAATGTCGGCAAGCTAGTTCTGGGTATCAACATATTGAAGTTCAATATCACCCTTCTCATTATGATCTCTGAGAAAGTGATATCTCACATCAATGTGTTTGGTTCTGGAGTGCTGAACCGGGTTGTTTGCAATGCAAATAGCGCTAGTGTTATCACAAAACAGTGGAACACTCTTATAGTCTAACCCAAAATCCCCCAAAGTGGAGACCATCCACAAAATCTGTGAGCAACAGCTAACTGTAGCAATATATTCGACCTCAGTCGTAGATTGTGCAACGCTAGACTATTTGCGAGAAGACCAGCAAACAAGTGAAGTACCCAGAAAATGACAAGTACCGGAGGTACTCTTCCTATCAATTCTACACCCAGCAAAATCCACATCTGAATAACCACGAAGACACAAAGAGGAAGATGCATAATACCAAATGTCAAATTCAAGGGTATGCTTAAGATACCTGAGAATGCGCTTTACCGCTTGGCGGTGCGAAGCTCATGGCGAAGCGTGAAAATGAGAGCACAGACACACTGCAAAGTGTATGTCCGGCCTCGTAGCAGTCAAGTAGAGGAGGGAGCCAATCATGCTTCGGAACTCCTTCTGATCTATGACTTCCCCATCCTCATCAGGATCCAATGCTACAGATGTAGCCATTAGAGTGGCGAGAGGCTTCGCATCAGCCATGTCGAACTTCTTGAGCAGATCCTTGGTGTACTTCATTTGGTGGATGAAGATACCTTGTTTGCTTTGCTTTATTTGCAAACCAAGGAAAAACGTGAGTTCGCCCATCATGGATATCTCGAACTCCCTGCTCATGGCATCAGAAACTCAGCAACCAAAGCATGAGAAGAGCCACTAAAGATGATATCGTCAACATAAATCTGGACTAGGAGGAAATCTTTGCCATGCTTGAGAATGAAAAGGGTTTTATCTACTTAACACATCAAATATCCTCGCTCAAGCAGAAAAGACTTAAATCTGTCATACCATGCCCGAGGGGCCTGCTTGAGTCCATAAAGAGCCTTATGAAGTTTAAGGACTTTATGTGGATATTTGGGGTTTTCAAAACGAGGAGGTTTTTTTACATAAACGTCCTCACCTATGACGCCATTTAGAAAAGCGCTTTTGACATCCATTCGATAAACTTTGAAACCACGGGATGCCGCAAATGCAAGTAAAATTCTAATGGCCTCAAGGCGAGCAACGGGTGAAAAGGTTTCAGTAAAATCAATCCCTTCTAACTAAGAATAACCTTGAGCCACAAGTCTAGCTTTGTTTCTAACTACAGACCCATCCTCCCCTTGTTTGTTTTTGAAAATCAATTTAGTTCCAATGAAATGAATATTGGGAAGGGGATCTACAAGAGTCCGGACTTGGTTTCTCTCAAAATTTTCAAGTTCTTCATGCATGGCATTGATCCAACTAGAATCAGATAAAGCATGACTCCCATCTAATGGCTCGAAAGAAGCAACAAATGCAGAATCAATGAAGTGAGCATGAGAACGTGTTACCCTTTGATCAAGCTCACCAATGATCTGCTCGGGAGGATGCATCCTTTGAATATGATGAGGTGCCTTGTGGTGGGATGCAGTCTCCCCCTCGACTTGTGCTTGGGATTGATTGAAGATGACCGATGTCGAGATAGTAGTTTCAGGGCATCTTGCCGAAGTGGTTGATGTAGGGTCGGCTTCGGGGGTCGATGTTGAGGGTAGTAGGGGATCATCCTCGTAGTCTTCAAGATCATCATCTTCAAATATGGTCGGACCCATATCGTGTTCACTTGCCTGTTCAATAGAAGAACTAACATAGGGGGTCGATTCATCAAATGTCACATCACATGACTCGATGATAGTGTTAGTTTCCAAATTGAAAACACGATAAGAATGGCCATGGGTAGTGTAGACCAAAAAGATCCTGTCAGAAGAACGCGACTCAAATTTGTCCAAATTTCCACGTTTTAGGATAAAGCATCTACAACCAAATACTCGAAGATGAGTGACTTTGGGCTGTCTCCCAAAACACAGCTCGTATGAAGTCAAGTTCAAAATTGAGCGCAGAAAAATTCAGTTTGAGATGTAGCAAGAAGTGTTCATGGCCTCAGCCCAAAACTTTCTAGGAGTCATGTGCTCATCGAGCATCATCCTAGCCATCTCAACCAAAGTGCGGTTCTTTCTCTCAACAACACTGTTCTGTTGAGGAACCCGTGGAGCAGAGAATTGATGTTCTATGCCATGCTCCATGCAAAAGTCAACGAAGAGACTATTCTTGAACTCGGTGCCATTATCACTTCGAATGAACTTCAATGCACCAGGGAGTTCAGTAAACTGTCTCAAAGCTAAGCTCCGAAAGTGTGAAAACACTTTATCCTTGCTAGCTAAAAAGAAGACCCAGGAGTAGCGAGAGAAATCGTCGATAATAATGAGAACATACCACTTGCCACCTAAAGAACTAACCCAGGAAGGACCTACAATGTCCATATGAAGAAGCTCTCCGAGTTGTTCAATCATTACCATAGTGACTGGTGAATGTGACGCAGCAATCATTTTCCCTTGTCGACAAGGAGCACAAACTAAATTCTTCTCAAATTTAAGCTTAGGCAATCCCAAGATCAATCCTAGGGAACTCAACCGAGCGAGCAACTCAAAGCTCATATGCCCTAGTCTCCTATGCCACTTCCAAAGCTCGGAAGTTGAATGTGCAACAAGGTAGTGAGAAGAACCAGATGACTCAGAAAAATCAGCTCCAAAACTCTCAAAACTCTAAAGATCTTACAAACCAAAACGCCATCAAAATTGAGTACTTGCAAATTATCGCGATGAAATCGTACTTCGAAGCCCTCATCAAGCAACTGAGATACAGAAAGAAAATTGTTTCCAAGTTTTCAACCAAAGCAACATCTTTGAGAGTGAAATTTGAGTTGATTCTTACCACACCTTTACCTTTCACTCTACTTCTTCGATTATTGCCGAGGGTGATTTGTTACTTTGCTTGGTTGTGGTGAGGCTGGAGAACCATGCTGCATTTCTGGTCATATGGTGTGAACAAACGGAGTCCATGATCCACGTGCCCTCCAAGCCTCGGTCTGTCACCTACACAAAATGAGAAAACCTCGATCGCTCAGTGCTGGGGTGAGTGAAAATATGACGAGGCATCCAGCACTGAGAGATATGAGCAGTAGGCACAATAAAAGTAGATTGTTTGTGCACAGGTAAAGTGAGGTGATGCAAAGTGCGAGGTCTACCCACATGTTGTGATCCAGACGAATGATGAGGTCTCCTAACCTGATGAGGCACAAAGCCACTAACCCGAGGTCTAGCATCATATGAAACATGGTGAACACCACGAGGGGCAAGGCATCTCAGAGAAGATCGGGGAGCCTCGTAAATAGGACATGAGTAAAACTCAGACTCATGCATGCCTAGAGGTGGGTAACACATGTCCTAGAACCTCAACGCCTGAGAATGTCGCTCATCCTTGATGCGACGGAAACAAAATCCAACCAAGTGACCCACCCGCTGGCAGTAATAGCAGTGAAACACTCTCCTAGGGGCATTCTCATGGATCAGAGGAACAATCCTCACAGGCTCCTTGGGTTTCTTCAGAGGGTTCTTTTTGGGAGGAAGTTTCTTGGCAGGAGGAGGGGTTTGATTTGAAGTTGGGTAGGCTTTCTGGCTGATGGAGTGTCTAGCTGGGCTCTTTATTTCTCTAGGGTAGTGGGGTGAGATAAAAACAGTCTTGTTATTACTATCTGAAGGAGTTCTCTCAAAACCCAAACCTAGAGCTAACCCTGTCCTGTCAGCACACATCTTGATCTTGGCCAATAGCAAATCCATCCTACCCTTTCCCTCAGTGCATTTGTTAACCACAGAAAGAAGGTATTCATTTTCAGTCATAAGATTTTCAGCTTGCCCTCTAGCAAAACTGAGTTGGTCCTTAAGGGTGATGCAGGTGGGACAAGCAAGATGCACATCCTTAGAACACTCAGCACTCTCCAATCTAGCCTATAATTCTTTAACATACTTGGCTCTCAAATTAATGCTATCAATTAATAAAGGACAGTTTGAACAAGCATCAGAAGAAATGGGTCTAGACTCCACCACCAAAAGCTACTTCTGTGCAGTCTCAAGCTCATCAATAGTTTGAGCATGCACAGAACGCAACTGAGCAAGCTCACTCATGACAACATTGCAGGATTCACATTCAGCATCATCAATTTTAGACTTAAGCATGGCATAGTCAGTAGAAACATATTCTAGCCTAAACAAAGTAATCTATCCTGACCAAGAACTACCTCATTCAGTTCATCTACTTTAATGTAAAGTTGGTCATAGGATAGTGGTACATCAGATGAGTCAAGCTCATCATCGATGTGCCTGCTGTCGGCCATGAAGCATAGGCCGGTGAAATCCCTTGCCTTCTTTTCCTTCTTCTCCTCCTTTATTGGAGACTCTTCCTCCTTGTCATAGCTCGACTCCTCAGTTGAGGAAGTGTCAATGTCACTGAGTGCAGCAACAAATGCTCTGGAAGCGGCCTTGGCTACCCTCTTAGCCACCTTGCCACGCTTACCCTTCACATAGGGTTTTCTCTCCTTCTTGTGGTGTTTGGGGCGCTCACTCTCATCTCTCCTCTTGATCTTAGGACAATTGGCCTTGATGTGAGAAGTGTCACCACACTCAAAACAGCCACTAAAGCCACTTCTCCTCCGATCCCGTCTCTCATTGTGAAAACGGGTGAATCTCCTAGTAATGGAGACCAGGGAGGACAAAGCAAAACCACCTACAAGAACACAAGTGCTAGATGAGCTTGGTTCTGCAGTGGTGCCATGGCTAAAGCTAGAAACTAGTGCCAAAGGCTGAGGCAAAGAGTTTCTGTGCACGGCAAGAGATGCCTTGGCTATCTCTAGGGACTTCAGCTTGTTGAAGAGCTCATCATAGGTCAATGTGTCATAACTTGTGGACTCCTCAATACTGGATATCTTGACTTCCCATATGCTATGATCGAGAGCATAAATAGGTTTGATAGCCCTATCATATTCATTGTAAGCAAGCGTCCCATTGGACCGCAAGTTGCTCACTATTGCGTCAAAGCGAGAAAACATGGCATCTATGAATTCACCAGGCGCTTGCACAAACAGTTGATACTGTTGATTGTATGTGCTTTGTCTCCTAGCCTTAATCTGTGTAGAGCCCTCATGAAAAATAGTGAGTGTAGTCCAAATTTCCCTAGCTGTCCTTAGATGTTGAACCCTATCAAACTCACTCCTACTCAAGCCAATGAACAATATATTTCTAGCTTTGGAGTTAGAATTATACTGATCTTTTTCTGCCTGAGTAGTGCAGGTTTTAGGGATGGAATATTGTGAGTCCACAATCTCCCAAATTGCATTTCCTTGGCTTAGCAAGTAAGCCTCCATGTGCACCTTCCAGTATGCAAAATCAGTCCCATCTAACAGAGGTATTTTACTAACTCTGTCCATGTCGCCAAAAGATCATAAAACCAGTTAAGGTTAACTGGTGATCTTAATCTTGCTCTGATACCATTTGTTGGACCGAAATGGGTGACCAGAGGGGGGTGGATGAGAGCTTTTAAAGTTTCAAACTAAAACTAGCCTTCTGTTTTAAATTCTATCTCCTGCAGAACAGGCTTCGAACACACACTGAAAGATACACACACATCGCACGTATAGAACACTAACACACTTCTCTAGAAAATAAACAGAGAAAAACTCTGTCTAGAACAGAACGAAGTGTAGCGTAGAGAAATCAACACATATAGTGCAAAACAGGAATACAAGTTTAAGCAATAGACAGGGAATAAAATGAAAATTTCATTGCATGAATAGGGAACACAAAAGACTCATAGTATTGAGTACATGAATGTGGCGGCTAGCTCTAGAAGTTCTAAAATGGTTGCTCAAAGTGTTACCTAGACCTAGCCAGCCTCACTATTTATAGGCACAACTTAGCTATGAGAATAGACTACTTTACCCCTAGGGTTTACACTGTTTTTGTCTCAGCCAGACAAGGGGGTACAAATGGTAGTCTACTTTACTGGAGGCTTCTTTTGTCATCTTCGCAGAGGAGACAACATCAGCTTTTGCAGATCAAACACGATCAGCCTTTGCACAGTGGAAACTTCTGAAGCCCCTTCGCACATGAAGTGTGTAGAAGCTTCGGTGACAAGCTTCGAACTAGAAGGTCTTCGCTTCTTCGAAGACAATCTTTGATACAATGATGGTTTTGAGCCGAAGCTATCAAAGCTCTTAGCCTTCGCACCATCACCTCCGGAGTAGACCACCACGACTTTGTAGCTACTCTCAGCTCGAATTCCGTCAGTCCATGTACCAAAGCCATGCATGGCCAAAGTACCTGATGAGGACATCGATAACAATGATAAAGACATCCAACACTCTATCATTCTTGTACCAATCACTCGCTCTCGTGCCCGCAAGCTTAATTATGAGGTGCGTTTGTTTTACTTTACATAATGATGTGGATATGGATAGGATGCTACATATGGGTGATATTTTGACTCTAAGGAACATGAGAGAAGCACTTCTGGATCAAACACAAGAGGGAGATGCGGCACAACAATCCAATTCGGATTCCACTTCAAACTCCGATTTCGGTTCGGTTTCAGCAGAACACCCTTCATTAAAACGGGCATAATTTTTTCATACGAAGGCAGATTGAGGCGTTCTTTAAGGCATTGGAAATACAACGAAAATATCTTTCCAATGAATCTAGTGCCAAGTCCTGGTTCATTACGAAACGTTCTGTGTCATCCAAACAAGTTATCAGGTGCTGCGTCACCATTTTGGGTCACTTTGGGCCTTGTATCCGTTTGGGGCCTTATGCCCAACATTAGGGAAGTCTTTACACAAATTCTAGGTATTAATACTCTATAGCCGTCATGAATTAGGATTGGGTTTTACTTAGTTTCGAACTGCCTTGCAGATTGAACTCTGACGTCCGTCAGATTGTGGAACCCCGCTCGAGAAATCGATCTTTCATTTGTTTGCAAGATTGTGTTTCCGTGTTCTTGCTTGTGTTCTCGATTCGCATGAAGGGATAAGCCTTTTTGGCGAGGTCAATCACGTTCATGCGTGGTTGATAACCAACGGAGCCATGGTGTAGCGATTGTGGGGTTCGGATCAATGCTGATCGGACGTCGGATCGTCAACGTCGAGTCCTCCACCAATCAAATTTACCCCCTCTGAAGGAAGATCGGGCACCCGTGCGCATCAAGTGGTATAAGAGCCCAAGTTGCCCCTCAGGTATCACTGTATCCCTTAGATTGTTCTTCGCCTTGTCCTAGAACTCCAGAAAAAGCCGCAAAAAAGAGTCGTAGATATCTAGGGCAAATTATCCTTATCATCCTAGTGTTTTGAGACTTTGCAATTTCGTCACGGTGTCATATTGCTGAGTTTGATCCATGGTTGATGTAGGGTTGCTGGTTTAGAGTTGTGTTCTTGATCACGAGTCAAAGCCATAACCTTGCTTAGTCCCAGGATATCCGAATTCAACCCTAAACCCTAGTCAGAGTCGGTTCGGAGTCAGTTTGACCTTGCCTCGGTAAAATGACCATAACTTTTGCATACAGACTCTGTTTGAGCTCTACCACCCGTCAAAATGATCGGGACGAATAAACGCATCCAGCCGTGAGGGGCAAAGCCACTTCTGATTGGGTTAAGGGGGCCAAATTTGGTAGAGAAGATAGAGCTCTATAGGGGGGTTTGTTTGCCACCAACGTAACTTCTTCTTTTTCGGGTACCTAGTTGAGTACTTATTGTTTGAGAAGTCTATAAAAAAAGGTTAAAAAAGGAGAAAAAAGAAAAAAATAGGCCCAAAAGAAAAGAAAAAAAGGCAAAAAAAGAGAAAAAAAAGAAGAAAAAAATTCTGTGAGGCATAAGAGGAGGAAGATGTTCTAGTTTAAGTTCAGCGTTGTTTCCTATATTTTAAGTGTTGTGTTTTGGTGTTCTTGTTATTAGAGTTGGCTTCTCTTCTCATTTCTAGGAGTACATGTTATACCAGCAACCAAGACCATTATTATGGATTATCATTGAGCTTTACTAACTGTTGTCGATCTGTGTTAATCCTTGCTATCAAAGATCAGCCTTCCGAGCTCCACCTTCCTTCTGATCAGTACGGTTTCCAGCTGGCAATCGCTATACTCACGACTTCAACGGTATCATCCCCAAGCCAACCGGTTGTGCCACCTGCTACGATTGGTAAGAACCTTGCAAGAACTTGGTGAAACGCTTGAGTGTGAGCGACTCCACATCCTAGTAGTTCATAGGAACTAATGCACTTGTGAGCTTGTTTGTGTTTTGTGTTTCCACTAACCATGGCAAGATCACACCAAGGTGATGGATATGAATGTGTGTCAGAGTTCGAGCTTGAAAAGTTGCTGCAAGAACTCAATGCAAACATCGTTCAGAGTAACCAAGACAATGAGAACAGATTGGAGAGGATAGAGAGGAGCATTGCCACCCTCGTCACTAGGATGGAGAACATAGAGAAACAGCAAGCGCTACCTAACGATAGAGCTGAGGATCTCGAGGCATATGGCATAAATCAAGAAGAGTATATCCACCCCCTTGATCAAGACCCCCCTCCCCGTCAATGAAATCCACGTCGTCAAGGTATGAGAGGTAATAATGAAAACAACCCTCGTGCCGATAATTCGTTTGCTAAGGTTAAGTTCAGCATACCACCTTTTTCTGGCTCTTATGATACTGAGACATATTTGAACTGGGAGATGACAGTAGAACAAAAATTTAACTCTCATCTTGTTCCAGAAATTAATAGAGTTAGACAAGCCACTAGTGAGTTTACCGATTTTGCTATTATTTGGTGGAATGAGCTATCAAATGTAGGCTTAGCACCTGACACATGGGATGGGCTAAAAAGAGCTATGCGTGGTAAATTTGTCCCCACTACTTATAAACGCGATTTGCATCAAAAGTTACAGCGTTTAAACTAGGGAAATAAATCTGTAGAGGAGTACTACCAAGAACTGCAAATAGGAATGTTGTGTTGTGAGGTAGTTGAGGATGAGGAGGGTAAAATGGCTAGATTTTTTGGTGGCTTAAGAATAGAAATACAGGACATAGTTGATTATAAGGAATATAATTCTCTCAATAGATTATTTCACCTTTCTATGAAGGCGGAAAGAGAATTGCGGGGACGACAGCTGAAGTCAGAGAGCAACTTCACCGACACAAGAGCGGCATCTATAACGGGAAAATCAACACTATCTTCTCCTGCATGGTCTGTTGCCCCCTTCATACCCAGGGCGTGTTCAGCAGCACCGTCGTCTTCACTACCACCAGAGGAGAAGAGTAAAACAACCCTACCAGCAAATAGTTCCTCATCGGTTGCTTCTACAGGCTGAACCAGTGGAGTCATTTGCCACAATTTCAAAGGGAAGGGCCATTTCATGAGAGATTGCCCAAGCTAGAGACGAACATTCATTGCTACTAAGGATGGTGGGTATGTTAGTGATAGTGATATTGATGATGGTGGTACTAACAATGCAGGTGACGATGAGAAGACTGAAAGTGATGGCGAGGAGATTTTAGGTACTACCGCCACCGAGAAGTATCAGGAGTTGATTGTACAACGTATTTTAAACACTCAAGTGGAGCAAACGGACACACTACAGCGACACAACTTATTTCAAATGTTCCTCATTGTCAATGATCGTCGTGTTCGTGTCATAATTGATGGAGGGAGCAGCAACAATTTGGTGAGCTTAGATCTGATTAATAATCTTGGATTGACCACACGTACACATCCTCATCCATACTATATTCAGTGATTCAACAATAGTGGTAAGGTCAAGATAACACACTCTGCGAGAGTGCACTTTTTCATTGGTACGTACCATTACTTTGCTGATTTTGATGTTGTACCCATGCAAGCATGTTCACTTTTATTGGGTAGGCCATGGAAATTTGATACGGATGCCACACATCATGGTAGGAGTAATAAATATACACTTATGCACAAAGGAAAGAAAATTACTTTGCTTCCTATGACTCCCACTGAAATTATGCAATGTGAGAAAGAGAGTATTGAGAATAGCAAGAAGGAGAATGCCCCACAATCTAAAAATCAGCAAGTAGCTAGCACTAATTTCCCACCTAAGAAAGATAAGAAGGACAATAGCTCTAAGTCAGACGGAATTAAATTGAAGCGGAGTGTTATGCTTGCTACTAAATCTGATTTGTTTGATGTTAATGAGTTTGATTCTCCTTGTTATGCATTGATATGCAAAGAAGTTTTGTTTTCATTTGAGGATTCTCCCACTTCGTTGCCTCCTGCTGTCACTAACCTTTTGCAGGAGTGTAAGGATGTGTTTCCAGCAGAGATGCTGTAGGACCGAAAGTAGCGACCAGAGGAGGGGTGAATGGGCGCCTAAAAATTTCTTGCTGAACTATATTTTAAACCCAATACCCAAAAGAACTAAACCAGATAAATAATATTTGCAAAGAAAATTACAGGAACTAAAATGGTTTAGCCTAAAGATGATCGGTGTCCTAATAAAAAATAAAATTACTGCAGTAAATAAAACCACCTAGATAAATTACTACTTATTTATATTGCAGTCTAGAAATAAACTACTAATCAAATAAATAAAGCAGGATCATTCAAAAATTAATTCTGATATAAACCTAAAATATTTCACGTGAATACTAGAATAAAAATTTATTTCGACTAATAAATTTTCTTTTCCTTTTATATGAGCAGATTAAAATACTTAGATAAAAATTGTGCGAGTACTAATAATTTTCTAGCGGATAAACATTAACCACGAGATTAATAAACAAAAACAACAGACCAATAAAATAATAGATGTCTATCTGACTAATTGATCTACCTAGAAAATAGGAGATTAGATTGATTACCTGCGTCGTCGTCGCCGTACGCCTTGAATTGCGCTCGCTGGAACTGGTCTTTTTTTTCACTGCAGTCCGCACGTTAAAGGGCTTCGGCCGCCGTGCATGGCCAGGCTATGCGTGGCTGCTGTGCGTAGCTGTCCCCTCAAAAGTTGTGCACAAATTTCATGCCAATGCACACACTGCATGCCTTGCCGTGCGTATGCAGTGGGGAAAACAATCCCAGCCGTGACACGTCGGCCGGCGCGTGGGCCCCACGCCGCTGGATCCTGGCCACCGTAGCTTGAAAAAAAGGGTAAGTGCTAATCGTTGTTGTCGTGCTCACCGTAATCCCTGTAAGCGCTCGTGCGTGATCGCCGTAAGCCACGCCCCTGCACGGCCTGCTTGCACCGTAAAAAGCTTGCCGGCCGAAACGTTTCTCCCGCCGTGAGAAGAAGAGTGGTGGCAACAAAAACCAGAGAGTTTTGGTGGACTGCAGATTGATCTATTAAAAACAGTCGACTATCCCCAAGGGGATAGGGGCCTATTTATAGGCAAATCCTAATACATGAAAAGACTAATTTACCCTCGGGTAAAATAAACTGACTCTAAAATAAATTCCGAAAATTACTAAAATATTCTTAGAAAAAAATAACTGACTCAAATAAAAATATTCTAAACTTAAAAACTAAATATTAATATCCTAAAAACGAATTAAACATAGATCGTCAGTTTTACGCCGAAACTGACAAAGCGTCCACCGTCTTCGCACCGGGTACCCGGATTGGGCCGACCCAACCCCGCGGCTTCCTCAGCCCGGCAATCACTCGCCGCCCGTGTACCTGAGTCAAACCCAGTCAACAGACCAGTGGATCATCTGCCGCTCCTAGCCATGTACCCGGATTGGGCCAGCTCGACTCCGCAGCTCCTCTGCCCGGCCGTCGCTCACTGACTGTGTACCTGAGTCACATGCGCCTCAGACTCGGCAGGTCTTCATCTCTCCCTTCCTTTGACTTCCGTTGACAATCACTCATCACATCTGGAATATCAAAACCATATTCTTCAACATGGTTTCTCAATCTCCCCCTTGATGAGTGCATTGTCAACACCCTTTTCAGCTCATCTCCAGAACCTGCAAAACATGTGGAAACAGAAAAAACAAAGACAAAAGAAAATAGAAGAAAGAAAATAAAAGTTTAACCCTAATGATCAAAAGCCAAACAGAAGCAAGAAACACGATCATTATGGTTAACCAAAAGTAAAGACTCAAAACAAGTGCAAATCTCAAAATTACCAACAAGGAACTCCCCTGAAATAAATCCCAGAGAAAGCTAAAAATGTTCCAAAATTTTTCCCCCTTGTTGACAATTGGACTCATCAAGTGAGACTAAATACACTCTAAAGAGACATAAACACAAACTCCCCCTGAAATGCAGCTCCCCCTCAAAATATGCCATGAATGCATGTGGAGTGTGAAAAGCATGCTTCTTAGATATGATTGACTGCTATTACAATGTCTAACAGGTATAGCAAAAGATATATTGTCTAAGATACATGACATAATCAGTGCAATAGATGATATCTTAAGAAAATCATTTGCACGCATTTTTCAATTTTTGCAAAATAAAAGCATCACCACATTTTCTAGTTGACAAGCAAGGTAAAACATGAGATGCAAAAGCTAACTGATATCTACCAAGATAAGCATTGTCCAAAACAAAGTGCTTCAGCAAACTTGTCATCTTTTTAAATTTTTCAGACTGATTCTTTTTCCTTTTTAATTTTTTTTATTTCTACCAGGGGTTATTTGCGTGTCAAACCTTATGCTAACCGATCAAGTCAAGCCTAGGCCAGAACTGGACCATCAGAAGCTTAAGACATTGGTCTTGGCATACATTACACCGTCCTAGTTCATACCAAAGTGCTATGGTAAGCAGTCCAGAACAATGCAATGCGACAAAGCAAACCCACCTGGATCTTTTCTAATAATCATAAAAATGCATAAATTTTTCATTTTTCTGATTTTTTATCAATTTTTAAAGCACATTTTGCATATTTAAAGCATATAAATGTCCAAGTTGCATATCTGCATCTAAGTAAGGATCTAGCTACAAGGCATATAAAAGATAGCGAAAGCATTCAGCCTACACATGCTAGTTACCAGAAGCAATGGTGATCATTTTTCAATTTTAAAGCATAAAAGCCATGCATATGACAAATATCAGATATATCATGTGAACTGAACCAGAACATGATCATCGACAAGTAATCAAAAGCATATACTAGCTAGAGAAAGTAAAGCAGATTAATCATATAACAGAAGCAAGCTCAAAATGTGATAGATGATTATGCATGATATGAACCCACACAAAAATACTCAATAAAAATAAAGAAGAGAGAAAAATGGATACCAATGAAAAGGTGACTCAAAATATCCTAAAAGGATACACAACTCCCAAAAACACGATCAATAATCATGATTGGGACCAAACGGTCCAATGCCAGGTTTAGTAAAAGTGTTGAACCAGTGTCGAGCCATCTGCGCGTATGTAGGAAAGCAAAAGGAATCATATGAGTCTGGACTAAAGCGCGGATCAAAGCCCGGTCCTCTGTTCTTCCTAAAATCATGGTCGCGAGATCCAAAATCGTATCCATAACGAGCCAGAACTCTGCCGGAACGGAAAACACCCTCTAGAGCACGATCATAAAAACCGTCTCCTCTACCACCACCTACACGACGTGGCCTGGCCTCTAGCCTCTCTCTATGTCGAGGAACTCTCTGTCTACCACCCTGCTGGTAGAACTTCTCCTACCCACCTCGAGCTCTCTCTGCTCGCTCAACCCGCTTCCTCCTGAAGCAAAACTCCTCAAGATGCCCGTCTCTCTAACAAAACTCACAGTGATAGGTAGGCTTCTTGGTATGTGGTTGAGGCTTGAAATTCTTAGGCTTGGTGGTGTTTGATGTATCTTCTTTGGTGTGAGAGGGTCCAGGTAAAGAATCAAGAGAAGTGTGAAGAGTTTTAGGCTTTGGGACCCAGATCTGCTTCTTAGGTGGAGCTTTAGGTTGTTCTTGGATCACTCCATCCTTGGGCTGACTATCCTTAAAGGACTCAGTGGAGTGAGTCTTGGGATATCTCTGTTCGGGAGTCATCTTACTCCACTCCACTGCTCAGCTAATGGCGCTCTCAAAATCAGCCTTGGTATAGGTGTAACCTACCCCAAACCCATCCTGTCTCTTGAATTGCTGGATCATCATGCCGAGCTGTGGCTCTCTAGCACTAATCCAACTCAGGATCTGACGGATGTAAAAGTTCTCATTCTGAACATCAGCTAGCTCCTCTCTCAAAGAAGCTAACACCTCCACCTGTGACAAGCAGATCTCACACTCTTTATCAGCTTCGACAGACTTCTCAGCTTTTAGCTTGATCAACTCCATTCTAATGGACAGGCAGTTCTCACAAACAGTGGATGGAACTGACAAAGTCTCAAGCTCTAGATTAGTCTGCTCCAACTCACTTCTCACTCCAGCTAACTCGCTCAACTGCTCATCACTCTTGGCTCTCAGCTCTGCTATACTAGCTAAATGAGATGGGCAGTCTACACAAGGTGCGACGACAGTGGCATGAGAATCTTTTAGCTCCTGCTGAGCGCTCTCAAGCTCAGTGGCCAATGCGTCTCTCTCATCTACTCTCTCTGTGTACCTGGACTTGACAGTCATCAGGTCACACAACAACAACTCACAGTTAGGGCACTCACCACTATCACCCAAGCAAGGGGAAGAACACAGACTCTCAATCTTGCCATTTGTCGTGGCAAGCTCACTCTCAAGCTCATCTATCCTCTTCTTAGCCCCTCTAAGCATTTTCTCCCTATACTTCAACTCCTGACTGTTCTATTCTAGTAAATTGATAACTTCTTGTTCATAGGAAGATGTATTCTCATCGTCGTCGTCGTTGGAGTTGTCTGAGGAGTCCTTCTCTTTCTTCTCCCCAAGAGCCATTGAGCAGAAGCTCCTGTGGGGTCTTCGGCTGTGACGTGAGCGACTCTTTGGCTTGTCTCCGAAGCCCATGAAACAGAGGCTCGCCGGATTGTCCCTGTCCTTCCCCTTCCTGATCATAATATCTTCATCACTTGAACTTGAAGACGATGAGGAAGACGAGGATCTCTTGGAGTACCTTTTCTCCATCTCGGCGAAGAAAGTTTTGTCTCGCTTCTTGTTCTCACGCCTGCAATCTTTTAGAGCCTTTCGAAAGAATCTTTTCTTGGGCTTTCCCTTCGTGGAGTTGTCATACTTGCCGGAGTTGTAGGAGTTGCCGCCTGTTCCCTTCTTGTAATTCTTCTACTTGGGGCAGTCGGCGATGAAATGGCCTGGGTCACCACACTCAAAGCACACGGATTTTGTGTCGTGTCTCTTAAACATTAGCTTATCATAAACACGTCGCACCCGGTTGTTAAACAAGCACAAATCATCATCTCCTAGAGTATCAAGTTGTTCCTCGGAGATAGACATCAAGGAAAAAGCAGTACAACTCATGGCATTAGAATCAGTAGACGGTGTCTCAAGCGCCAGAGTCTTGGAGCCAGAATCAGTGAGATTTGATCTCAACTGAATATCGACCTCTGAGGCCTTGAGCTTACTAAAAAGCTCTGCGACGGTCAAGGTATCATAGGACGCGCTCTCAACAATAGAAGAAACCTTGATCTCCCAGATCTTAGGATCTAGAGTATGAAGTACCTTAAGCGCCTGTTCATGATCTGAGACCAGCTGATCACCATCGGCCTTGTTAACGTGTAGCTTGTTAATGATCGATTGAAAGCGACCAAACAAAGCCTCAACAGTCTCACCCGGCTTCTGTGAAAAATTTTCATACTCACGCCGGTAGGTCTGGTAGAGCCTAGCCTTGACCTGAGCTGTCCCCTCATGGTGTTCCTAGAGGGTAGCCCAGATCTCTTAAGCAGTGGTGAGATGGCTAACACGCTCAAACTGACTAGAACCTAGACCAAAAAATAAAATATTCACTGCCTTACTATTATTTTGATGCTGGGTAATTGTATTTTCAGCACTATCCGCAGCAATAGTCGTTATCGTGAAATTAGGATGAACACAAATCTCCCATATGTCCGAGCTCTGGCTCATAAGGTATGCTCGCATGCGAGTCTTCCAATAAGTGTAGCCAAAAGCCTCTAGGGACGGGATTTTGCCAGAAGACGTCATGGTCACTACCTAGGTTTAGAATCGGTTAAGATATTAGAAAAACCTAACCTCGCTCTGATACCACTTGTAGGACCGAAAGTAGTGACCAGAGGGGGGGTGAATGGGCGCCTAAAAATTTCTTGCTGAACTATATTTTAAACCCAATACCCAAAAGAACTAAACCAGATAAATAATATTTGCAAAGCAAATTACAGGAACTAAAATGGTTTAGCCTAAAGATGATCGGTGTCCTAATAAAAAAAATAAATTACTGCAGTAAATAAAACCACCTAGATAAATTACTACTTATTTATATTGCAGTCTAGAAATAAACTACTAATCAAATAAATAAAGCAGGATCATTCAAAAATTAATTCTGATATAAACCTAAAATATTTCACGTGAAAACTAGAATAAAAATTTATTTCGACTAATAAATTTTCTTTTCCTTTTATATGAGCAGATTAAAATACTTAGATAAAAATTGTGCGAGTACTAATAATTTTCCAGCGGATAAACATTAACCACGAGATTAATAAACAAAAACAACAGACCAATAAAATAATAGATGTCTATCTGACTAGTTGATCTACCTAGAAAATAGGAGATTAGATTGATTACCTGCGTCATCGTCGCCGTACGCCTTGAATTGCTCTCGCCAGAACTGGTCTTTTTTTTCGCTGCAGTCCGCGCGTTAAAGGGTTTCGGTCGCCGTGCATGGCCAGGCTATGCGTGGCTGTTGTGCGTAGCTGTCCCCTCAAAAGTTGTGCACAAATTTCATGCCAATGCACACACTGCATGCCTTGCTGTGCGTACGCAGTGGGGAAAACAATCCTAGCCGTGACACGTCGGCCGGCGCGTGGGCCCCACACCGCTAGATCCTGGCCACCGTAGCTTGAAAAAAGGGAAAGTGCTAATCGCTGTTGCCGTGCTCGCCGTGATCCCTGTAAGCGCTCGTGCGTGATCGCCGTAAGCCACGCCCCTGCACGGCCTGCTTGCACCGTAAAAAGCTTGCCGGGCGAAACGTTTCTCCTGCCGTGAGAAGAAGAGTGGTGTCAACAAAAACCAGAGAGTTTTGGTGGACTGCAGATTGATCTATTAAAAACAGTCGACTATCCCCAAGGGGATAGGGGCCTATTTATAGGCAAATCCTAATACATGAAAAGACTAATTTACCCTTAGGCAAAATAAACTGACTCTAAAATAAATTCCGAAAATTACTAAAATATTCTTAGAAAAAAATAACTGACTCGAATAAAAATATTCTAAACTTAAAAACTAAATATTAATATCCTAAAAACGAATTAAACATAGATCGTCAGTTTTACGCCGAAACTGACAAAGCGACCACCGTCTTCGCACCGGGTACCCGGATTGGGCCAACCCGACCCCGCAGCTTCCTCAGCTCGGCAATCGCTCGCCGCCCGTGTACCTGAGTCAAACCCAGTCAACAGACCAGTGGATCATCTGCCGCTCCTAGCCATGTACCCGGATTGGGCCAGCCCGACTCCGCAGCTCCTCTGCCCGGTCGTCGCTCACTGCCCGTGTACCTGAGTCACATGCGCCTCAAACTCGGCAGGTCTTCATCTCTCCTTTTCTTTGACTTCCGTTGACAATCACTCATCACATCTGGAATATCAAAACCATATTCTTCAACATGGTTTCTCAGATGCCTCTGGGGCTGCCACCTATTCGAGGTATTGAGCATCAAATTAACTTGATCCCAGGAGCGACATTGCCAAACCGTGCTGCATATAGAAAAAATCCGGAGGAGACTAAAGAAGTTCAGCGACAAGTCCAAGAACTTCTGGACCGTGGGTACGTACGAGAGAGCCTTAGCCCATGTGTTGTGCCTGTTCTTTTAGTCCCTAAGAAAGATGGTAGTTGGCGTATGTGTGTTGATTGTAGAGCTATCAATAATATTACAATAAGTTATCATCGTCTTATTCCTAGGTTAGATGATATGCTTGATGAATTGAGTGGGTCTATCATTTTTTCAAAGATTGACTTGCGTAGTGGATATCACCAAATTAGAATGAAATTAGGAGATGAGTGGAAAACAGCTTTCAAAACTAAGTTCAGTTTATATGAGTGGTTAGTCATGCCTTTTAGGTTAACTAATGCACCTAGCACTTTCATGCGTTTAATGAATGAAGTATTGAGAGTATTTATTGGCAAATTTGTGGTGGTTTACTTTGATGATATCTTGATATATAGTAGCTCTATTGATGAACATTTGAATCATTTGTGTGCTGTTTTTAATGCTTTGAGAGATGCACGCTTGTTCGGTAATCTTGAAGAGTGTACTTTTTGCACGGATCGAGTCTCTTTTCTTGGCTATGTTGTTACTCCATAGGGTATTGAGGTAGATGAAGTGAAAATCGAAGCCATCAAGAGCTGGCCAACACCTCAAATCGTCACGCAAGTGAGAAGTTTTCATGGACTTGCTGGTTTTTATCGACTGGTTTGTGAAGAATTTTAGCACCATTGCTGCTCCACTCAATGAGTTGACAAAGAAGGGAGCTTCATTCACATGGGGTCCAGCACAAGAACAAGCTTTTAACATGCTTAAGGAGAAACTTACACATGCCCCTCTACTCCAACTTCCTGACTTTGGTAAGACATTTGAGCTTGAATGTGATGCTAGTGGGATTGGGATAGGAGGAGTTCTCATAGAAGAAGGTAAACCTGTTGCTTACTTTAGTGAAAAATTGCATGGACCTAATCTGAATTATTCTACTTATGATAAGAAGTTGTATGCTTTAGTTCGTGTGTTAGAGACTTGGCAACATTACCTTTAGCCTAAGGAGTTTGTCATTCATTCTGATCATGAATCCTTGAAACATATTAGAAGCCAGGCAAAACTAAATAAGCGACATGCAAAATGGGTTGAGTTCATAGAGTCATTTCCATACATCATTAAACATAAATGTGGTAAAGATAATATCATTACATATGCTTTATCTAGGCGTTTTACTATGTTATGTTATCTCAGCTTGATCATAAAATATTTAGTCTAGAAACAATAAAAGAGTTATATGCTACTGATCTAGACTTCAAGGATGCTTTTGAAAATTGTAGAGAGTGCTGAACTTGGAATAAATATGTGCTGAATGACGGCTTATTATATTGTGCTAACAAGCTATGCGTCCCAACTAGCTCCATTTGCCTTTTGTTTTTATAGGAAGCTCACGGGGGAGGATTGATGGGACATTTTGGAGTGAAGAAAACTGAGTATGTGCTGTCCACACACTTCTTTTGGCCAAGGATGCGGCGGGATGTCATGCGCTACGTCTCACGCTGTACTACATGTAACAAAGCTAAGTCACACTTGAATCCCTTTGGACTTTATATGCCCCTTCCTGTTCCTAGCGTCCCTTGGGAGCATATATTAATGGACTTTGTCTTAGGTTTATCTAGAACAAAGAGGGGGAGGGATAGTATATTTGTGGTGGTCGATCGATTCTCAAAAATGGCACATTTTATACCTTGTCATAAGAGCAATGATGCTACAAACATTGCTGATTTGTTTTTCAGGGATATCATTCGCCTACATGGAGTACCCACCACCATTGTCTCTAATCATGATGTGAAGTTCTTGAGCCACTTTTGGAGAAGTTTATGGTGCAAGTTGGGAACCAAGCTGCTATTCTCCACCACATGCCACCCTCAAACCGATGGGAAAATAGAGGTAGTTAATCGTACATTATCCACCATGTTGCGGGCTGTTTTGGAGAAGAATTTGAAGATGTGGGAATAATGCTTACCTCATGTGGAGTTTGCATATAATCGAGCGATACATTCTACCACCAAGGTGAGTCCTTTCCAGGTTGTGTATGGCTTTAATCCCCGTGCTCCCATTGATCTTTTGCCATTACCTACTTCTGAACATGTGCATTTAGATGCTAAGGCACGTGCTGATTTTATTCTGAAATTACATACCACAACTAAAGAGCACATTGAGAAGATGACCGAAAAGTATAAAATTGCTGGTAGTAAGGGTAGGAGACATTTAACCTTTGAAATAGGTGATCTTGTTTGGTTACACTTGCGTAAAGATAGATTTCTAGATTTAAGAAATTCTAAATTGATACCTCGAGCTGATGGTCCTTTCAAGATAGTTAAGAAAAATAATGACAATGCATACCAGCTTGAGTTGCCTGCAGATTTTGGGGTTAGTCCCAGATTTAACATTTCAGATTTAAAGCCATATTTGGGAGAAGAAGACGAGTTTGAGTCGAGGACGACTCCAATTCAAGAAGGGGAGGATGATGAGGATATCGATAACAATGATAAAGACATCCAACACTCTATCATTTCTGGACCAATCACTCGCTCTCGTGCCCGCACGCTTAATTATGAGGTGTGTTCGTTTCTTACTTTATATAATGATTTGGATATGGATGGGATGCTACTTATGGGTGATATTTTGACTCTAAGGAACATGGGAGAAGCACTTCTGGATCAAACACAAGAGGGAGAGGCAGGCACAACAATCCAATTCGGATTCCACTTCAAACTCCGATTTCGGTTCGGTTTCAGCAGAACACCCTTCATTAAAACGAGCATAACTTTCTCGTACGGAGGAGGATTGAGACGTTCTTTAAGGTGTTGGAAAGATAACGAAAATATCTTTCCAATGAATCTAGTGTCAAGTCCTGGTTCATTACGAAACGTTCTGTGTCAGTCCGAACAAGTCATTAGGTGTTGTGTCACCGTTTTGGGCCACTTTGGGCTTTGTATCCGTTTGGGGCCTTAAGCCCAACATTAGGGAAGTCTTTACACAAATTCTAGGTATTAATACTCTATAGCCGTCATGAATTAGGATTGGGTTTTACTTAGTTTCGAACTTCCTTGCAGATTGAACTCTGACGTCCGTCAGATTGTGGAACCCCGCTCGAGAAATCGATCTTTCATTTGTTTGCAAGATTGTGTTTCCGTGTTCTTGCTTGTGTTCTCGATTCGCATGAAGGGATAAGCCTTCTTGGCGAGGTCAATCACGTTCATGCGTGGTTGATAACCAACGGAGCCATGGTGTAGCGATTGTGGGGTTCGGATCAATGCTGATCGGAATGTCGGATCGTCAACGTCGAGTCCTCCACCAATCAAATTTACCCCCTCTGAAGGAAGATCGGGCACCCATGTGCATCAGTACCTCAAGTCAGCGACACTCTGAAGCCCCACCTTTGGAGTACCTTCGCCACCTTCCAAAGTCTCTCCGTCAAAGGCCTCCGCATGAAGCATATCCATAAGCACTCTTTCGCCGTGTCTCAGCCCCCAGCACACTCTACGAAGACCCTTATCTAGACCATGCCTTCGATGCACCTTGACTTCTGAGACCTTCGACAGGTGTCCCTTCGAGTGCCTCCAACCGGAGCACACTTTGAATGCCTTGCCTCAATGCTGAGGACTTGGATCCACCATACTCCGAAGTCACTCCTTCCGGAGTACCCTTTGAAGTGCCTCGCCTCCGACGACTTCGCCTCGGGGTACTTTCAGCCAGAGATACCCTCCGCACTTTCTGCCTTAGCCTAGCACACCTTGACCCGAGGACCGACCTTGACCTCACACAGCCTTCGTGACTGAGCTCTCCACTCGCCTGGCATCAAGCCTCCCATTTGACCCAGTTTCACTTGATGCGAACCGTCCATCGCCACTGAAGTCACCTGCACACCACCGACAAGCAGACAAGTGTTTCCAGTACCCCGGAGACCTCTCTGGTAAACAACCTCTGACAGACACACTCCGCTGGACAGCTGCAACCACCAACCACTGAACCCTTTGATAAACACCTCCGAATCCCTTCGGAGAAACCCCTTCGCCTAGAAGAGATCTTGTCAATAACTCATCACCGACTTGAACCCAAGGCACATTTCAACTTGGTTTCTCAAAAATAGACCGGCCGGAGGCTAACGGTCAGACCGTCCTAGCACTACCGGTCGAACCTTCGTGTGCCGATAGCAGATGACGGATCCAAGCACAGACTGGTTAGACCGGGATGTACCCGTCGGTCAAACCGACAAGCACTGGCAGATAATCTCAGTGCTCTGGCGGCCAACTTCAAGATACTGGATGGATCTAAAACTCCTCGGCGAAGAAGACAAAAAAGAACACACTGCAAAAACACCAAAAAACCAGGTGTAATTTGGCCAAGAGACCGAATTACCGGTAAAAGCCGATAAAACAATAGAAATCCGTTACATGGATGACACAGAGGATTCACGAGCGAAGCAACAAGGACTTACCGTGATTACGATGCGGCGGACGGATGATTTACAGTGCAAACCAGCAAAGATGGACGTTACTTGGCTAATCCTACACTCCTACAGCAAGGAAAGTAAATTGAATGTAAATGTGATTCAAGGTAGATAATAGATTGGATCTATTAGGGTTTTGGGGAGGTCTCCTTGAATCGGCCTTGCCTCTATTTATAGCGGTTGGTCATGAGTGCCTAGGCCTAATCTAAGTTCGACACGGGATCCAAGTCATCCAAAATTAAATAGGGATAAAATACCCCAAAATCAACTAATTGGAGTCGGATTCCGGGTGGGCCGGTCTGATCGAACCCATATGGCCGGTCTGATCGGGCTTACATGGCCGGTCAAACCAGGCCTACATGGTCGGTTGGACTGGCATGTGCCAGGTCTCAGCATATTTTCGGTTAAACTACCAAAAAGTGATATTTTGATAATTTTGACCATTAATGTCATTTTTTGCTATCAACAGGAACATACAACAAAAACACAATGTGAAAACAAAATTTCCAGCAACTAAATAGATGTTGAAACCTTCCTATTAGACTCTTGACTCCGACGAAAAAAAGACAAGATTAAAACTTAGACTCTATGACTCAGTTCAGAAAAAAATAGAGAAAAGTTACGCCAAAGAAGGACTACAACCAGCACCAAAACTAGATGAACCGATGCAATCTAGGATATGGAAACAAATCTAACCCTAATAATTTTCGTGGCTTTTTCTGGATGGGACAAATAAAAACCTAACTACAAATTAATGATGCTCACCGAGTAAACCCGATGATTTGAAACCAAAATGATACGGGGTGGCCCGATTTTCTCGCTGAGTTTGATGTAGATAGAGGATAACTTGGGAGATGCTAACGATTATCCGGTTGTTCCCCTGCTGCCAATGCAATAGATCTCAACCCTATAGATATTCGTAACACCACACACTTGCGCACATAGCCACCGACCATGAATTGGTGTTGCTATCTTCTAATTCGCAATGGAACAGCAGATAACACTTGGCTTTCCCACTAGCAATCACACCAGATCGAAACAAAGTGGTGGAGGTAAAATTCCTGATCGAAACAAAGAGGAATTCGTGATGAACAGTATAAGGCAGAATAGCACTTCAATCTGAATTAATCTAATTTTGAAAATAAACAGCTAAGTTTTCTAGGGTCGGTTTCCCCTATATATATAGGGGGTATTTAAGAGGCTAGGGACATGTGGGAGTCATCCATAGAGAAACCTAGATTAATACAACTTGGTTACAAGGCCCATGGGCTTCAGACTGAATAAGTAACACATATTTTTGTCGTGATTGCGATCTGCTCGGGCAGAATCTGGAGGTGTAGCTAGATCCGTTGGAAAGAGGACCTCTAAAGCTTTCCAAAGAGTCTAAGATCATACGAATTGGAGCTTCCATGTAAAAGTCATGCACGTTTTAATCCGGTATTGTCCCTGTAGTCCTGAGTCCAAGTCCAAGACGTGTAAAACTTTATCTCCACCTTCTCTTGGCACAAAAGTAACGTCCCAAACTTGTATATTATCTTTGGATGGCCTTGACTTGGTACCCAATAAAATTCCATGATGATCCATTGCCTTGATGTGCTCTCAACATGTCGCTTTATCCATGTAAGTATTTCTGTAATTGAATAGAAACACATTTCATGGTGTAGCGTACATTGTTCAAATAAATAAAATGTAAATCTAATATAGAATGCATGCAACTTGGGTTGTTTATTATAAAGCATATGCATGGTAATATCCCAGCTAGTGATGTCCTCATCAGAAGCCCCTTTCGTATTTCTTCGGACCCCTTCGCACTCAGACGCCAAAGGCCCCCTTCAGCGAGACCTCGCACCGCCGGTCAAACCGGATGTGTGCCCTTGGTCAGTGTTTGGGCGCATTTTCGTGTCAACACGGACCTAACGCTACACAGCCTGAATTTGATAAAATATTTATTTTCTATTTGGATTTTGATAATCTTATTGACCCTTAAGCTTTTTTGGGATTTAATAGTCTTCTACTTTGTATCCACGATCCGCTCTGGCAGAGTCGAATTGATACCATTCTGACTACTTAAGGGTTGCTCTCTTTTCTGAGATTCTTCCAACTGCTTTTTTGTTATCTCACGACTATATGTGATGTTGGCGGTTCTAAATAGTGTGCACGTGACCAAAGTTCCTCGTGCTAGCGAAGCTAAGCTACATCATATAAGTCAAATGATCTTGACTAGTCGGATTGAGAGTAGATTGAAACAAAAGACTGCATTACTTGAAAAATGTTTACATCATATACAAAAAATGTCTACATTTTTCTTTCACTCGACAGGAGCAAGAGGATAAATCTCGATGTCCGAAATTAGGACATCAGCAATTCTCCTGACTTCAGCATGAATATGATCGACGATGGACTCCTTGATGGTTGATGGCTACCCCACTCGGATGTAGTCCAAACGAGCAGTCAGGTACAATGCGCTCGTCTACCCCTTTTATTCGGGCTAGTGACTCCTCCGCTGACCATGCCAAGTTGTTGGGCTCTCCGTCGATAATCTTGATCAACATCTTGGCACTCGCCCGGTAATAGGCCAGTTGCACCTGAGTGCTGGACAGGTGCTGCTCCAAGTCGGCGAGCTAAGCTCCCATTCGGCGATGAAGCTCTATAGACAAGGCATGGACTTAGAACATGCATCAGCCAATTTAGTCGAAAGAAAAGGGGTTCATAAAAGGAACTCGTACTTTTGTACTCACCAAGCCATTTTTCAGTGGAGGCTTCACACTTGGTGTTGGTATCTATTTTGGTCACCCTTTAAAACATGCGTGTCCTAGGAGATATGCTTAGATCCAATGCAGGTCCTACAATATTAGAAAAATGGTTCAAGGTGTGCCAATCAGTTTGACCCTGCAACTTATTAGGAAACTAGGGAAAATAACATTAGTAGCGTAGCTGATCGACTACCAAGCCGATGACTGCGGTGAGGATAAAACAATCGTGAGCGAATAATGCCAATCGACCATAAGGCCGATGACCAAGGAAGAGTGATCGAGGCAAACACACCATCAGTCGATAAGATAGATAGTTTACGCATATGGGCCAAAGAGCATTTCCCGATGGCAGATAGAATATAATATTGAATTGAAGATAACCTTGTTGACACTAGAATTCGCTGGTCAAGCGCCAAACACATCGACACCGGTTCGATGATCCAAAAGTGTGTGGATACCTAGAAATGACACTTGGTGTGACACAACACTGACGTCGTGTTCTGATGACCCTTGATAGTGACAAGGGGGTGTGGAGTCGTCGGGCAATTGAACCGCACAGCGAGGGGCAATCCAATTAGCCAAGTGTAGATGAAATAGATCAAACAAACCAAATAGGGCCGATTGGACCGATATTAAGGCAATGGTTGGACCGACGATGCAGGGGATGGTGCACGGATCGGCTAGAGGGGAAATTAGGCTGATCGGGGCCTGGCGGTCAGACCGGCCTTTGCCGACAAGGCCCGATCGGACTGATTGGAGTTGGTCGGTCAGACTGACTAAAGTTGGTCAGTCAGACTGTCCGGCGATGTAGTGACTGCTTCGGTTCACCGACGAGTGTGCAGGGGTCCTTGGATATGAAGATTGACGTCTTGGACCCTGCAAAACATGTAAAAATAGTAGCAACTCAGTCTGGGGACCGAATTATCTGATTAGATTGGTAGAAACCCGTACAGGGGTGAAACAGAAGGTTTTCGGATCAAACCCACAAAGAACTCGCGATAACGTGGCGAAAATATGGACAATTTGCTGACAAAATTGACAAAGGGCTACTTCTACGGCTAATGCTAGAGCAAGGAAAATAATGCTAGGGAAAAAAGTAGAGAGGAAATAGTAGATTGAAAACGAAAAGAATGATTCAATGTAGGGCCGTCGGGGGGTTGGCTTGAATCGGGCTTGGCCCTTTATATAGGGATTGGTCTTGCGGTATTTGGGGTTATCCACATCCTGAGATGATTACAAATACATTTGGATATGATCTCGGGTTGTTAGAATAGGTTTAGAGATAAAATACCCTGAAATCTCTCGTTTAGGGTTCGGTCTCAGCCTCTATCGATCTGACCGACCCCAGTGCACCGGTCAGACCAGAGTTACTTCGCCGATCGGACCGGCAAACTATGTCCGGTCAGACCAAGGGTCCCTGGCCAGTCAGACTGGCCTCACACTAGCGGTTGGACCAGCCCTTGCCGAGACGACGCCCATTTTCGGCTTTATGCTCTTTACCCATTTTAATGCCAAACTTGGGTGTCAACACATGCCCCCTCCTTTTGGCAAACTAGTGAGCCAAAAACATAATCTCTCAAGGCTAAGGATGATCACTACTATTGGCCATATGATTTCTCAAGTGCATTACTAAACCCTTAAGAAATACTCGTTATTTGTTCATCAACCAAATCGTCTGACTCATGGCTTAGAAGATCTGAAATCTTGAGGACGATTTGCATAACTCAATATAAATTCATGAACTAGGGGACTAAGCGCCAAATTTCTCTATCAACTCGTCCTTCAGTATTCTTATTAGTTTTGCCCCCCAGTAGTTGTAGGATCTACTCTTTACTCAACGAGGCTAGAAGTTGGCTCTTCAACCAACTTCAGTCTCCACACCTGTCGCGGTCCTGCTAAAGCTTTGGACTCATTGAGAAAGTTACCCTTGAACTCTTCGGCCTTCTTCTCTTTAAGGTGTTCAGCCTAAAGACGTTGTAGGCGTCTCTTTTGAGACTTGGTCATTCCCGGAGATGCCCACGAAGGTAGCGGTTTTGATCCCGGGGGCACAAACTCACTCCAAGAACTTTTAGCTGAATGGGAAATTCTCGAATAGGCCTCAATAATTTTGCACTTATCTTGATTGTCTTCATGTACATTGCCGGTTAGACCGGTTGTTGCCATGAATCCGAAAAAATGCGGTCGGACCAGCCGTAGTAGGCCGTTTAGACCGGTGCACCATGGCCGGTCGGACCGGCCCTAGGGCGGCGGTCGGACCGACAATGGTACCTTTGGTGGTCTCCACCGGGTCGCCTCCATCTCGCTCCAGAAGAACTTCTTCAGAGATTGGGATGTTGCAGAAACCCATTTTAATAATGACGTCTCCTCATTGTGTTTATTGGCATTGTTCCTTTCCTTCACCCTTGAAGACTTAGGCATGATTTATTGTGTGAATATGGCCATCACTATGATTACACATTTGCCTCTTTGTCGATCCCTTTGGCCTTTCTAGTTCTTGGTGGAACGACACTTGCGGTGGTGAGAACGACATCCATGCGGCAAAGTACTGAGGAGGACCACCATATTGGGGCATTGGGCATGCCCCCCATGACATCATCGAAAAACCATATGAATAGAATGGCATGAAAGCTTCCAACGACTGATGACTATGACCAAATCCTTTCTTAGGTGCCAAATTTGGTCTTTCTACATTATTAAGTTGATTATGTGCTCTTTGTTCGGCCTACATGCTCATACTTCTTTAATAGCGCATCAAAAGTAACTCTCGGTGGCCTAGCCGTCTTGTCACCAAGCGGCTTTTCTTTGTCCATAGAATTATGTGTATCAGACTGAGGCTCTCCAACTATAGTATTCTTTCCTTTAGTTGATTCGGCCTGATCAGGCCGAATCAACACTTTGGTGCTGCAATCAATACTAATGTGAGAAGGATCATTTTCAAACTCCAATTATCCTTCATTGATGGCCGATTAAATTTGTTGGCGGAATACATAACACTTATTAATAGTATGAGTATAAGAATCATGCCACTTACAATATGTGCGATCTCCTAGCTCTTCTGCCGACAGGATGACTTGGCCTCCACGCACCTTGATTTGTCCCTTCTCAAAAAGTTAGTCGAATATTCTATCACACTTGGTTAGATTAAAGGTATACTTACCTCCTAAACTCTTTCAAGGTGTTGGCCTCAAGCTAAAGCATACAAACGGATCTCCCTCATCAGTCCAAGTCCATTCGACTGTATAGACATCGAATTTCTTACTTCCCTTGTCCACGATTCAACTTTCCTTGACCGGGTCCTCTTTGACTTCTTGCTGACCGTGCGCCTTCCTTGGTGGATCTTGGGCTTTACCAAATCTTGGCGTCAACAAAAATCAATATACTAAATACCTTGGTTTACATGCTCTTGAAGCTCTATGAATTCAAACATCATAGATAACAATAAAATGTTAGTTATTGCATGTCATGTGTCTTAAGCATGTGTGTGCCTTGGCTCGGCATAGCATAAAAGGCCTTATGTCAAGTGTCTACGAGATCATCCATGTGAGCACGACCAAGTGATCTGATTGGCAACTGCCTAGTCATGATAGTGTGATATGATATGATGTGATGATGGTCAAGAGACTTGACGTGGTATTCGGCAACTATACATAGAAACACAAAACAACAAATCATATGGTTAGTCTCTAGCAAAAATAATATAACCTACCAATATTAAATTAAAAAACAAACCCGTTAGACATAGAGTTGATGTTGTAGAATGTAGAACATAGATAGTTTGGCAACATGAGCCCACAATACATGTCTCTATGGTTGACTAGTCGGATTTATTCGTATTGTATCTGTGGATGACAACTCAAAGTCAATCAATTTGTGCCCTCAATTTGTAGACTCAAGGTCGGCAAACTAGATATAGTATTTTACAGTGATGACATAGTCATGTCAATCTTTATGATCATAAAACACAAACTTACTCTACATGTAATGCCAATTGTCGTTGATTAGTAGTTGGATCATAGTTTGTGTATACATCCCCTGATCGGATCTGAACCCTCATATGCACACTAATATACAAAATTGTTTATATGGATCTGAACCCCTGATGGGATAATAACCCTACATCCTATTTATGTGTATACAATTGGATGCATAGATTATAATATGTGGCTTTGGAAATTCTAGTCTAAACTCAACAAACTATCTTATGAAGATCTTTACGTAAAGGGTTTGTAGCGAGCTCTGTCATAGACATCAATTTATCTCCTCGAGATTTTGACTTGAGCTGACTTATTGTGGTCTTCTATTGGCCCTCCTTGTTTCGAGGCCTTATTATTTGTACTCCAAGATCTCATCGTATTTATGTAGAACTTGTAGAAATAAATCAGGCATGGTTTGTCTTGCTTTAGTAAGTCTTTAATATTCTATCATATTATGTGATGATGTCATACTCAGACTCCTATGTAAATTATATTATTTTCATATATATCATATGCCATAGATATGATATATCATATATATTTATATGAAAAGACTATGGTACGAATGTCTTAGGAATTGAAAAATATCGGATAGTGTTTCATCACTTGATCAAAAATATTTCAATAAAATAAAATATAATTAAATTCAAGTTAAAATAGTTTGCTCAAACGTATAAAATATTGACTTCCCACTACTAGAACATAAAAATATAATGGTTTCTTGGTGTTACAAACAATATCACCAAATATCACATCGGTTGAAAACTTTTTAACCAAGTGATGGAATATTTTTCACTAAGTATTGAAACAATGTACAATTTTTTATATTTTCTAGTACATAATATATAAAACATTTTTGATATTAATATGTGTTCTTATTTTAAAAGTCCATATTTATTATATTTATTACATTCACGAGTGCCAAAGATAAATGAGAGTATTTACAATGTGAAGTACTCTTGAACTAGTAGTAGATGGATATGTACGAGCCTGTTTGGTAGAGCTTCGGATATTCAAATCTAGATTGGAGCTATGGATCCATGTGTGATCTAGATCCATGTATGATCTAGACTAGGTCAAAAGTGTTTGGTTAAGTTGAGCTGCTCTAGAATCCCGCTCCACCATACTAGTTCATTTTTTCAGACTTTTCTGTGGGTGATCTTGAAATTCAATGGCATTTATGGGTAATTTTTTTAGACTCATATTTTTTCATATTTGCATAATAATTTTGAATAAGACTGAATGATCAAAATTTGTGATAAAGAATAAACAATATCATTTAAAAAATATTGGAGAGAGTACTAGTTTAGCTCGAGGAAGACATACACTAGTACTGGTTCAGAAAATGAAGTCACAGATAGGACCAGGCCCACCCCCGTGGCCTCGACGTCTCTGGCGGTGAGAAGTCCAGCCAATTTTGGTTATTCCTACTTGTTAGCAGTAAATGTTCTAGGGCCTTCCACCATTAACCCTAGGGAGGTATATCTAGGCTATACCACCTTTAGGGAGGTTTACCTTCTATCTTGACTATATATGTACCCCTTTAATCCCCATATGAATATAATTCAATTTAGGCAACTAATCCCCTTCTAACATTGTATCAGAGCTTGATTTTTTTTGCTTCCGCTCCTTTGCCATAGAGCTGCGCCACCTCCCTGGTGTGCTGCACCCACCCACCAACCCCTTCTCTAGTGTGCTACGCTGCCTCCCTGGTGTGTTGTACCCTCTCCCCCTCCTTCTCACCTCATGTTGTGCTGCATGTCTTACGACGACGTTCGACAAGACACTGATGCCACCATTTTTAGAAGAAACTCGATGCCATGCTGGCTACTATCAACTCCACGAAGTCGAAGGCCGACGTTGCGTGCACCCGTGTATTCACCGCTGCCAAGATCCTAGAGGAGGAGTGTCAACTGATGGCCACTCTGGAGGTCGAGCCTCACCTCGCTTCAGTGTAGCTCGAGCCCCCTCACCCAAGATGGAGTGCGCCCCTCCATGGCAGGAGGTCGTAGACTATGAAGCCACGGTCTTTACCAACCTCCATGTTCAAGCCACAAACATCATGAATATCAAGTCCTTGGTGTCAGAGGTCCTGGACCCTACCTCCACGCACTATGCTCACTGGCGCAACAACGTCCTCCTAACCCTCAAGTGGTAAGCCCTGTCCGGTCATGTGCTATCTGATGCATCCTTCGTCGACGTTCGTGCTTGGGACATAATGGACAACATCGTCACCTCCTGGATTTATGGCATCATCTCCCTAGAGTAGTAAGACGTCACACGCTAGTGTAGCCACATGGCTCGCCATGCCTGGATGGCCTTAGAGAACCAATTCATAGAAAACTATGAGACCCGTGCCATCCACATCGATGCCATCTTCCGCAATTTCGTTCGAGGTGATCTGACCATGAACGACTATTGTCGCAAGATGAAGGGGTTCACCGACTCCTTCAATGACCTTGATGCCGGTGTCACTGACCGCGTCCTCGTTCTCAATGTTCTGCGGGGGCTGAACAAGAGATACGATCATCTTTGCATCATCATCACACATCGGTCGCCATTCCCTTCATTCAACATGGTACGTGACCTAGGGGTCACAGGTCGTAGTTGCGCCTTCCATAGCATTCTACACATCGTCCCCTTATTTTAATGGACAGGCGCGCCCACCCAACCAGCAATAGCACCCGCCGTACCAGCAGCAAGGCGACAAGAAGAAGAACAATTGTGGTAACCGTGGTGGTGGTGTGGTGGTGGCAACTAGGGCTGGATAACGAGCCAGCTCGGCTCGTTAAGCTCGGCTCGTTATAGCTCGTTATGTTAACGAGCTAGCTCGGCTCGGCTCGTTAACATAACGAGCAGAAAACCCAGCTCGGCTCGGCTCGGTCCAGCTCGCGAGCTAGCTCGTTTAGCTCGCGAGCCAATTATTTAAAAGATGATTAAATAATAAATATTTAAATAATCACATATCAAACATCAAAATATGAAATAAATAGGATACATAAGGTTTCAAAAAATAATCATCCATAGTTTCATCATTATTTCTATGATTCCATCAAATTAATCACACATGTTATTTGTTTCATACTTTTATATGAGGAATTCTATAACTTTTATATGATAAATTCTATATGCCATAATAATAAATTTATAATAACAAGTTAGCAAGTAATAACTTGATATTAACAAATAAATTATAAAACAATGAGTCTTATATTGTAAGATAGTGTTTTATTATTGTTTAATGGGTTGACTTGACTACTTGTGCTGAGCTCGTTAAGCTCGCGAGCAGCTCGCGAGCCAGCTCGAACTCGCTCGTTATACTAACGAGCTAAAACAGCAGCTCAGCTCGTTAGGAAAATAGAACGAGCCGAGCCGAGTCGAGCCGAGCTAGTCACGAGCCGAGCGAGTTAACGAGCTACGAGTTTTTTGTCCAGCCCTAGTGGCAACAACAACAACAACACCCACACCAAAGGCTAGGGCGGTGACTCCCCATGGCCCTCCTACTACAAACCTTAGACTGGTACTATCTAGATATGGTCGGGTCTTGGGCGTTCAGTGTTGGGACATGGAGAAGCTATGCTAGCCGGTAATTTCAAAAATTTTGCCCCCAAACCTTGGAACCATGCGCGTGAGGATCATGAATCATTACCTTCTAATGTGAGACATGCTACTGCAATGGAAGAAGATGTTGGGGAAGTGCATCCTCGCTGATCCTTATCTTGCTCTGCCCATTCCCGACGATCCAACCGGTGAAGACTAGTGATGTCTAGATGAAGAAGATCACGAGCGCCGCTATTCGAGAAATGTCTCTACGGAGTCCACACATACAAGGATGAGATTGATATCACGCCGGCGTACTAGCACCGCTTGTGAGAATCGGGGAGAAATCCCAATCTCAACTATTGAGATCAAGAAGGGAGAGGATATGTTCTTTGAGGCTAGGGATTAGATTAGATATAAACAACAACTAACATGTGTGTAATCTATATCCCAAGACCTCCTCGTCCTCTCTTTATATAGATCCTGGACTCTAGGCCCAAAACCAGATAAAAAGCCTAACAGATCCGATCAGTTGAACCACCTGGGAACTTCCGATCTAGACTCTCGGTCTGCAACCCACAAATTATCGGAACGTCCGATACCCCTACGGGAACTTCCGATCGTTCCTATTGGAACTTCCGATTCCAAATCAAAACTTCCGGTTTGAACACTCTGTGTCTAAATCAGAAATTATTGGAACTTTCGATTCCGAATTGGAACTTATGATTTGAGCTCTCGGTTTCTCAAACCATAAATTATCAGAACTTTCAATAACATATCGGAAGTTCTGATACCATATCGGAACTTCCGATTTGAGCTCTCGGTTTCTAAAACAGAAAATAATCGAAACATCTGATCCATCCAGAATTTTCTTGGGCACAATTCCTTCAATCTCCCACTTGCACAAGAACCAATTCTTAGAAAGTTTTTTAATCCATCCCTTTAAGTGTGAGACTCGATAGGTTTATACACAAACGGTAGTTCTCCAAAAACCTTTTCTGGTTCACAGATCAATAGTGATACCTAGCAGCACATATTGATCACCAAAAGTGTACAAAATCAAATTATCTCTAAACCTTGATCTACGCATGTACTAGTCCCTTTACCACATGACATCAGTCAATCTCAAGGAGAGATGCGTGCCACCCTTGTAGTTTAGCTCGACATTTCACTCGAACAAGTATTAGATTCAAATCATGACTAACTCTTTAGTCATAGTGGCATGACCATATACTTTTCCAATCCAACTACCTTGAGGTGTCAGAGACATCTCTCCTGTCATAAGGAGGGGTAAATTCCATCTTGACCGCTCACATCCCACGACAAGTTTCACAACACACTTGAAAACAACCCTTATGGCTACCCTAGTTATGGAATAGCATTAGGAAGTATCTAAGTGTACCACTACACATTTTAGAATCAAATAATGATCTCATGTGTAAGGACTCTATAAGTACACCATTTAAGATGAAAACCGATAGCACATTGTTGACACTCGAATTTGGCATTAATGGTCGAAATTGTCGAAATATCAATTTTGGTAATTTGGGCCAAAAATATGCAATCTCCAGCATAGGCCGAAGCCCTGAAGTGCCGAACGCTCATCCTGTGTTGGGCTTTGGCAGCACCTTCGGAAGCCTGCTTCAGCAGGCAGGCTTCGGCACAGTGGGCCCCTTCGGTGGCCTGTGGGCTTTGGCCCAGCAGACTAGCTTCAGCGAGGCCTGTGGAGGCCCACTCCGGCTGGCAGAGTCCTATTCAGATTAGTATAATTTGGCTGTTTTGATCTCTTATCCAAATATTAACCACCTAGATGAATCCTACTCATATTAGGTGAGATCTCTTATCCCAATCTTAACCACCTGGCCGAATCCTATACAAATTAGGTGAGACCAGCCCCTATAAATATAGGGGTGAGGCCAATTCAAGAGGCCCCTTCTTTCATATCAACACAAAGCCCTTGCTTTGAATCGTTCTTTTATCTTCCAATCTACTTTCTTGCCCTAGGATTAGCACAGTAACGTCCATCTTCATGGGTTTGCACCGTAAGCCCTCTGTCTGCCGCGTTCGAAATCACAGTAACCCTTGTTGATTCGCTCGTGAATCTCCCTGTTTAATCCACGAAACGGATTTTTATCGTTTTATCGGCTTTCTTCTACTACCATTGGGACTTTGGCCTCTAGGCTAGATTGCACTTGATCTTTTGCTATTTTGCAGGGGAAACATCTTAAAAATCATCGCCAAGAAGTTTGGGGGTGATTGATACTCATCTATAAGGCTGCTGGAGCACTCTTCGCCATCGCGCCGAAGCCCCTTCGGTGAGAACCTCTTCGCAGTGAACCACTCCTGCGCCGAAGCACCCTTCGCCGTCGCGTTGAAGCCCTCTTCAGTGAGCACCCTCCGCGGTAAATTTCTCCGTACTGGACCCCGCGGTGCCGAAGCTCCCGGTTTGACCAAAGCTTCGCTATTGATCTGATCGGGTACCCTCCGTTGGTATGCCAGCCCAGAGACCGCTTCGCACTAGAATGCCAAAGCCCCCTTCATCGATACTTCGCAACAGAGCGTCGATGCCCCCCTTTGGCGATACTTCCCAACAGAGCACCGAGGCGCCTCTTCGGCGATACTTCACATCATCGGTCTGACCAGGGAGTATACCTTCGGTTCGACTGCCATTTTATTACATATCAGAATCGGCCCTGTTCTGGCCGGTTTGTTCAGGTTTTATTATTTTTAGTTATTTACTCATACATTGGCTAATCGAACTTTATTTCTTAATATCTGTTTGATTACCTGGCGACTCCATTACCCTTACAACCATTAAGGATTTGTCAGAATGCGACGTCGGCGCTGCGTCACGCTTAGGCTCATCCCTAAGTATCCACGCGCTTTTGGATCGTTGAACTGACCCAAGTGTGGGGGCATGTTTTCGTGTCAACACACATTACAATAACAATCCCAGTACTATCTCAAGTGGGTCTATCCAACACAATGTTCTGCAACACGTGTTCACATCTCTGATTTGACATCCCATGACTATGATCCGTGAAACATGATCATGAATCAATCAGACGTGCTAATATATGTATCATCACTGTTTGGCGACTCTGCTGGGGACGACATCAACATGACAAGCACATGTACATCGGCTGCGGGTACATCGACCACGACTACTATGACTACGACAATAGTACCCCTATCGTTGATGGACCCGGGGGGCATGAACATGGAAATCGACAACCGCAACATCATCCTCCCCACTCTCGCGGACATCCCCGAAGAGGATCGGGATGAGATCGAAGCCAAGACAAAGGAATTCCACGCCCTCATCCTCGGGCGCTACACAAAAACTCGCACATGCTTCATCAAGTACGACATCGACATCCCGGACCCCTTCGGAAACAAGGTACCACCACCATCCCTCACGTCTTTATCCCCCTTAGAGATTAGATAGGAGATAGCCGCTACAGTGGATCAGGCCATTAGTGCTACAATTTCAAATTGACTAGGGCCTGAAATGGAAGCAATGTTTAGGAGATTCGACTTTTTCGAGGCCACTTCTCACACCCCGATTGCTAGCCTACCCCGCGCGCACCACGTAGACAATAGAACCGATGGGAGCACTAGAAAGGCCATTACATATATGTATCCAATTTCGAAGCCGAGGCTAGTGCACACCACTGTCAGTCAGGTCGGCCCTTAGGTCGGCCAAACCAGCACGTACTAGGCACCGCCACCAATGACAGTCTGTCTGACTAGCTACCAAGCCGGTCCAACTGACCCATATACCTACGGTCCGACCAGCTACTAGGCCGGTCCGACCGGCCAGTATGCCTACGGTCAAACTGGCCCTATGGCTGGTCAGGCCGCCCCACTTTATTACACACTGCCTACGTCCACTCTGCCCTTTCACGCGCTGCCCACACCTCCTGCTCCCACATACCACGTAGACCTGAGCATCCCATTTACCATGAGCTGGCACGAGAGGAGTAGTCGCACGACCAACATCCCAAGATATCGCCACGTGTCGTGCCCCCGCACGAGAGACACGCATAGGCCGGAAGCATATAGGATATTGACGAGCGAATTCGCACACTTGTTAGGGAATGCACTGGTTACACGCCTCGGGATCAGATTAGGGTTTACCGTAAGCTGTACCCAGACCATTTCGATGCCATCCCATATCCTCGCGGCTTTAGGGTTCCTGAGTTCACCAAGTTTGATGGTGAGAGTAGCTAGACCACCCTAGAGCATATAGGCCAATTTCTAGCATAGTGTGGTGAAGCAAGTAGGTCAGATGCGCTTAAGCTCAAATTATTTTCCTTATCATTGTTCGGCACTACTTTCACTTGGTTTTCGGCTGCTACCGCCGAACTCCGTCCAGACTTGGGCCTAGTTAGAACAGAAATTCCACTATTATTTTACACTAGGGAAACCGAACTTAGGCTCTCACATTTGACATCGGTTAAACAGAAGACCAATGAGAGTGTCTCCGACTATATTAGGTGCTTCCGAGACACTAGGAACCGATGTTTTAGTTTAAACATCTCTGAGAGGGATCTGGCCGACTTAGCTTTCAACGATTTGCATTCTGAAGTTAAGGAAACGTTAGACGGCCGAATCTTCCTCGAGGTTAGTTAGGTTTTGCAGCAAGCTTTGGAACATGAAGGCCGAGTTAAGGCCAAAAGGTATATCAAAGTTATAGTGGGCCTATGGCCGAGCTACACATCATGGAGCACTTTGAAGAAGAATCATTGGGAGAAGAAGACTCGGCTGACATGTACACGGCCGAATGGACCTGGCCCAGTGGATCTAAAACAATCACGTTCTCCAAACTACGGCCATCTCCCACTAAGAGTAATCCCAACGAAGTTAGGTACTCGTTTGATGTGACCAAGTGCGATAAAATATTTGATTTTCTATTGAAAAGCAAGCTCCTTAGGTTGCCCAAAGGTCACGTCATTCCATCTTCCGATGACTTGAAGAAACGTAAATATTGTAAGTGGCACGATACGCTTTCCCATTCCACTAATGAATGCAATGTTTTTTCGTCGATGAGTTCAATCGACCATAAATGAAGGACGATTGAAGATAGATTCTAGCCCTAGAATGAAGCTGGATCATGATCCCGTTCCCAGTAAACAACATTGATCTTGATGGGAAGAAGGTACTGATTCGGCCCGAATAGGCCGAGTCATCTAAAGGAAAGGTAGTCGCCATTGGAAAGCCTCGCACATGCATGCTCATACCGAAGAACCCTGAGGTAGGAATAAATGTAGACAAGGCATCTCCGACTAAATCCCGCAAAAAGCTGGAGATAACTTTTGGGATGCTTCTCTAGAGACATAGGAGAAAGGCCGAGAATAAACACCCTCGGCCAACCCCACCAAAGAGGTCGAACCCTCAACAAGAGCATGAGTTCGGCTCACAGGTAGCTAAGGCCATTCTGGGTACACCCCGTTCGGCTGAAGGTTCTGGGAGCAAATTTGCAATGCTCGGAACCAAGCCGCAAGCTTCATCGGCACATCCCGGGATGACTAAGTCCCAAAAGAGGCGATTCCAATGTCTTCGTGCCGAATACCTTAGAGGGAAAGAGGCCGAAGAATGCAAAGGTAGCCCACCCTGGCGAATCCACAACTTTAGCTAGAACACACCAGGTATGGAGACCAAAGTTGGCTGGCAAGCCAGCTTCTACCCTCACTGAGTAGGAACCACATCCTTGCAAGGGACCCGAGGTGCAAGACAAGTAAAATTACTAAAGGCCGATTTGATGAGAAATCCAGCGCTTAAGTCCCCTGGTCATATTAGTGAGTCGTACAAATCGTCCTCATCAAATTCAAATGTCTTGGGTTATGAAATGGATGATTTGGTAGGTAAACAAATAGAGAGTATCGCCCATGGCTCACTATGCTTTTAGCTCACTAAGTTTGCTAAAAGGCAGGGGGCAATGTGTTGACACTCGAATTTGGCATTAATGATCGAAATTGTCGAAATATCAATTTTGGTAATTTGGGTCGTGTTGACACGGAAATGTGCCCCGCACTTGGGTCAGTTCGACGATCCAAAAGTGCACGGATACTTAGGGACAAGTCTAAGCTGTGACGTGGCACCGACGTCGCGTTCCGACTACCCTTAATAGTGATAAGGGGGTGGAGTCGCCAGGCAACCAGATTACACAAAATAATCCAATTAGCCGAAAAAGATAGATTAAACAGAATAAAATCAACAAACCAGTCGTTACCCGTCTGGTTCGAAGTCTATGGCGAAGGGTGCGCCGAAGGGTACCTTCGGCGTCTGGTGCGAAGGGTGCGCCGAAGGGTACCTTCGTCGTTTGGTGCGAAGGGTGGTCCACCGAAGGGTGCTTCGGCGTTCGGGCTGATCTGGCCGAAGGTGGACTCCGAACAGATCTGGACACGATGATCACCTCTGAACAGCGGGGTTCGGCATGATATCTCCGATACAGCACTCTATGGGACAATGACGCAAGGGCCACGCGCGAGTGCAACTTCGTCCAGTGCGGGGTATGGTCGTGGCGAAGCCTGTTGCGACGAAGTATGCTAGCGAAGCCTGTTGCCGAGGCCTACGGTCCCGCCGAAGGGTGCCCTGGGACCTCCGAAACTGATCTCTCAGCTCCGGACTCCTCCGACGAAGGGGCTCCGAATGTGCGAACCTGCAACAGAAGAGTGTGAAGTACCAATTCGGCCTGAGGTCCGATTTTTGCTAAGTGTTGCACTAGTAGCGAAGGTAGCAATCTATTACGCAAATTAATGGATACTTCATAGGAGAAGTAACAAGGCCATAGCAATCTATTACATAGATTAACAGATACTTCACAGGCGAAGTAACAAGGGTTACCACTGTTCCGTAGCGGCCGACGGAAGGCTTCCAAGCAAACCCACGAAGAGGTATAGGAAAATAAAGGTAAAGTAAATGCGATCAAAGCATGGGCGTTGGTTTGGTTTGAGTTGGGGGGCTCTCCACGCCAGCCATGCCTCTCTATTATAGGGGGTTAACTCCTAATCTAATCTGCTATTAATCCGGCCAGATAGAGATAGAGACTGAGCTGGAAACGCGTACAACTCTATCTCTACCGAGGTGGGCTTCGGCCAGGCCCGTCGAGACCTGCTCGTCGGGCCGAAGCTTCGGTAGCGTGGGCTTCGGCCAGGCCCATCGAGGCCTGCTCCTCGGGCCAAAGCTTCGGTAGCGTGGGCTTCGGCCAGGCCCGTCGAGGCTTGCTCCTCGGGCCGAAGCTTCAGCAGCGTGGGCCTCCGAAGGCTTCCTGGCCGAAGCCCATGGGCTGGCTAGAGGCTTTCAGAGCCCATAGCTCAATGGACTTCGGCCCTGTAGGGCTTCGGACAGACCCTGGACATGTGTACTTTTGGCCCAAATTACCAAAAATTGATATTTTGATAATCTAGCCATTACTGCCATTTTTTACTATCAACACATGCCCCTGCCTTTTAGTGAACTAGTGAACTAAAAGCACAATGAGCTGAAGACGATATCCTCCACATCGGCTTTACGACACCTTTATGATGTTTGCCACACACTTGGGAAATACCTGTTCAAGTATCTTCCATTCAAAGCTCTTCGAAACCGCTCTCCTTGCAGGGATTCCAACACGTATGCGTTGTCGGGAGCGATTTCGGCTATTTTAAAAGGACCTTCCCAACTAGGTGACCATTTGCCAAATTTGGGACTCTTCGTGCCTAAAGGCAAAATCATTTTCCATACCAAGTCTCCTATTTGAAACGATTTTGGTTTAACCTTCTTATTGTAGGCTTTAGCTACTCTTTTCTTGTCTACTTCTATAGCTCCTAAAGCCCTTAGTCTCTTATCGGTCACTTCCTCCAGATTGTCTTTCAGAAGAGCCTCATACTCATTGACCGATAAACCGTCTTGCTTTAACACTCTTAAGGAGCCAAGATCTACCTCTACATGCAGAACGACCTCTTGTCCATATAACAACTCATATGGACTAACGTTGGTGGCACTGTGCTTTGCAATCCTACAAGCCCATAACACCTCGGAAAGCACTTCATGCCACCTTTTAGGAAACTCTTCAATTTTCTTCTTAATAAGCTTAATCACGGTTTTATTACTGGACTCGGCCTGACCATTGGCCTGAGCATAGTAAGGTGAAGAGTTTATCAACTTAATACCATAGTATTCGGCGAAGTCCCTTACTTCTCCAGAAACAAATGAACTACCTTGATCCGTAGTCAGAGTTTGGGGAATGCCGAATCTATGTATGATGTGCTTCAAAATAAAATCACGTACCTCGTTGTGAGTCATGTTCTTGAGAGGTACGGCTTTGGTCCACTTAGTGAAGTAATCCGTTGCCATCAACACGAACTGATGCCCTTTTGAGGAAGGAGGGTAAATCTGGCCGATGAAGTATAAAGCCCCAACCTCAAAATGGCCATGGCTTGATAATAGGATTGAGCAATGAGGCAGGAGCTAACTGGATGTTGCCAAACTGGATTGAAACAATCTTCAGTCATAGTTGGCCAATAAAAACCCGCTCTTTTGAGCATCCAACTCATCTTTTGGGCCGACTGGTGAGTGCCACAAAGCCCCTCATGGACTTCTCCTGTAGCCACTTGGGACAGCTCATGGTCTAAACACTTTAATAGCACTTCGTCGATGGTTCGGCGATACAATGTGTCGTCTACCAACATGAATTTGAACGCTTGTCACCGAACCTTTCGATCAACCCTTTGGCTAGGGTCTCTCAAATATTGGACGATTGGGTCTCTCCAATCACCCTTACAGGTTTCAGAGGGCCTCGCTGGTCCGCCTTCTGAAAAAACCTCCAAACTACTGACTTTGGGGTGTCCCCCGAGCCATTTCAGCTCCTGCCGAAGTCCGGCCGAAGCGGTCGTTCGGAGTGTGCTGGGCCGAAGCCCTTTGGAGGGTTCAGATCCTGAGGAGCCTTCTCCGTTCGAGAGGCTTCAGACTATGGGCTCCGGCGTGCTGGGTCCCTTGGTGGGTGGAGCACTCCGACCCAGGGGCTTTGGCGTGCGGTGGCCTTCGGTGACCCGAGGGGTTCGACCCGGAGGGCGCGCCTGCCCAGCATCACTGGCTTTGGTAGTGAGACAAAACACCGGCTTCTCCAATACAGAAAAATTCCCTCTCCTGACTTGGTAGCCAGATGCTTGCTGAGCCAAATCATTGGTGACTGAATTGGCTTCTCTTGACACGTGAGATATTTTGAAATCCTCAAAAGTAGCAACTATGTCCAGACATTTGTCCAAGTAGCTATTCAGCAAGCCATTAAAACATTGAGTATTCTTAGCTACTTGTTGTACTACTAATAACGAATCACCATACGTGTGAACATGTTTAGCGCCTACAGACTCTAGTAGTTCAAGACCTAGCAATAAAGCTTCGTATTCGGCTTGGTTATTAGTGGAAGAAAACTCTAGTCGGGCCGAGGTTTCAAAGCGCATACCATTAGGTGATATGAGAACCACTCCGATACCTTGGCCGTTCTTGCAAGCCGAACCATCAAAATAGATTTTCCATGGTACTATCTCAACTAGAGCAATAGCATCACTCCAGCTAGCATCTATGTGATGATCAACTATAAAGTTGGCTACGACTTGGCCTTTCATCGCCCTTAGGGGCTCATAGGACAAATCGTACTCAATCAACGCGTAAGCCCATTTTCCGATTCTTCCACTTAGAATCAGCTTCTGTAACATGTGCTTTATAATATCGGTTTGGCAAACGACAACACATGTGGTGGGGCGAAGATAATGGCCTAACTTGGTGCACATGTAATAAAGTGATAAACATAATCGCTCCACAAACGCGTACCTGGTTTCGACGTCCAACAGGCGGCGGCTCAAGAATGTGATGATGTACTCCTTCCCTTCCACCTCCTGGGTTAGCACGGCTCCAATCACGCTATGTTCAGCGGCGATGTATAGCCGAAACAGAATCCCGGCCTTGGGTGCTCTCACCACGGGCGGTGATGACAAGCACTCCTTGATCTTCTCAAAAGCACTTTGCTGGCTTGCCCCCAGGTGAACTCGGCTTCATTTTTTAGCCGGAGTATGGGGACAAAGGCATCAATCTTGCCGGACAAGTTGGATATAAAGCGACGCAAATAGTTCAACTTGCCTAGCAACTTTTGCACATCCTTCTTGCATGTTGGCGCTGCAACGTTTCTAATTTTTTCAAGTCTCTTAGGATCAATTTCTATGCCTCTCTCATGAATCATGAAACCTAAGAACTTACCCGCCAACACACCAAAAGCACACTTGAGTGAGTTCATTTTCAACCCTTACTGACGCATCCTATCGAAAGCAACCTTCAAATCGGCTAAATGGTTTCCCATAGCGTCCGATTTGACCAAGACATCATCGATGTAAATTTCTAACATAACCCCTAACAAGTCATGAAAGATCAAATTCATAGCTGCGCTGATACGTGGCACCGGCATTTTTCAAACCAAAAGTCATGACGACCCACTCGAACAAACCGACAAAACCAGGGCATCGAAAGGCAGTCTTGTAGATGTCCTCTTTGGCCATAAAGATTTGATTATAACCAGCATTACCATCAAGAAAACTTAGTACCTTGTGTTGGTGCAAAAGTTACACCAACAGGTTCTCGGTAATCAAGAACGAACAAACAAGAAGTTTGCGCTTCAGGACTAACTCGAGCCTCCGTAAAGGATAATAGCTCAAGTGGTCCGAATGTGTGTGTTTGAACAATTAGCTCTGGATCCCTTTTACAAGGTACAATGGGGGGTATTTATAGGGAAAAAACATAAGGAAAAGACCTATTTACCCTTAAATTACAACCGACATAGTAGAATCTATTCGGTATTATAAACAAGGTTATACACGGTAAAGTGCTGCAGGGTAGATGGATAAGCTGAATATCCAATCAATCATGTCCTTCTGCTTCGAGGCCTCCATCTTCCTTTCGGAGGGTTCTCTAGGACTTCGCACCGTGGCACCCTCCGGTCGTGGCGACGTATGCTCCGAACAGCAGTTCGCCACCTTCGGGATCCTTGCTCAGCCCGCGAAGGGTTACTCTTTAAGTCTGGGAAATAGAGTAATTTCCCCCAACAGTAGCCCCTCGAATACGCCTTTTTGTAGTTAACCTGTTTATAAAGAAGGCAGTATACGAAAAGAACATTTCTAATTTCTGAGGCTTAAAGAGGATTCGAAGATGCTGTGACTTAGCCCAGGATTTTGGACCCAATACTTTTGAACCTTTGTCTTCAAGTTTTCGATACAGTAAGAGAACTCCCTTCGTCGTGGAGACGGTTCTAGAGGGCAAACGTCGTGGGGTTCCGTCAATGTGACCGTTACGGCGCAAATAGTCGTTACCCTCTGTAAAAAAGGTATCGGTCGATTTCTTCAGCGGTTTATACGCCGTTCCAGTGACCGGACCCACTTGTCGGTGACGGAGGCATGACCTGCAATGTGAAACCAACCGAAGAGTAGTACTGGTCGCATGGTTATAAAAAGGGGAAAACGAAGATTAACCGAGAGTTTTTACTGCATTCACCACCTGCAATTCACTTTTCCCCCAATCTTCCAAACTCCTCGAACGTTTGAGAGCGATGGCGAGAACTAGCCACACCACTCCTGCAGCGGCCAATACCTTGGCGCAGAGACAGGCGTGGGCTGCTTCAGCAGCAGCGGTAATGGCGGGAGGTCCGAGCGGTGCTTGGCCCAGGAATCCTCGGGCGCTCCGCCCGCCTTCCAAGAAGAAGATTGCGCAAAGCTTCATCATCGGCCAATCCTTGAGCACCGCTGAATCCATAGAGGAAGCAGTGGAGGGGAAGCTGGGAGCTGGAATGAGGACCCGAGTTCCTGGGACAGAATCAACTCCATGACCACGAAGCGGAGAGGTGGTGGTCTTCGAAGCATTTTTCGAGGCAGGTCTGGGACTGCCAGCTGTGGATTTCCTGGCAGAGGTGTTGGACTTGTTCCACATAACCCTGCCTTAGCTGTCCCCCAACGCGATCGTCCGTCTGGCTGTGTTCGAATGGGCGCTTCGGGCGGAGGGATGCGAAGGCCGCTCTGAAATCTTCGCGGCGACCCACGAGGCCATCTGCCAACCGAAGCCTCAAGATGGGCCAGGGGACTCCAAGGTGACGATAGCCTTCGGCAACGTCAACTTGGATACTTCGCCCCAACCGGAGCGGCTGGCCGCAAGAGGAAAGCAGTGGCCGAGCCCTCCAAGAAAGCCGGTAAGCAGCCGCTTCAGAAGAAGGCAGTGAAGCAACCTCCTCACTTGACGCCTGCTTCGTCTTCTTCGTCGCCAGACGAGCGGAGCCCAACTCCCGAAGAGGTAGAAGACTCCGAAGGCGCGACGGCGGCGGCCTTCGAGGCCTACCTCCTGGTTGACGAAGATATGGGGGAGGTCCCCCCAAACACCTCCGTCAGGGAGGGGGTTAACGTAACTCCAACGACTCCTCCCGCACCCGTCGCCGTGTCGGTGGAGTCAGACTCTACTCCCGACTTGCCCACACTCGAAGCGGTCCCTGCGGAGACCGTGACTCCGACGGAGGATACCGAGGGCAGGACCTCGGGGGATGACTTCGCCAACATCCTCCAGATGTACGAAGTCTTGGAGGATCCAGCGATCCTTCCTCAAGAAGCTCTCAGAGGTATTTTTCCGAAGCTCCTCCCTTTTGTCAATACTCGCCTGCTATCTGTAAAACACGCTTATTAATCTTGCTATTGAAGTAGGTACCTCTTCGGGTACCTAAGCTTTGGTGGCGCCCGAAGTCCCCGCTCCTTCGGAGACGGTTATCCGAGCGAACCCTTCTGCTCCTCTGGGGGCTCCGAGCCTGGTGGCAGAGAACGCGTCCTTCGGGGCAGACGACGTGCTTCCCGGGACGGAGTTGCCTCCGGCCGCGGCCACTCGACCACCGAAGTCGCCTCCGACAATGTGGTTCCGGCCAGAGAGGTGGTGGCCGGGGGTCGGAGTGCTCTTGCTTCTCTCTCCTTCGTGCCGGGGAGGGGTAAGAGCATTTCTAGCCTTGGCCTTCGTCCTGGCCAACCGCACCCTCCGTCGGCAATTCGGAGGATGAGGCCGCAGCGGACGACGCCCAAGCTTTGTCTTGGCTTCCTCTACTGGCTCCTTTCGTGGAGCACCGGAGCGGCCTTCGAAGACTCATGGAGCCCCTGGCCGAGAGAAGCCAAGACATTGCTAACTCGGAGTTGATCTCCGTCTTGAGCGAGACTAGGGCTTCGACCCTCAACACGGCCCTCGAAAGGGCTGCCCTTCAGGTATGAAAAGATACCACAGTTGCTATATATTAATGTCATAACTTCTTTAGTGCTTACCTAGTTCTTCTTGCAGCAATTTGCCCTTGCTAGAGCGG